>JARGYA010000076.1:0-516279 GCA_029204335.1 Mycena vulgaris | reverse complement strand
CGAACCCTAACCTAACCTAACCCTAACCTAACCCTAACCCTAACCTAACCCTAACCCTAACTAACCCTAACTAACCCTAACCCTAACCCTAACCTAACCTAACCTAACCTAACCAACTAACCCTAGTTCATGCGTGGCTCGTTGTTGGTTTGAGCGTGCAGGATAAGGATGATGTTGGGTGCGTGATTCCATCAATGTGTGGTTCTGCTTGTTGCCATTGAAACTTCAAGCACGTGCTCAAACTCGTGAGTCCGTGACTGCCTTTTCCTTTCCTTTCCCTCTAATTTTCCATGCTCTGACTGGCCATCCGCCCATTATCAAACTGACCGTAAGCTCTGAACTGCACAGCGCCCGTCAACGGTTCCTGTGGCGCCGGGGCCGGAGCCGGGCCCGCCGTTGGATTGTCAGTCCCCCAGATTGACTGTTCAACAGGTACGGACATACTAGTAGGGTGGGATGCACCGTCATTCCCCCCCCCACTGATGTGGCTAATTCCTTCGACTCATAATGTGCGGCCGAGGTTCATTTGAGCCATGCTTCAGAGCGCCGGGATAGTTTCGGGAATACCATCAGCCAACTCGAAGGGTAATCCAACCGCTACGCCTCTAGTCGCAGCCTTGCCCTTCGCACTCTAATTATAATTATCCCAGTCGCCGGCGTCATCGCCCTGGGCGCACTCATCGCAGTCAAAGGCTAGCTAGCATTCCGCCCACGTCCAAGGCAGCCGCTCAAATCAGCATGTCCCGTCCACAAGCGGGGGTCCTAGCCTCACATTCTGCGGCGGCCGCGTGTACGTCACCAGGCCCGACACACCTGGGGGTGCCGCAGCCCCAGCAGGATATCGACTCGCACATTGCAAACTTCACGCGCCAGGGCTTCACGCAGACTGAGATGATTGGCCTGGTCTCTTGCGGGTGAGAAGCTTCCCTCCCTGAATCAAGACAGCGTCGAGCGTAAATTCCCGCTGTCAGGCACACGTTCGGTGGAGTGCAACACGCAGCTTTCCCTGACCACGAAGTACAGCAGGCGGCCCCGGAGCCAAGGAACATCTTCTTCGGCTGGGTCTCGACCATGCAGACGCCCTTGAACTTGGAGTCCCACGTGAAGCAGAGGGATCAGGACGATCAGGCTCAACGATGCCGTTGCCTCGGAGCACAGAAACTGCGATAACGAGACCTCGTGAAGGAGTTCGACAGAAATCGTCTCGAAATCCGAGCCAGGGCGCTCATGCGACGCATAGGGGCGGTCTTCGAGGAGCGCAAAACGAAGGTAGGGCACTGTGTGCAGGTGAGAAACCGAAGGAGGCAAGAACATGAGAGTAACCAGCGACTACATGCCTTTAATATGCTTACCACCACCCGCCCGAACGAATCACGCGGCAACAGAAACGGGTCAGGAGAAAATGACGCGGCGCGGCGCGCACTGACGCGCACTGACGCGGCGTGACGTGGCATTTTCCCGGCATGCTCCGAGAGTTCCTAAACCGAAGATTTTGATGTTTAAAGTACGTTGCATGACTCCTGAGCATATAAGGGCAGTAACAGGACTTTGAG
Organism: Mycena vulgaris; assembly: GCA_029204335.1. Classification (NCBI taxonomy): domain Eukaryota; kingdom Fungi; phylum Basidiomycota; class Agaricomycetes; order Agaricales; family Mycenaceae; genus Mycena; species Mycena vulgaris. The sequence continues at coordinate 514,726 of JARGYA010000076.1, read as the reverse complement.
GCAGTATTATAAGGGGTAATTGTACTTGTTTCAGCCCAAGATATGGGTATTTGCCTCGGCGCGGTCTTATTTACTGCACTGGAAGGTGATAGACAGCTGAACAGTGTTCATGACCTTTTACAAACCAGTTCGGGGCACCTTGAAAATAGCGCTGACGCCGCGTCACGTCCGCGCCACTGCGCGCCGGTGCCGCGTCAATCCGCGCCGATGCGCGTCAGCGCTGCGTCAAGCGCCGTGTCAACACAGCCATTGCCGCGCCAGTTCCAGCAGAACATCTGCCGCAAATATATCACCCTCTGAGCATTTTACACGTCTCGTGAAGACGAAACATCAAGAAAAGCTGATCTGAGTGCCTTTGTCGGCCTTGTATTAGGAAATAATGTGAAGGATGTGGTCAGCTTACTCCTCGAGACTTTGGTGAGCATTTCGCTGGCCTCAAATCTACCAACAAGGAAGCAGAGACGGGAACTGCCCTCCAATTATCTCTGGAGTCTAGAGAGTTCCCACGGTTCAAGATCACCAGCGGATTTTCCAGGGGTAAGCCGCGAAAGGTTGGGATCGCGCCCTGTGTCATGCTGTTTGTCTCAATACTGAGTGAAAATCGGTTCTGAATTGAGATTCGGCTGGTTCTCCAGTACACATTCGCACAGTATAATTGTAGCAGTCTGTAAATGTAAAACTGAATTCTAAGCTCAGAAAAATTATGCAAACTGATGAGTTGACAGAAGGGAGATAAGTTCGAGTTCGGAAGGGGAAGGGGAAGTCTTTGGAGATGGGGAGAAAATCATACCTAGGCAATAGGGTTTCAGCACGGCGAAATTCAACTTTAGCTAGACCTCTCGGTTCGGGATAATCCCCACAAATGCGCCAACCGGTCATAAATATTTCACCCGTGAAATGATGCAGAGCAGTGCAAAGCCACTGAATCGTTAGCGATGTAATGATTACTCATTACTGGAATCATTTGACTGTGCAATCCAATCTCCACATTGCATCCCTATACTCTTGAATCAGGAAGATTTTGCGAAGGCGCCCGCCCTGACGCGGGACGTTAAATTCGCAAGATGTTTACTCACCTCGATAGGCTTGAAACTTGGGAATGGGACGAGTAAACTGAGCATCGCCTTGCGACAAGATTCCCACCCGAATTCTAGTACAAGGACGGACACAGAGCGTCCGATTTGCGACTTTGAGAGTCATCTGGCCGAATTCGGCCGGGATGTTCAATTGATGGTGCAGACACTGTCATTGGTATTCTCGTTCAAGTGTCAGGCTGAATATTGAACATTCCGATTCAATTCGCACTCAAGAGAATCCGGGGGACTGGTATCTCGAGTCAGATCTGATTGAACTCGCGGCAAAGGATAAAAACTTACTTAGGACCTGAACAGTGTCCATTGCGGCAAAATAATGGTTTGTGAGAGGAGATAACTCAGAGGAGGACATGGGGATTGGAAGGGAGGAAGCAATGATAATCACCGAATGTCTTAAGCGGATATTGAACGGTGATTGACTGAACATGTGCTCTGCTCAATATGAACGGCCGACAGCCGTCGACCCAAAGTTAATTTGTGATTCACAAAAATAAAAAGGAGACGAGCTTGCCAAAATGATCGATGTCGGACGGACTCCGACCTGTGATGAGAAAAGTTGCTGAGAACATCTGACCATTTGAATTGTACAGCCTTGGGAACTGTCGGAACTTAACCGCATCGACGGCATAAAGCGTATCAAAGTGGTGCTTCGCGCACAGGTGGATGGGAATGAAGCGATAAATGGGGAATGTCGGAACAGAGTAAACATGAAGAATGTAATTCATGGCATCTGCTTATAATACGAGTAATAATTCTGCGATAATAGCCCGACGGGCGGAGCCTGGACACCCATCTTCCATTTAATACACAATTGTATACAGACTGCACTCAGGTTTCAAATAAGCCTGAGGACAAACCTCAAGACAAAGAGTCAAAGACCGCTCGGTGCGTGGCAGAAGATGCAAGTCCATCGCGGGTGGGAGCACGGGAGAGGAAGAAGAACCAATACCATTGAGAATCCGAATGTAATAATGAAATGGAAGTGAATCACATAGAGGATTTGTCACTTGGAGATCCACAACGGATCTAGGTGTTGAAGACTCAAATATATACATACACGGATATAGTGAACATGCCACATGAGGCACTCAGGGCCGGGTACTGTGGACAGACCACGGGGATCGCCTTCGGCTGGTAGTGTGAGCTTCACATTCGGGTCGAGAGGGGTAGAAATTGGGTTGCAGCTGCTCATACCGACGGACTCGAGGACGTGTTCGGCATAAGCAGTTTGAGTGAGGGAAATTGAACCATCTGGGTTCCGAGCAATCTCCATGTCTAGAATATTTTGGAATCAGTAACATTGAACTTGGAGGCAAGTTGGGCAAGCTCCTCGTCAGTGCGAGCGAAGAGGGTCATGTCATCGACATGGACAGGGACGATGGTGGGGGAAGAATTGGCTGTGTTCTGACGAATATAAACGCACTGGTCGGAGATCAGGCGCGTAAATCCTAGTTGCTTGAACGCAGCGTCGAGTGTACGGTTCCAGTTATGGCCTGACTGGCGCAGACTGTACAGCGAGAGCTTGAGGCGACAGACACGGCCGGTGGCATCGTTGTAGCCATCGAGCTGCTTCATGTACACGGTCTCCTTGAGCGGACTATTTAAATATGCCGTGACGACGTCCATACCGTGAATTTTGAGGTTATAGCGAGCAGCAAGTGCAATGAGAAATCTAAACGTTTCAAGGTGTATTGTGGGTGCAAAGGTATCGTTGAAGTCTAGTCCAAAGACCTGGAGAAATCCCTGGACTACAAGGCGGCCTCTATACTTCACAAACTTGCCAGACGCATCACGTTTGAGGCGAAAAACCCAACGGCAACCAATAGCCTTGCGGCCTGGCGGCAGATCCGTGAGTTCCCAAGTGCCGAGTTTAATGTGCTGACCCATTTCAGCGTCCATGGCAATCTGCCATTGAGGCCAGTTGGGTCGGCCGCGCGCTTCCTTGTCGGATTTCGGGTCATCATCAAGAGCGGCAGCTTCAGCAGCTGCAAATGCAAAGTCGCCGTTCGCGCGGCGGGTACGTTTACCCTCAATAATATTCTCGGTTGAACTTTGGCTGCTGATATCTCGGGGTGCCTTGGGCAGTGAAGCAGCCGACGAGGAGCGTGAATGAAGTGGTGTAAGAGTAGAAGCTGAAGAAACAGGCGCGAGAGCATGAGGCGGTGACGGAATCGATGAAGTGGGTGCAGGAGCCGTAGTGACCGAATCTGGTTGAACTTCCCTGTGCTCAACATTCTCCCCCTCGACCAGAGAAGGGAATGGAGCTGGAATAATATAATCGTTCTCGATGGTCGCTGGGTCCTGGAGAATGACATTCCGTGAGTTAAGCACTGAGCTATTGCCCGGGTTGTAATAGCGGAAAGACCGCGCATGTTCCCACAATCCCACAAAGCGATATTGGCGAGCCTTCGCCATGAGTTTGTGGACTTTACTATCCTGTTGAAGTACCCAAATCCTGGCACCAAATTCATGAACGTTTGAAATGTCAGGTTTGCGATGAGTAAAGGCTTCTTCAGGGGTAATATCGTTGTCGAGTGCGGCAGTGGGACGGCGATTTTTGAGATAGAAAGCGTAGTTCACAGCTTCGGGCCATAAGGACCATGGAAGACTTGAGCTGATGAGCATGGTCCGCGCGCGTTTGACTATGGTTCGATTTAAGCGTTCAGCAACACCGCTTTGAGCAGAGGAATGAGGAGGAGTGAGCTCCCACTCAATTCCTTGGCTGCTGAGCCAATCCAGCGTCTCTTGGTTGATGTACTCCTTCCCATTGTCAAAACGGAAGAGGCGCAGTGTGCGGCCGGTCTGGGCTTTAATAAGCACAACATAGTCCTTGATCTCCTGAAGAACAGTGCGACCTTCCTTGTTCTTTAGAAAACGGACATGGCTCTTGGCAGATTTCGCATCTGTGAAGGAGACGAAGTAATATTCACATCCAATTCCGCGGACACAAGCTTTTCCCCTAGATCGGTGTAACCCATGTCACCGATGTTCTCGTACTTGCGCTGGGACTGCAATACAGGCCTCGCACTGGTGAGTTGGCTCACGGGTATCTACATCAAGGCTTTTGACCATACTTTTGGCCTTGAGCTTGCGGATATCGGGGTAATTGAGGGGGCCGAGTGCGCGTTGCCATTCGTCCCATGTGCGCGCGGGGAAAGGGTAGGTGACGGAGGAGGAGGTATTTGATGTGATGTGAAGCTTGTAGAGCCCAGAAACCTTGTCTCCAATAGCAAGAAGTGTTCCAGTGCGTTTGGAACGAACTTCAACCGTGTTCCCATCAAAGGCGGTGCGAAAACCGGCGTCGGTGAGTCGGCCAAGAGAAACGAGGTCAAATGGGGCAGTGGGGCAGAGAAGAACATCGCGCATCATGCATGCGCGCGATTTCTTACCAACTGCGAAAGAAAAAGGTACAGTTCCGCGGCCGATGCCAGCGGAATCACCGATTCCAACAATTTGATGGCCGGGGGTCTCTGAATAAGTGGTAAACTTCGATTTATTGCGGACTATAGTGCAAATACAAGCTGAGTCGAGTAGCCAATCGTTCGGCTTGAGATCGAGCGTGGCGGGCTCGCGCGCAATAAAACCAAAATCTTCGTCATCTGATGCTGCATCAACAGCGGCATGGGCGCGCGATTTCCCTTTGTTCTTTCGGCCTCGGCGGTTGCCGGAATTGGAGTTGGACTGGTTCGAATTCGAAGTGGACTGCTGCTGGGAGTTGCGCTGTTGATCATGCTCACTAGCGTAATGTCCGAAGTGGCTACATTTAACTAGTTGCGGGCGGGGCCCATAACCTATTGAACGAGTGAAGCGAGGACAACTAAGAAAGCAGATAATTATTGGGCGAGCTCTGCGAGCCCTTTTATATGTACAGGAATTTCTAGAATAATCTACAACCACCTACAGCTACTGCGGAGCACTCTTGTGAGTCGCTCCCGGAATGTGAGAGAATATACAAGTATATTCTCAACACTCAAGGCGTGGCAGAAACCACAGCCTTAAGGCCTGGCCGGCCCGTCCGCCGGATCCGGCGGATTTTTCCCAGTGCCCGAAAGGCTTTGGAAATCTGGGGCAAACACAGCACCATTGATATCGGCGGCACAGGTAGTCGGAGTTTGAAACCCTCCCACTGCATTACAGTACCTTACGAAATAAATCTTTTGATACACCCATTTCTACCCAAGATGCCGTTCAGCTACTGCAACAGGCCCAGTGTCTGGTCTACGAGGATGGTATAGTTGTCTTTGAAGAACATCTTCAGCACCTTGATCAGGTATTTTCTGCTATTTCTGCGGCCAATATCACGCTATCTCTGGATAAATGCCATTTTATGTATCAGTCCTTGCTGCTGCTCGGTCCAAAGGTCCCTCCACGCACAAAGTAAAAGTAGACACCACATGAATGTTCATGAACTACAGCAGTTCCTTGGCATTTTTCTTAATACATGCATGGCTTGAACATCTGTTTTTTTCAACTCCTATCTCATCAATATACTTACTGGTAGGAACAGCAGAATGACTTTGAGTGCCTATAAGTTAAGCCTTGGGATTATGCTCAGCTCACTAGTTGGGCTGAAAAAACACACAAAACTCGCCAAGACACAGTGGTTTTCAGATTTTGAAAGAGCAGGCAAAGCCTACCTAGTCTTGACAAGTGTGTGAGTTTTGTCCTCCCAATAAGTTAGGGTTACATTTAGAGGGCCAGGCAGGGGAAGCTGGAAGTGAGACAGCTGAAATGAATAGTTAGGGCAAGTCAGGCCCTGCCCCCCATAGGGGGGGCGCGCAGAACCTGACTTGCCCTAACTATTCATTTCGCTGTCTCACTTCCAGCTTCCCCTGCCTGGCCCTCTAAATGTAACCCTAACCCTAGTTAGGGTTAGTTAGCCCTAGATTAGGGTTAGTTAGCCCTAGATTAGGGTTAGCCCTATGACCTAGGGTTACAAGCCTTGTAACCCTAGGGTAACCCTAGTAACCCTAATAATGATTCAAGTACCGAAAAAAGGAAATTTCTTTTTTTTGGCTGGACTGTAATTATCATCCTTGTAGAGCTCCCTCACCGCTTTCCAACGCTTCCGGAATCAAGGCAAACGGCGCAGCGGTTGTTGAGATATGAGCTTTTTACTGGCAGAGCTTCAAAAACCGCCAGCTCCGGCCGAGTATTTTGCGATTTCCTAGACGGGAAGTGATGGGATCAAATAATCTTATATACAAAAGGTGATCGCAAAGGTCAGATCTACCTCTCAGATTTTTTTCGGATTTGTTTGGAAAATAAAATTTCTTTTCCCACAGTCAATGCTAGAACTGATTGACCCTAAGACGAATAGGTGGCCTACAGCCTTATAGATGAAACCACTTTTCCTTACCTTTCTACCTTACCTACCTACCTTTCATTACCTTATCTCTCTTTTTTTTTGGCGGGTCCGAAAATATATACAATTTCATACCTGTCTTGAAGTTTCGGCATTTTCCGAGACTCCATCAGAATCCATCTCACCGCCGCGTTTGGTCGAGTATTTTGCCTTTTTCGGACGAACCGTTTCACTGATCACCCAAGTCATATAGGCAATGTTGTAGAGCTCATCGAGGGCTACATTTTCATTTTTTTCTTGAAAAAGATTTTTTTTGGCAGTCTGACCCGAAAAGGCAATAGGGCGGGCACCGCCATCAACGACGCCGCCGCCCCCCATCAAAACAGCGCCGCCACCAGCAATGGGTGTGGTCCCGCCACCCATGGGTGCCAGCACCCTCCCGCCCATTTTATTTTTCCACCCGGGTGCCATTTTCCCTGCAGGAGGAACCCGGGAACTGAAAGTGCATAGCCACCCGGTCCACCCGAAAGTGTACAGCCACCATTATGTGCTCATAATGACTTCTTATATAGATAGTGTGTTTTCGACATCAACCCCCCTAACCTTCCACACTTTCCTACCCCATCCATCCTCTTGAAGTAATGTCGATGACCAATGCTTCTACTTACCTTCGGGCTGCCACCCCAGGGGCTAACGCCCAAATGGGGATGGCGAGTTTGGCTGATGAGGCTGCTTCAGCACGCCTTCGTCGTCACACCCTCTTGCAGGGTGCGTCCACTGTGGACGAACTCATTGCGATGATCAGTGATGATTATCGTACTGTCCTAGCGGAGCCTTTGAAAGGCATCAGCTCTCTTGCCTCCAAGCTTGGGAACTGCCGCTCCACCTTGCAAAAGTGGTTGCAGCATCAAGCTGCAGGGACATACCCCTCGCATGTGCGCTCCAAAGCGCCTGAGCTCCAACTCACGAAGGAGTTCAGTTCTGAATCCGCTGCTGTCGACTCGATATCGGCCCTCTCGGAGATACATCTCAAGTACCTCCGGGAGGCTCTTGCTGCGTCTATCAAGGCAAAGCAGGATGAAGTAGCGCATCTCGAACATGCACTCACCCCGCAACAGCTCTTCAATGAGTTGACCCCGTTCATTTCGAATAGGGCGGATGAGATTCTTAAGCGCACTCAGTTGCCTAATCTCGTCACGAATGCGCAGGGTGTGCTCGTCTTAGACGGGTGGCTGGAAAACTCTGCAGCTAAATCCTTGGCATCCATTGTCATGGAGGACTGCGTTGTTTATGCGTTTCGGGTGATCTCCATTACGGAGGCAGCCGCTCTTAAGGTTGAACTTAAGTTCACCAAAAAGAAAGCGCTCCAGCAACAAGCCGATGTTACGATGGCCGACGCTACTAAGCCTGGCCCGGCACTCGTATCTTTGATTACCAAAGTTGTTCGTAACAATCAGGTCATCCAGAAGCCCAATAAAGGCAAAGGCAATGTTAGTTCCTTGAACTCTTTCCTTACTTTATCTGACTCGTCTTTCTCTTCTTTAGAATGGCAAGAAAGCGAAGGCTCCTGGCAACAAGCCGCCCTTCAAACCTGGGAGAAATCCCAAGACGTCCAAACAGGCCCCCAAGGCCAAGGCGTCCAAGGGTGGCAAACCTCAGCAGAAAGGAAAGGGCAAAGCCAAGTAGCTTTTCGGTACGACATACCTGCCTCTTATCCAGATTGGCTTCTTACAATCCCCCTCCCTGCAGCGGTAAATTACATTATTCTGAATACGCCTGTAAATGTTATACTTGCTTCCCAATTCAAATATCATGTTCACCGCTCTCCGGGAGTTAATATGCCTGAGGACATCGAATATCAGCTTAGTGTTGGTATGAAATATATGTTTCATAGCCCAAGAAACACTTCTTTACTTAAAGAAGCTTGGGAGGACTTTGCCAACCGTATTAGATGGCGATTGTACCACTCCTTCACTAAAATCGATGATGATAATAATATCTATGATCCGGACTATGAGGTGCCCCACGTTACACCGAAGGGCCCTAAACTTCCAGCTTACCTTGAATATGGCCTCACTTTGGGTAGGAGCTTCGTTAACAAAACGATCTCCAAAATACCAAGTGAAGATGTGAATTTAATATTTAAATCGCTCGCCCCTTCACCTCGCCAGGTTCAAGAGTTCTTGGTTAAAAACAACTATGTTGTTACAAACACAGATAAGAACTTGGGAATAGCAGTGTCTGAGCGGACATGGATCAGAGATAAATGTCTAGAGCTTCTATCAGACGAGAAAAACTATAAAGTTATTCATCCGTTAATGATGCAAGCCTACTGCGACAAACAATGTACTGAGATGGAGTCTCTTGCGATATACGCTGATTCTTACCTCCATCAAGGCCCACAACTCGGAAAATTCTTGCGGCACCGTATTACGGAACCAGGAACCCAACATGTGCTCCCCGTATTTCACGGTATTCCTAAAATTCATAAGGAACCAGTGAAAATGCGACCTATTGTGCCTTGTCACAGCGCCATTCAAAACCCGGCGGCCAAGTACATAAGTAAAAAACTCAAACCGATTATTCAATCGGCGCCCGCTATTTTGCATGGTTCCAAAGACCTGGCGATAAAATTGAGTCAGCTTAAGTTGACACCACGGCGTCAGTTCTTCATTGTAACTGGCGATGTCGTTGCCTTCTACCCGAATATTCCTCTCAAGCAGTGTCTCGACTTGGTCGTAGAAATGTATGAAGAATTCACATTCGGTGGACTTGCAACGAAAGTTGAGGATTTGCATACTATGCAAATGTTCATTAGATGCCTCTCCGTGGCCAACGAAAACCTGATCATGCGATTTGAGGATAAAATCTATAAACAAATGCAAGGCCTCGCAATGGGCATTGCATGCGCCCCTGACCTTGCCAACCTTTATGGTTGGTATCATGAGCGCAAACTTAGAATCCTCGAACACCCGTTGATACCTTTCTACGGGCGTTACATCGATGACTGCTGCGCTATTGTATATGCCTCCTCTGAAGCGGAGGCCCTACAAATTATCTCAGCAGTTACCTTCGATGGTTGCACGATTGAATGGAACGCGTCCTCACACTACCAAGTGTTCCTGGACATGACACTTTATGTGGATGAACACAGAAAGTTGCAACACATGCCTTACCGCAAGTCGCGTTCCCACCAGGAAAGAATTCCTTGGATTTCTCACCATCCTCTCGACGTCAAGAGAGGAACCTTTATTGGTGAGATGTCCCGGTTAGCCACGCTATGTAGTCTTAATTCTCACTACATTGATGCTGTGAAGAGCCTTGTGGCACTTTACATAAAGCGCGGTTACCCGCAAGACCTTGTTAACAAGTGGGTCTCAGATAACTTTAAAGAACGATGGACTAAGCGCCTAGCAGTTAGTAACAACTCGCAAAGCGCTCCCGAAGAGGTTCTTGTACTGAAATCCACTTTTAACTCGGCATGGAATTACTTTTCCGCAAAGGAACTAGGAGATGTTGTCCTAGGATACTGGCGGCAGTGGTTAACCGCTGCCGAATCTGATGCATTTAGCATCAGGTACCCCAAGTTCAGTAGTGACACAGGTGATATGGAGGTCATGTTCGAGTCGTCTTGCACACTCGTTCCAACTTCCGATGGCCTGAAGTTACTGCCGGATGTAAGGAAAATCGGTATCCTTAATCGGCGAATGATTGTTAGTCGCAAGCGCACTAAGAACCTATTCGACTTAACCAGTCTTTGGAAAAAGACAGTAATCTCTAAGCTCGAACACGATGCTATAGATCCTGATCAGAACTTAATGGACGAAGATGACGATGAGTCGTCCTCGGACTCAGATGTCTCAGATCAGCGATACGTGTTTCAAACATTAGGATATAATTAGACAGGGTATAGTCTATGTATCTTATTACATTACAGGTGGACCCCGTCGGTCGAGTACTTCCTCTTACGAGAGGGGTTAACGTACTAACGACAGTACGCCCATAATGGAGAGCAAACTTCCTTCAAAGACACGTACTAATGACTCTTGTACGTACCATGGTTTCTGCAATATCGCAGACGGTATTAACCGAGTTGTTTTAGGGAATCTCAAACCCTAACTCTAACACTAACCGTGAGTACAATTCCTTAATCGGAATGTCTTCACAATGCTAATACACATTTGGTTCTAGCTAACGCTAACCCTAACCCCTAACCCTAGGCTAACCTCTGCACAGGCTAAGTCTAAGGGACCCTAAGTTAAGGTTAGAACCTATGTAAGCATGTGCCTAGGCACCAATCACGTGACTTTGTCATGTGCTCTGGACTTGGTCCAGACCTAGGTCAGTCTATCTTTAGATCTTACTAAGATGAGATTTGTCACGCTTGTGACATGTCTTGGCGCTTAGTGAGATGATGACTGAGACGATTAGTAAGAGCCTTAGTGAGCGCCAAGACAATGAGTAAGGCACTTAATCAGCGTGCATAATCAGAATGAGTAAGCAGGACCTGAAGAGCTTATAAGCGAAACAGGCTGGAGTTGGATCCCCATCTCCCTGTTGTCCTAGCTTCAGCAAAAAGCTCCCTTGTGTGTTTTCGACATCAACCCCCCTAACCTAACCTAACCCTAATCCCGCAGCGCGGCGGGAACGGCTCTGTTGCAGAACATGAATTTGTGATAATGAGTGTCGAGCTGGCGCACGGAATAGTCCTAGGATCTGGCTCCTCTGCGAGATGGCGGTGTTACAAGAAGGGTATCGAAAAGAGGTCCAAACCACCAGCAGTATCACGAAGCTAAGGATTCTGAATTGAGCAAGGCTTGTGGAGATGGAGGAAGAAGCATTCACTTAACGACATGTAACGGAGGTTTTAGTGTCTCTATTCATTCGAAGAAGATGGCCGAATCACGGGCGCAGAGCAAGTCTTCGACGAACTGGGGGATCGACACCGCCGATCAAAGATCTGCAAAATTGTATGTACACAGTCGAACAGAATTACTCACCTGGCGAATGAATGCGTTGCTCCACAAGGTGTGCCGCTTCAGGGTATAAAAAGATTGCAATCGCGGAGGAAAGGTTGAGAGTTCACTCCAGCGGTGAATGTTAGCTGTGGACGCATAATTGGATGTTGTGGCTGGCATTCAAGCCCGACCTTGGCCGGTATCGAAAAGAGTTGAAGCCCAATTCAGACGTTAGATGAGGGGGACTAGCGTAGTTTGTCGTTGATCTCAGGGGGAACAGCTACACACACAGAGACGTCGGCGAAATTTATTCAAGGCGGAAAAAAAAACTTTGAAAAGAAGGTCATAACTGTAGCGCGAGGACTTCCGGCGGAAAGAAGGCAGGAAACGGGGAAGGAGCGCTTTCGCTCCATGAGACGATCTAAGACGACGATGCTTTGAGTGTTCCCTCGGCACCCGTGCGCAGGGCCGTAAGCAAATCTCGGAGCCGCTGTCTGAGCTTCTTGACTAGCTTGTCGTCGTCCGCGTCCGGGGGCGGCTGGGAGGCACGGTAAGAGGGTGGCGCGTGGAAACTGAAAGTGCGAACCATCTGGTCCAGAAGATACTGAGGCTATCGGTCAACAATAGCAATAGAAAATGTAAAAAGGATAACCTCCGCTTCGTCGATGGTCTGGTCAACGAGTTTCAGAGACCGAGCCCGGGCACTAGCAAAGTCAACATACGAGTATGATTGGGCCGCTGGCGGATGTAGTATCAGAAAGAAGAAAAGCGGGCGGCGGGACGAACTCGCCGATTCATGGTGGTGGTCAGAAGGAGAGATTGGGCGGAAATTGCCGGTGATCGATCGATTGCCAGAAATGCCTCGCCTGAGATTTCCTCAGAAACCCTCAGTTAGCCCCGGATACTGCGTAGCCGCTGACTGGGAGCCAGGGCGAATACGGTCGTGTTGAGTCTGTCATTGTTATCCCTGTCTATCGAACTTCAAGTAACAGACAGTATCGGCATACTCTCGGCATAGTAATCGGCGCGATTGGTCCGATCAATCCGGCGTGGCTCTTGCTTCCTACGTCCAAACGGCTTACTGGATAACATCGTACATTCACCTGGATTGAACGGCGGCGCGATATTCGACCATCTTCTTGGATCTTCGTGCCTATCTCCATCGTGCAAAGTCAGACAACAAGACGCCAACTTGAGTCGTGATCCCTCTGTCGGTCTCTCCTTGCTCAAAATATAACCACGGACTCTATCCCAAATATGTGGCGATGAAACTTATACGCGGTCACCTTCCCCAAGGGGATCCCGCATTCAACGCGTGCTCCTCCACCGAATCCATGAAGGATCAGATAGGACACGCCGCACGTCGCAGCCAACGCCTACCATCCACGTCCACCATGCACATTGTCACTCCGTACGTTCGGTTTCTTATCGTTATACCCCCCTACACAAGACAGTATAAACCGGGCACTTTCCTGCGCAGTACCCCATAATCCGCCACGGTATCGTTCCAGCGGTCTTACCCCGTTTGCCACAATGTTCAAAATCTCCGCTCTCTTTGTCCTCACTCTCGCCGCCGCGGCTCTGGCCGGCGTCGTAAGCCCCTTTTGTTATCGATCCGGAGCTGCACTAATTTCCATTCGCATTTAGGTGCGCGCTCCTCCGACTGTAATCCCCGTCCTATGCAATCTCATCCATATCTGAATTCCTGTGCCGCTAGGACGAGCTGGTTGATTCGGACAATACTGGCTGGGTCATCGGTACCCCTTGTGTTCGTCCATTACACTCCATCCATTTGGAATTCCACCGCTGACACGCACCAGGGCCGCGCAGTCCCCACCCCCGGTTTGGTGCCTTCTCACTCAATATCGTGCTGCAGGTTGTCCCTAATGTAATCGGCAGGTGGACGACGGCAACACCTGCTGGACCATCGCCGCTGCGCGTGAGCTCCCGACTCCTGCCATCGTACGGGGAATCAGACTCCTGCTTTTCTCAATCCTCACCTTCACGTCATTTTTCTCTCTACTTAGGCACGCGCCGTCGACGACAGCAACATCTCCTGGACGATCAAGAATGCGCGCGGGCTGCCCACCCCCGCGGTACGTACCCTCGTATTTCAAGTACTTGCCTTTCACATACTAACGCTTAACGGCTGATAGGCCTGAATCGCGCCGGGATGAATACGCACGGAGCGGCGGAAATAGGTGTACCTTCTGCATTGTTGGTGCGTATGAGTCGCGGAATAACTGTATCCCGTTGTTATCCGTGCGGCTCTTGCGCTTCCGGCATTAATGTTGAGTTTGAAGAGGTACCTCTCGGCATGGATCTCATGTCACGAGAGATCGCCGTTGAAATTCAGTGCGCACAATTTTTAGTGACAGCCTAATGAGGATCGGGGAATCCAGCACACATCACGGGGGCGATGGATCAGTAGGGACGCAAGTTGGATGACGATGTGAGTCCTCGCCAAGAGTCTCCATCGACAGCGGCAAGTCAGACATCCGAGCTCAAATACTTTCGCACTGCAACTCGACTGGGAGGGATGTTGGCGCCGAATTTCCAGCCGGCCGAGGCCCGAGGCGATGTACTGTATGCTATCAGAATACACTGGGCGTATACTATCATTCCGATTAGCCGCCGAACAGTGCGGTTCGTAGTTCAGCTCCGGAAGTCCGTTGCCAGGATCTGGCGAAGGCTAATACCAAAAGAGATGAGAAAGATTCAAGACGTGGACGAACGGGTACAGAACCGAATGCACGAAGTAAGGCCGAACGACATAACCTAGAAACACAGAATCAGTCGCAATGGCTCAGCCGGCATCCTCTAAAAAATAAGTGCGATCTATCGATTGTGGTCATTAATATATAGCACGACTCCTCGGCGACTCACAATCAATTTCCCCTGACATCCTTTTTGCGATAAACGCATCTGCACGCGTCCAATAGTCCAGCCCTGTGAGAAGGCCCCTCTGCCAGTCTACGACGAGCCTGACCGTGACTGCCATCAACACAAAGCGCAGGTTGTCCGGAAGCGTGGAGGGTCCCGGTCGCGGGAGAGTTGGCTGCGGACTGTAATACATCACCATCGTCCGGAGGGCGTTGGATCCCTTGAGGAGGAATAGGCAGAGCTGCATTTGAGCGAGCCCATTCACCGCCAAATGAGTCAGTCGGGGGAGTGTTGTAAGCGTACCGAAGTGTGTGTTGTCATGCGGGAACTCGATGAGCGCCAGCTGTGTAATATTCATAAATGCGGGGTGTGAATGGGCGGGGTGAATGCATGAACTTCTGCGGAGCGAAATGGAGACAAGCCTTCACATGTCAGGGGAAGCCATGCAAGATAAACAGGTTCTCGACAGCAGGACAAGTGGAGATGATCGTATCCATGTCTTCTTGTGAGATGTCGACGAGGAAGATATTGCGCACCGAGTCCCGGAGGAAGGAAGCCGATTTGGCGCTTGCAATCCTCGCACAGATCTGCGCGTTACAGAAGGGAAGACCGTCAATAGGGTTGAACCGGCCGAAGAACAGGGTGCGGTAGAGGAGTGGTTCAACCCTGCTCGCGAGCTATGAGAAGCGAAGCTTTGTCGATGCGAAGGGGAAATCACCACTGCTTAACGCGCCAAGCGACCCGGACGAGGTTAGGGACCGAGACGGGGCGTGAAAGAGCCGAGAGCTCGAATATGTAGCGTTCTAGATCCAGTGGAAACTGCGGTTCTGCAAGGATATCGGCCATGGATGGCAAGGGTGGTGGTTGTGGCAAGAGTAGTCCGATTAGACAATCGGCGATCATTGTCGCCCGGACCCGATCGCACCCAACAGCGCCACAGTCATTGCGTAGCCACACCTGTCTCTTCTTACCATCACCACCTTGCTGGCTACGCTCCAACACTGAATTGTCTCAGGGTCCATTTGTGCTCTCCGCCAGGGACTGCCGCTGCCGCTGCGAGTTGGCGGCGACCCATTTTGCTGATGGAGATTTCCATCCCTTCCGGCTGGTCCCTTCTATGACCATCCTCATTTTTCACATAGTCGGTCTAGTTCTCATATCCAAGCGCTCAATTCGCCGTTGAAGTCCACGCTCTGCAGTGGATCTGATCCCTCGCTGTCCACCTCGCGCTTAGGTACCAGCTAAATCGATGCGACGCTAGCGCCCCGCAGTGGACACAGAGTCTGGCCACCACTGCTCCTGATCCCGCGCCGGCTGTACCTTCTCTCAAGGCTGGCCGCCTGCGCTAGTCGCGTCTTTTGCGGGGAACTTCTACATTTTCTATCCTCAATGCCCCACCGAATCTAGCGCTGTCTCCGCTCTGAAATTCCATCCTCTCGTACAATTACACCTCTGCCGTGTCGACCGTTGCGCTTGCGGACTCGATTTCCCCACCAGAACTTCTCCCGTTCTGCAGTTCAAATCCTACCGTTCTGGATTTTATCGCGGAGGACGACACTGCGTGCGCACCTCTGAGTGATTTAATTGCCCCAATCTGATACGGAACTTACCACAAACCTTCGTGGGGCTGCGCTGTCGGTTAGAACAGGAGTCTCGTCTATTCGAGAACGCATGGCACGGAACTGTATTCGCCGCACCATTCGGCTGCCTTCCCGATATATTGTCAGCGTCGCCGAGTCGCTGGAGCCTGGAGGAGAGAGATCGGCCCGACTCAGCCAAATGCACTTCACGCTCCGCTGCAACCCAGGCTCTCCGCGATGGCTCTTGTATCGTAATCTAAGTTCCAGAAGCCAAGCACCTGTCGGTTTCATCGGGTTCATACCAGACTCACGGTTTGGGCATCGCAATCGTACTCCCGTGCATCTTACACCTCAGCTGTATCTCCTACAACAATGTGGATACTCGAGCAGCGAGGAGCAAGGGAGTCAAAATCCGAAACTCACTGGACCGAAGTCAGTTGGCACTCGATACTTGAATCTGCTGTTAATATTCATCGATCAACTACGCGTTCTCCACGGGGATTTTAAATTGCCCACACGGTCCGTTAATGTATGTGCTACCTATCTAGTGTATATATAATCGGTTTGATTGGCCGCCATGCTCATCCGCAGCTGCACCTGAGCATTAGAGATCAGTATATTGGACGGCACATAGGAACGGCAATATTTAGGAAACAGTGAAGGAGATTTAGTCTGCAGGGGATCCTGTTAGCGCACAAGTCCGAGTCGCTCAACGCGAGCATCGAAGAAAAATAATGGCGCAGCCTTCGCAGAACATGGAAAACCAATGGTATTGGGTCAAGCTCGGGAATACAAAGTTGGTTATGCTAACAACATACCGGACACAGAACGAGACTACACCTCTGCAGAATAGGAGAGTCTCGCGGGTGTGCGTGCCTGCACAGGGATAAAATGGGGAAAGGAGTGAAAAGGATGAACCAAAGGCAGTGATTGGGGAATACGCGATACGTAGACTCCGGTGTATCAGTGACCGATGGATCACTGTAGAGACAGCGGACACGACGAGGGAAGTCCCAGCACCGCGCGAAGGAGCACAGCATCGCAGCACAAAAGACCGACTCCGCAGAAGCGCGCCGTCCACCAATTGCGCGCTGCTCTCAACGAAAGCGGTGGCGTCAATAGAACGCGCATAAAACGCGCAATCGCAGTCTATCCGCGTCGGGACGACACCGGAGGAATGACAAGACGGGGCCAATCCGTAAATGTACGCCCGCTCCCAGCCGACCGAATCGATTCAGAGGATGCAGGGAGACGAACAGGGGATGCGCCCCCATCTGCACCCGCCCCGCACCACCCCAGCGCAAACGCCTGACCCATACACAGCGCTCTCTGCCCTCACGCAGCCACCGACTCCAAAACAATCCCAACGACCCAAAACCGTCATCAACAGCGAGCGCACCTCCCCCGAGCCACACGCATCGCCCCCGCGCACGCTCTGCCTTCCCACGCATCGAGGGACGAAACGCGACTAGTGAAAATCGCGCGTCCCAAAATGGACGGCCGATGATTACGTCATCGTCTGCTTGGGGGATTGAAGCGACGAAAGCGCCTTCCAGGGGGACGAACGGCGGCGGGGGAAGGTAGGGGAGGGAGGGCACGAGGGAGGGGATGCGTCTCCGCCGCTCGTATCACGGGAATGTGGGGCGCCGTGAACGCGAATAGCTCCGGAGCGCGCGAGCGGTCGATTGAGGATCGCCGCCTGCGAGCGAGTGTTGAGCGACGGCACCAGCAGTAGAAGGGGGCGGAGGTACACCCGCTGCTGGACGTCATCTCCAGCCCGCCCCCACTGGCTGCGTCGCTTGGGAAACCACCCCGCCGATTCCGCCGAAGACAAGAGGGCGGGGGATGGAAAGGGACGAGGAACGCACCCTTCGGTCTCGTACATATCGCATGCACGATTCTGGGGTCGACGCAGTCGCAGCTGATGTGGCCCTGTGAGAGGAGAACGACGTTAGCGACGTCTAGGCTCGTGGACAAGATGAAGAGAAAGAGGGGGTGCGGAGTGAATGAGCATCGAGGAGCGGATCGGCCACGGAGGTAGCGGGTACCGCGAATGTACTTGTACTTTAGGCCATTGCATGCGCATGGCAGAACGAGTCCGGGCGGGATTTTCATTATTGCGAGCGAAGCGAGCAAATCTTCCCTAAAGCACGTGACGAGCTGGGGGCTAAAATATGCAGTAAACAAAGATAAACATGTAAGTGCGTGGCTGACAAGCCTTGAGAAAAAGAAGGGCTTCAAAGTTGTTCAATTCTTTGGCTTTGGCGGTCTGGATAGCATAGTTTTGTAGCCCTTTCCACCCTGAATCGAACCGTACCCCGTACTTGGGAGGATCAGCGAAATTAATCAATCTCCCAATATGGGTTGCTATTGCGCTGACGTGACGGGGATGACCAAATCGTCGTGTTTGCTTCGCGAGCACCCCGCGCCTCAGCGGATCCATATTAATTTTTTCCCATCCACGTGTTGCCAGATCTGGCTTATTATGATCCGAATAGGCCCGATTACTCGCAAGCATATATCACAGGTGCGCCCAGCTTTTCGCCGCATTTATGCAATGCCATCGGATCATAACCCCTTTCAATTGTCGAATCTTGTATGCACGACCTGCCTGTGGATATCCCATCATGAAACCATACCGTGCCACGCGAATCAATGAATCTGCAGGTGAAGTGACCTCGCCCTCCGTATATTATTCCTCTTAATTTGAGTTTAATCATCGTATTTGCACAGTCAGATCCGAGCTGATTGTCGAACCGGAGTCTGTCATGATTTGTATCAATCAGTAGTATCCCTGGTACGTCGGTCAGTCGTGGAAACATCACCATTTTTGACCGAACGTGGCTTAATCTGCATGTTGGACAAAGGCCTCGACCTAATGCCAAATTGTCACCCAGCCAACTCTGGAGCAGTACAGGAACTGGGTAGTCTCTTCTTGCACTCAATCTTGCTGACATAGACACTTTGAAAAGGGAATACTCTAAAGGATCGGAGTAGCCGCATGTCGAACAGGATTGTCTACCCTTCCCGTAGGACTTGCTCGGAAACAAAGCCCCTGTTATTCTATCTATTGAAGTAGAATTAGGCCCAGAGGGGAAATTAGCTGCATTTTCAGTGCGCATCTGACTCCGTAAACCGTCTCTCACTTGTTCCAGTGAAGATCCTCTTCTGCGTACCATGGAATTCAAGTTCATTGCATATTGATCCATCAGCGGACTCAAGTCGCTGAACCTGTGAGTCCACAGTAATTTATCTTCAGCCCAGATGTTATTCAATATAGTTAACATTGCATCATACCCGCAACTGTAGTTTCTGTTATCCCCAACTCAAGCCTACAGGACTGGGACCAACAATAATGTAGGACCCATTACAACATCTCCTTCACCGCACTCAAGATTGAGGCCGGGTAAATCAGATAGCTTGAGAAACAACGAGCTTGACTCGTCGACTGACCGCGACATCAAGACCTCGAAGCCACCATCTCGAAAGACAGAATCCCCCTCAAAACCAACAGTAAACAGTGGTCCATTGTGTGGCTGTCCATGGATCGCCCATTGCTCCATCACCATTCTGACAAGTGCAGCGAACCCGGGGACCTTCTCGGCTTGCATGTTTGTGCCTGTCCAATTGGAAAGCCGTGGTAATGGTCTTCGCGGAAGGCCGCGATCGCGAGAACCGTGGCTTCCCTGCCATAATGACAGGTTGGATTCTCACCATGCAAGGCTTCGGCGACTTTGACAACGGAATCCATGTCCATCATCGCAAGATCTAATTTCTCGCTGTGTTCCCGGCAAAGCCCGAGGATTCGGTTACTGCCTCGGTCCCAGGTGGCGCGTTGGGAGAGATGAACACCGTCGAGTATTAAACAGTGGCCGGCCTTGCAAAATGCAGCGTTGATGGAAGCGGGGCCGAAGAAAGTTTGAATATTTGTGGCGATCTCGACGGCTTTAGGCGCTGTGACACTAGGAATGAGTCGGAGGGGCTTCGATGCGCGAACGGTGGACAGGGAGGGCAATACAAGTGCTTTCGAGAGCGCGTAAACACCCTTTCGTCCCGCAAGACGCGAATGATGCGCATAAGCTTCCGTTCAGCGTCGGTGTTTTTTTTAGACCGATATCCAGTGGGGTTCAGTGCTGTGGCTGTGCTAAAGAGACGGCCGATCATTTCTTTTGGACCCGCACGTTGTTTAATCGCCAGTGCCAAGAGGTTTCCGATCCGGGGAACATCGCCCGTCGATATCGCCATTACTAAACGCTTGTGGTCGGTCATACGTGCAACGTTGAGGGTGCCGTGTCAAGTACAGGTGCGGTGTATGGGACGGCGCATTTTCATGCGGCGACGGCTTTGGAAACTGTAACAGATTGACAGGGTAAACACTCAGATTGAGCTGTCCCAGCCGACCCGGTGCAGGTAACGGATCGAAGCCAGACTCGTGTATTATCACCCTCGCCCATGAATCTGTCAGGGCGATAACCCAAGATCATGTGGTTCGACTCCAGGTGGACTCCCCATGGATAATCATCGAAGATTGGCCCCGGTGCCCAATCCAGAATGGCCCCGGGGCATTTTTTGAGGGATAAAAGGCGGGGGAGAGATGGCCCGGTATGAGTCGGCAGGGACAGATGATGAGTGATGGCCAAGGTCGGGGGAAATGACGTGGAAATGCTGTGCCGAGGCTGTGGGGACTGAGACTATGCAACCTGGCGGCCGCGAGGATTACAGAGCTCGGAGTCAGATTGAGTACGCCGTGTGAGGAGCGGGACATCCAGCGAAGGTGAGGTGTGCTGCAGAGAGAGGGTCCTAGATAATTGTGAAGTCAAAGAGGTGGGCCAAGCAGCGTGTTCTGCATCTGCACGCGCAGCAGCTTCAACTTGTTGGGCCCACACTCGCTGCTCTCTCCTGCACACATCAGACCCTTTGTGTTGCCGAAGCGTGTATGTGTTTTTGCGGATAAGCAATTCGATTTTTTCCCGCAGAGTTCACATTCTTTAACCACATATTGCCTCGCGGGAGTGTCGACCACAGAGGTAGGTGTATCAAAAAGTCCTGATGTGTTGGGCCGGCGGAGCGTTGAAGGAGCGCTTCGGAATGGGAGATCTGACCCAGGTGTTCCGAAATATGGAGTATAAACATCGGGCGACGCGAAGTTACGGCCAGGTGCGCTGGGAGTGTGATCCGTGCGGGGGAGGCTACTGGATACCGTGACGGGCGTGGGAGGCGGACTCTGCTCTGGGAGAGGGCTCGATGGAGGCAAACAGCTGTCCGGATCGCTTGTCATCCTTTTGGTTCCTTTTGAAGTGATATAGCCGTGGATGGCCTTCGAGGAGACGCGTCGCGCGTTGTGTGCACTTGTTTGCCTCGGATCAAACACGGCTTGACTTGACTACCGCATATTTCTGGAACCGAAACTCGGAACGATGAGATTTTTAGATATTCGTAATTAATGTCCACAACTAAGCATATTCCCCGCCTTAGACCTACCCGAAACCATCCATAATCAAGCGATATGGAAAACGACGCTGAAAACCTCCTTGACGGGACTCGACGACGATCAGATGGCCCCCTTGTGCGCTGGCCTTCCAAAGTCCGGTGTTGGTCCGGTGAGTCAAGGTATTCCCGCTACCTTTAGGTACGGGTTCTTATAGGGCGCCCCATCAAAGTGCATTTTGGCGGACGATCACATTTTCGTCAGCCTTTTTGCATAAGTACCTATTCTCTCTGCCAAAATTCTCCGGCTTGTTACCAGCCGAGCTGTGTGCCGATGATTGCCGCCGCCGCACTCGTAAACATGCTGAGTCATCACTTTGAAAACGAGAGCTCAGCAATCGCTTCAGTGCCAACCCACACAAAACAAAACAAAATCTCATCCATGCACCTAAATTACACGAAGATGTTGAACAATCAGAAATCAAGGTAGAGAGTTGAACGGTCAAGTGTAATTTCCCGTGGCCCAATGTGAGCTGGTCGCCGTCGCGGGACGCCCGCGACGGCGACCGAGCGAGCGTTGGGCCACCATTATTTAATATTGATATATATCATGGCCTTGAACTCTGTGCACAAGGAATTTTTGTGAAATTTGCAAAGGTATGATGTATACATCTACACAAAATTCAATCAGCTTGAAAGACCCCAACAATTAATTGGTAGCGGGCTGTGCCGCTTGTCGGCCTTACCCGCTTTATATGACGAAGCGGTCATATACGTTGACAAAATGGACCTCAAAGAGACGGAAAAGATACTACATGAGGAAACTAAATTCCCACATGTCTTTGACGTCACTGATCAAAAAACGATGACCCTGGCGGAGAATGGAGAGTAAAAACGAGTCTAAAATGAAACATTTTAGGACTCGTAATGTCACTCGCCCGCTGGCGGCGGGGAGTAGCGGGACTCGCAGCAGGCTGGGGCGCAGCAACGACGCAGAGAAGAGGGATGGGCTCACACATCCCCGCGCTCGCGGTGGAGAAGAGACGCTAGACGTGGAGGAAGTGCGTGCAGTGCCCGGCGCGCGTCGCGCGGACGTCGACGCAACGACTGCAGGGCGCGCGTGAGCCTCCGAGCCAGCCTCCTATCGGCCGACGGAAAAAGGCAGGAATACATGAAGAAGGCTCACCAGTTCCGCACAGCAAGACCAATTCGTGGTCAGGGCGTACTCGCGGCTCGTTTGGCTCGTCGGAGGAGCGTTACCTCTTGTTGTTTGCGTTGGCGTGGGCGCGGGCGCGGATGCGGAGGTGTAGGTCGCTAGTAAAAGGGAGATGTGAGCATTGGAGATGCGCTGCGGGGAGACGAGATAGTGTGACGAGGGGAGAGCGTAGCCGACGACGAGCGGGACGTGAAGGATGGGGGAGGAGGATGGGGAGCGAGGATAAGGAGCACGTGGGGAGGAATGACGAGGACGCCGCGATACGAGGAAGACGCGCAAGGAAGGAAAGAATGAGAGACTCACCCCACCGCAGTCTCCGGGAAACGCACAGGCTCGATATCCCGCCTTGCTGCGCTGATAAAAGTCCGTAGCCACGGTGGTATTCGCGCGGGTGGCAGTGCCATTTGGGGTGGCGTCGGCGGGTGTGGCGCAGCGAATGGATGCAGTGTGGGAGTCCCGAGCCTGTTAGATGGGTGGGTGTCAGTGGGAGAGAAAGACGGGGGAAATGGGGGAAGAAGGGTGATGGTGGGTAGGACGAGGAAGGACGAGATGACGGCGGGGTGGGGCGCCTGAGTCACGGCCGCGAAAAGGAGCACGGCGTCCCAGCGCGCTCGACATCGTCGGGCGAAGCCCGCAGACTGGCACCTAGTTAAGCGCCGGCGCGCAACGGCTTCGGGCGCACCAAACGCCAGCGTGGCAGTGACGGGGAGAGGATAAGGCGATGGCTCGGATAAAAAAGAATAAGGAAGAGAAGACACACGATGTGCCCTTCCGTCCACACCTGTAGCACGATTCTGGCTTGTCTGGGCCGCGGAATGGGAGAGAGTTATTGACCCATGAGCCCAAGGAAGAGGGAGAGTAACCCTAATCGCACACATAGTTACAAGCTTGAGTGTATGGATGACGGGCGCCGTCCCGTTGCGCGTTTTGACAAACACGGGGACGGAATGGGATTTGGGGTCGCCGCTGCTTTGTGGCTTAGGCTGCATATGCGTTTGGACTTCACACTGCGTTCGGACGCCGAAAGGGTGCGTGGCTTTCGAAAAGTGTAGATTAGCCCGCATGGAGGGTCAGACGTCCGCGATTTCGAGGAGTTTGGGCCAGTATAAGGAAGAGAGCAATAGATTCTAGTTATCGGGGTTTCCGGAGAGTCTGTGCCGTTGGGAAGTCCGAGACGACGAGGACATCGAGTCAAGAAGAAAGCCGTGAGGTGGCTGTGCGCGGATAGCTGTGCGACTTGTCCTTTCTTTCCTTCCATTCACCCACCGCAAGGACCCGGGCCCAAGCCCGGGTCGCGGGTCGCTCAAATTCCTGAGCCCGACCCTGAGGGCCCTAATCCGGGTCGGGACTGGGTCGGGCTTTCAGGCCCGACCCGGCACATCACCAATTGCTGTTGTACAGCCGTGCAAGAACGCGGACTTGATTCAGGTTCGTTGCTGCTGCTGTGGTACAGCCTGGTACAGCCTGGTACAGCCTGGTACAGCCTTCGACCTTGTTGGCGATTAAAACTTACACCGGTGACAAAACTGGCAGATTGACGCTGGTTGCAGCACCGTACATAAATGCTTCAGAAGCTTCACGCCCACACCTTTGTCCCCTCCCAAACTCACTCATGGCGTACTTCTGGCAGTGGTCCTGGCCTGAATTCTGCAGCCACGCGTGGGACCTCTTGTGTGTTATGAATACTGGCTTCACGATATACATCAATTACAAGATGATACTTGTGTACATCGCATTCGCCAGGGGGTTGTTTGCGGTATTCCTGGGTTCATATTCACAATTTATCTGAATTTAAAATCTGTGCTTATACATCGACATAGGGTTTGGTAGTACCATGTTGACACCAATCTGGCGCATTCTGCAATGTATTTTCCGATTGCGATTCGCATGCGCCGAAGGACCTGTCTTGCCGGATGACGATCTTCTCTTTGGCCTATCTTCATTCCCTGGCCAGATAAATGTTGTCGGTGCCACATGTTCCACTTGTGTTGTATCGAATTACACCGTTACCCGTAGATTTGGGCTGCCGTTCAGACGATAGCGATCGTGCTTTTGTAGGTCGTCTTGACCCTCCACTTGAGCTGGCGGCTCATTGATCTGGTTATGGCAGTCGGATTCTGGCTCGGGGAGATCCACTCCGCTTCAGCTCGGTGTTTTACGTATGTCGTCTCATTTCATTTTTGACGGGTGTTAAATCACGCATTCAGGTGATAGTGGCCCACGACTCACTCATCCTATTGGAGATACTTGTTCAACCTTCTGCGTTCAACTATCGGATCGACAACTGGCTGAAGGCGAAGTTATTGCAAGATTCGATTCCTGCTAGCTCTGATGAGCTCCCCGGCGTACCGTCTGCCCCATCGGCCGTTCCGCAACAGCTGCATGATGATGTATTGCACTGGTCGCGTCTTATCCCAAATCTACACCAGGATTTGGGGAAACGAAAGGCGTTGTGGATCACTGTTGATCGCCCCAGGATCGGCGCTTGCGCGCTCGCAACCGTTCGGTCACTTTCCGCCATCGACACTTACATGACAATCTCGGTCGACGTCAGCAGAACGAAGAGCGTATGATGGCCTCTATTGTACGGCCTGGCAAACATGTGGCCGAAATTCAAACAGCAACTGTTAGAAAGGGCTAGGGCAAGTTGGTGCTCACGAGATGGCCAATGAAACTTACCTCATGTGTAGGACGAGACTTCCCAAAAACTCCTCCAGGAAGTCTTAGAGAAAATACAGGGTGAAAAGGCGATACAACCGGGTCGAGACGAGGAGGGCCAGCAACAAGCGGAGACGTCCCGTTTCATCGTCGTAATACATGGAATCCGCGACTTCTCCCAAGCAAACGAGCTGTACAAAATTATAGAGCATCACAACACATACATCAACATCATCGCGACCAGCACAGCGGAGCTTTTCCGCGAAGTTTCCAGCGAAAATTGGGAAATAATGCAGCACGCGCATACACTCTCGCTGTATGAAACAGGAACAGTCATCTACTCCGGAAACCCCCCTCTCGCGCCGTTGTTCAATCAGGTGTTACTCCCTCCTTCCTAGTGTTTTGAAACATCTGAGCTTAAATTTGTCAGGAATTGTCTCTCCTCGTGTTGGAAGGTATCTTCAGATCGGCCGACGAAGTTTCCGAGAGGTGAATACATTGGTGGCACGACACGATTCTGCTCTAAAGCCTTTCGCCAGGTTGTGGCCCGACCTTTGCCACCGCGCCGCCTCGTCTGCAGCGGAGCCACTTTCCACTCTTATAATATTTCAGCTACTCTATGAAGCCACCGAAGATCATAAACGGATCCTCCAGGTTCCTCTTCTTGCGATCGAGATTATCCCTTTTATCCACTGTTCTGCAGAACCTCTCAGATCTACCAGTCATAAGGCAAGGTCGTGTTGATATTGGAATCGATCAGTACATCGTCGAGGTTGCTGTAATGCTCCAACGTTTGGTTCAAGACACGGCCTATAAAAGAGTAATCAGGGAAGTCCCAAAAGAACAGGCTTTATCAGTTCTCAACTTGACTCATGGTGTATGTCCCTGCCCGTCTCCGTTATCAGTTCATACGCTGATCGTTTCCAGATCCTTTCGCGCGGACTGCCTAAGAATGACCTGATAAACAACGAGAAGCTCTTCAGACGCCATGCCCATCAACTCCTCACCAAGTTGTCAGACGTATTGATCACCCTTCCCCATGATCTTATCATCCATGGGGTCGTGTTGCTGAGCGACCGTCCGGTTAAATACGGTGGCTTCGCCGATATCTATCATGGAAAGAAGACAAATTCCGAAGGCAAAGAAGATGAGGTTGCTCTGAAAGTCCTCAAAATCTTCCAGAACACGTCCTATGACACGCGCCGCCTTCTCATCCAGAAATTCGCCAAAGAGGCGCTGGTATGGCACTACTTGAAGCATCCCAATATTTTGCCGTTCCTCCGTGTGGATGAAACAACGTTCCCCATTCCGGCGATGGCCATGGTGTCGTATTGGATGTACCAGGGAAGCGTACTCAACTATATAGGGGAAAATTCACCGGTATCTCCCTATGGGATCTCCTTGGTGTGTTGATAAGTCGGTGTCGTTCAACTCCGGGACTTAGTTTTCCTCGCAGCTCCACGATGTCATTCGAGGATTGATGTACCTCCACTCGGAAAATATCGTGCACGGTGATCTCTGTGGCGTAAGTATTTTCGCCGTACTACAAGGTCAAAGTTTTTACGCCCATGCAGCGAAATATACTCATCGATGAAGAGCGGGCGTGTCTCGCGGATTTCGGGTTGGCCGCCTTTATCGAATCGGAAACATCCATAAAAACCTCGGCACGCGCTGGCTCGACGCGCTGGATGGCTCCCGAACTGCTTCTTCCAAATGTCTACCAGCCGGGACTCCCTTTCAGGCGTACCCCTGCTTCCGACGTCTGGGCCTTCGGTTGTGTTTGCTGCGAGGTTCGATCCTTTCACGTCTCCGTTCGCATAACAAACTTCCTTCGAAACACAGGTTTGGACCGAAGGCGTAATACCCTTTGCTGATATGTCAGATGGGGGGATTCTTGTGGCACTCTCCGGAGTCGATCCAAAAATAGTTCCATATAAAACGCAACCCTGCGACAAATCAGGCACTCCCATGCCTCAGCGTTTGTGGAAGCTGGTTCAGGAGTGCTTCAGACACAACGCCGCAGTACGACCCACCACGGAACTCATAGAACCCACCCTCTCCGCGCTCAAGCTTCAGCAGACGCCTACCAGAAGAACTTCTGGGATTCTCACCAAATCTTTCCGGGGAAATCAGGAAAGCTCCGGAACTGCTGTCCAAATACAACCCCTTGCAATACGCCTAGCGACGATTTCTGAACTCGCCGCGCAAACTGACCACAACATCAACTCGCCTGCCAATTTTGAAGAGGAGCATGCAACGGTGCGATTCGGGCCGCTGCCCATAGACGAGGCGTTCGAAGTCGAGGAGTGGTTTGATGAGATCCTCGGTGGCCTTCTCAACTTGATTCGCAGGGATGTTCTCATTCGACCATTCGAGGTTGAAAAAGAAGATTCACAGTACATCTCCCTTCGCTTTCGATCGCTTGTGGAAGCGAATAATTTCGCGATGACATGGATGATGAATCGTTATGATCCTCACAAAGAAATTTCCGCAGTTTTATTGAACAATTGACCATGCAGATTCCCGTCTAAATGTTCGTGTGCAGTAACGTATAACATCGATCAAAATGCATGCCTCCTTCGACTGAAATCTAAGAATATTGCACCTGGATTCAGGTTCCTGATTCCATCGACCTCTGTGCCATGTTGTGCCGTTCAGGATTCAGGTGTGCCGCACCTATGAGATGCATTTCCCAGCTCGGCACAACTCGGCACATTCATTTGAGCCCGCCGTCGACATTTTGGTGAGAACAGCGATGAGCATGCAATTTCTGGTGATGTTCCGGTCCATCCTACCCATCCAGGAGGTGTATAAAGTGGTTAAGACTCAGCTGACAGTGGTTGCAGTATTCTGCGTCGCATCTTGAGCTCGTCGTTGTCGTTCTGACAATCCACAGTGTCAAAGACTTGATGTGCCGACCCCAAATTTATGATGATGAGGTAGTCTCATAAATTATGAGCTTAAGTATGACTGAAAGTATGTCCGGCACATCAACCCTACGGTCGGTATGATTATTTCTTACTTTATTCTTATCTTTACCGAATCTAACCTAGATTAGGGTTAGTTAGCCCTAGATTAGGGTTAGTCCTATGACCCTAGGGTTAGATCTATAACTCTTGGGACCCCTAGTAACCCTATTATGATGATTCATACAGAAGGAGCCCAAAAAAAAGAAATTTTCTTTTTTTGGCTGGATAGTATGTTACACTTGTAGAGCTCCCTCACCGCTTTCCAACGCTTCCGGAATCAAGGCAAACGGCCCAGCGGTTGTTGAGATACGAGCTTTTTACTGGCAGAGCTTCAAAAACCGCCGGCTCCGGCCGAGTATTTTGCGATTTCCTAGACGGGAAGTGATGGGTTGGAAAATAAAATTTCTTTTCCCACAGTCAATGCTAGAACTGACTGACCCTAAGACGAATAGGTGGCCTAAAATGGCAGGTGGCCTACAGCCTTATAGATGAAACCACTTTTCCTTACCTTTCTACCTTACCTACTTACCTACCTTTCATTACCTTACCTTTCTTTTTTTTGGCGGGTCCGAAAATATATACAATTTCATACCTGACTTGAAGTTTCGGCATTTTCCGAGACTCCATCAGAATCCATCTCACCGCCGCGTTTGGTCGAGTATTTTGCCTTTTTCGGACGAACCGTTTCACTGATCACCCAAGTCATATAGGCAATGTTGTAGAGCTCATCGAGGGCTACATTTTCACTTTTTTCTTGAAAAAGAATATTTTTTGGCAGTCTGACCCGAAAAGGCAATAGGGCGGGCACCGCCATCGACGACGCCGCCGCCCCCCATCAAAACAGCGCCGCCACCAGCAATGGGTGTGGTCCCGCCACCCATGGGTGCCAGCACCCTCCCACCCATTTTATTTTTCCACCCGGGTGCCATTTTCCCTGCAGGAGGAACCCGGGAACTGAAAGTGCATAGCCACCCGGTCCATCCGAAAGTGTACTTCTTATATAGATAAGAAAAAAGTCAGCACGTCGGGACGTCATGTGCAAGCTCCCGGGAGTCAATGGACGGCTCGCAAGTTGGTGGATAGTATCGGTGTTCCCGGGACGTCGATACATCGTGTCGCAGCTCGCAGGGCATCGGTACGTGGTTTTCGTCGATATGGCGTGTCGGCATTAGCGGGACGTGACGGGAGGTCGATATGTAGTCCCAGCGGTCGAAGACGAGACTTCCACGAAAAGCACATTAAACAAGAGGGAGATAAATCACAAGAGACCCGTCCAATACGAAATACGCGTCCACGCACTCGCGGGGATGGAAAAATAATAAGTAGATGTTTTGTAGCGGCGCGGCGCACCGCCATCGGAGTCACGGAGGATCTGGAGACAGCATTGAGTTAACAAAGATAGAATCAGAATCCCGGAGGTGGCGCGCCGCCCACATGCGAATGTGGCTCATCCCTGGGGCAGCGCATACGGGGCAATCACAACAGAGCTGAGAAGTTTCCCGCAAGGAATAGAAAAAGGGAGTGCTTTGCTCAAATGCGAGCAAACTCGGATAACATGAAATCAAATAAATCGGCCAAGGAGCAGCCCACTGACAGAGAACAAGAGTCGAATATTCAGCGCAAAGGAAAGAGTAAAAGAACGCACCATAGAACACTATAACCTGTGGTGCGCATCCAGAGAACGACATATGTAATCACGGAATGAGCACTGACCTCAATATCAATCCAAAAATCGAGAATACATGACAGGGAGGGCGCCTGCGAGAATGAATATAAGTCCTCGCATCTGGGCGCGAACGGGCGGCGCAGATGCACCAGCAACCGGGGAGAGGGAACATCAAATTCCTCTTTGCGAGCAGCCGGTTGAGACCGAATGCGCTTACGACAGTCGCATCTCCCATCGCGCAGCACGAATAGGAGCCTCCGCAGGACAGACTGAGATCACTGAGAGAGGGCCAAACCAGGATCGGCCGCGGCGGATGTAAGCAGGGCGTGAATGGGAGTGCGGTGGCTGCAATGGCTGGTAACAGGGAATTAGATGGAATTCTACGAGCAATGGACTATGCTCACAAGTATAGCACGAAAGATTGTCGTGAGGGAATGGCGCGAAGTTGCAGTCTGTGACTCGATCGTCTTGATATCGCGCATACGAGGGAAGGATAAGAACCTGTAACGCTTTCAGCGCTGCCAAAGATGGGATAATGCGGAGGACGAACTAGCCTTGAGCGCTGCAGGAATGTGCTTCACGAGAACCAGAACGAGGGGAGAGGTTGCGAATTATGGAGGTCACGGAGGACGAAGTGCATTCGCGTAGCCGGGTTAGGAGGTATGGCGCGTGCAGTCGCGATGGATTACAGTGTAAAAACTACGTGTACTTGCTGGTTAGCTGATCTTTCATAAGCTCAGCGTCGCCACACCACCATGCGAAGATAAAGAGGGCGTACGAGTGGCCATTCAGGCATTGTCGAGGGCAGAAAGGGAGGAAGAACGCGTGTTGGTGACCCGGGCTTTGCTTGATACGCGGCCACGGCTACGGGAAGGGGAGCCACCGACCCAAAGACGCTCCAAATGGAGGGCCATAGGCGTCGTTGGCTGCTCGATACCGCACCGACGGCATGGAGAACCAGCCGCGCGGAAGCTACAACACACGGACTCCCAAATCCGCGAGGTGCGCGTGACGCTCAATCGGGGGGCGAGTCGCACACAGCGTGCTGGCCGCAGGATGCCGAGGAATTGCGAACGAGACGCATAGAAAATCGCGCAGCGCGACGGTCGAATGGGAAAGCCACTGCAATAAGTAATTGAAACTGGCCAGACGACGCCAACGACACGCCTGTACCACAATAATCTATCGTCCGCCCCATGCAATTCAAGTCGCGTCGGTTGCAAGTGGCACGCCGCCGGCGCCGCCAGCGCGCCATCGGGAGATTCGCGGACAGGATAACAGCGAGCGGAATGGATGATTGTCAGCGCCAAAGTGAAGGCTAAGAGCGCACCTCAGGGGAAGAAACCACCGCATTGTCTACATCGTCCTTCAGGATAGGGCCACGTCTAGGAGGAAGAGCTCGCGTCTTGTGCAGCGAGACGACGAAGCGCGTCGCGGGCGATTGGCGTATGACGCGGGATGCGGGGTGCGGGATTCCAGGGAATATAGAAGGTCGGGAACGAGAGGAAGGAAAGATTGCAACAGGATTTGAGGTACGTATACGAACGATAGAATGGTGATGAATGGATACAGCGCGTCCGCGCGCGTATCCGTCCACGCGCCATCCGAGTCCAGACCGAACGGACGGGAGGAAACGCGACTCCGGGGCGAGGACCTCAAAGGATAGGATGAAGGAGTCTTGGGCAGAGGCTCCTGAACGCGAAGGCGTGTCTTCTGTCTGGCCAGAGTAGACGAAGATTCGGCGTGGTGGGAGGAAGGAAGAGGTTACCACGTGGTCCGGTGCCAAGATCGGTGATCACTTCAGATCCGAAGCGCCTTCGTCTTGTCCATCTCCTTCTCAATCCTCTTTCTGGCCTAGCGGCGCCTGGATCGTCCCTCGTTCATCATCACTGCCTAATGATTCAATGCCCCCCGTCGCTAATCTCCCTGGCGACGTTGCTCGGTATCCTTGTGCCGCTCTTCCAGTCCTGCCCTTAGCGCGTTCTCAGGCCATCCCTCATCTCTGGGCCTACATTAAGGACTCGCTCTGCCAACCCTCAAGATGCCACCGTACCCGCCCGTACGCGCTTTATTCTTGTCTCCCAACCCCGCTGCCAAGGACTGATTCAAACGCGCGACTCGAGGCGCGCGCATCCGCGGCCCTACGAAGCACCGGAAGAATAGGTTTCTATGACTCCCATGCGTACTACCCCTCTGATTGTCCGAAAGCTGTCGTGCCGCTCTTTCGCGACCTAATATTTACCCATTCCCCGCCTGACTTCGAGGACGCCGCCGCGTCCACCCCCCCAACTTCTCGATCACACCAGCATGTATCCACGCTCAGCTGTGCTTCTTCACGCGGCGAGAACTTATTATAGCCCCTGACGTCGTTCCCCACCACGGTGAATTCCAATCCCGATCGCGTCGACGTGAATCCCCAGACTCCCGTTTGGTTACCAGTCGCTTACCCAATCCTTCTCTAGTTGTTAGAACCCTCTGAGCGCGATCCTTTTACCTAGTGATGCTAGTGAGGTTTATGCAGCACTGACTCGCGCGCGGCATCGGCGTGGGCACGTCTAGGCGCGGACCTGCGTTTTTTTTCAGAACGGCGATGCCAACGATGTGCGTGTCTTCGCCGAATCGTGCTTTCACTTAATCCCAGTTCTACTGCCAGGCATTCAGCCATTTATCTGGCAACGCTCGCTGGTTTTACCCAGCATTCCCGCTCCTCATTAAATCCCAATGGCGTGTCTTCGTTTAAGTTTTTCTTTCGCAAATCCGCCGGTTGGGGCGATGGTTCCGATTCGACTCGCATTGCCCCACCGCCATAGCGCGAGCGCAACGAACGGGGTCATCACCACTTGATCACCACCCTCCCTCATAGCGTGTGCGCCCGTCCGATTTTTCTCCTCAGCTATCTTTCCGTTGTCGTTTCATATCTTACAGATGCCGCACTGCGAACCAGACGCATCGGGAGTGGGCTCGGCGGTGCTCTCGATGGCGGCGAGCGCCGCACGCGGAGTGTGTATTATCTTGATCTACATCGTCATCCCACGCACCTCCTAACCTCCGCTGGGTACGTTCTGCGTCCCATCCTTTTTCCACTGTGCGAATTAATTATGTCCTAAAATGCATCATGACGTTCTCGCGTAGCTTATGGGGCGCAGTCCCTACCGCTGTCGGCGCTGCCTCACCGAAGCCAACTGCGGAGCTCTGGTCGGCCCCTTTCACAGCGCTCGCACGCATCACGCGGTTCTCACTCCTTTGCAGAGTGTCGATTCTTCCCGGGATTCCTGTGGAAATGCGAATGTTGATACTGAAATTAATAGAGGTAGGCAATGAATTTAATCTGATTTCATTGAATGGACAGGACTCCGCTTGTTATAAGTACAGAGTGATAGAGAAGTCCCTTCGCTCGAGACGCCCTCGCGCATGTACTGTGCTGAGATGCGCCCGGCGCGCGACTCCTTGCGCTATCATTTATATTTGATGCTGACTTATGGGGCAGCGTTCCAGTCCAAAATATGTTCAGTTACTAGATAGCGATTCCTCCCGGGATCCCCGGGGACAATAGTATTCAGAATGATATGTACCATGGATTGGATGAAGATTGAGTTTACCTGGGGAGTCTTGATTTTCCAACCGCACTGTCCATGTTCCCATGAATGGCATCAGAAGTGGTGTCTTTTGTAGTGAACAATTTTCCTGTGGAACAATTGTGCAGTCCTTGGGGAAAATCTCACATGAATACGGGTCCTATACTGGATCTGCCCGGGATTAGAGCGGGATCCCTGGGGAAGTTCGATGTGATAGAGACTCAAAGCTGCGCAGAGGACAATGCGATAACCGGAATAGACAAGAACAAAGGGAAGGCATCGGCGAGATTTGAGGCTCTGCGGAGTGGCAAACGTTCAAGAGGAATGGATCTAGATTCTAGGCGGGAAGGTTTCGCGGACAGGGCGCCAGTGAGTGCCGAGCGGTAGAGCACGATGAAGGCGGGAAGGCAGGGGTGGATGAACTGGATCATCTCACGGCGCAGCGTCTCGCGGACTGCGCTAAGCCGGGGACAATATCGAGCAATACAGCAACTGTGCGAACTGCCTGGATGACTCGACGTCGCCGCGGGCTCGACGAGGCGATCCGCCGCGTCTTGTGACCGAGAACGGCCTAGGAGATGGCGCGAACGGGGGCGGGGTATATGGGGTTTGGTACAAGATAGCAGGAACAACGTCGTAGCGAACATGAAGAAATGGTGTAGTCAATGCCAAGTCAAATGGTGTATGCGGAAAAGAGTGAGACACACTCGATGAATCTTACCTACCTATTGCCTTGCCCATTTCACCCCTGGAATGGGTCGCTCGGCGGGTTTCTAGGGGTTGCCTCCAATTTTTTTTGGGGGTGACCTCGGTGCCAGGAATATGGTAGTGTCTACGGCTCCGGGGATCCGGACCTTATTGCAAAAATCCTTTCTTGCAGAACGAAAATCCGAGTTTTCTGGCCCACCGAGAATGTGAAGGAATGTGAAGGAAGAAGGAGGTTAATGCGCGGACGTATTCGTCGGAGCTTTCGGGATATATTTCGAATGAGGTCGTTGGTGGTGGCACCAACAGGGGAGACAAGGGTTTGCCTTCGACTGTGCTGGCTGATACTTGCGCTCGTGAGAGACTGAGAGACGAAGATAATGATACTACTCACGATTGACTGGATGCATCTCGAAAGTAGCAACAAGAAATTCCGCTGGTGCAGATATGAGGTTATCGAGAGCAAAGTCGATTGGGAGGCAGCTCCCAGATAGCGTCCCAGGTTCGTAGGAACCAGCAGCAGATTCAGTATTCGCAGGTATTGTCCTCGCATAAAACTGTTCGGGGGTCAGTGAACAGAAAAACAAATCAGAGGATCAATATTTACTTGGCCAGCAGAACGTATAAGCCGCAAAGCCGCGTGTCGGATAAAACCAACCAGTTATCGGGAGCTGGTCCATAAGCGAGCGAAAAGAGAGATTCTGTAGAGGCTCTGAAAAAGGAACAAAGGGCGGTGGGGGACCATCGTTGGGTACGAGCGAGAGCAAACCGCCGTTGTCCCTGACGAGTGGAAGATTTTGACGGGCAAGGCAAAAGCCTTCGAGGGGTACAAGATGCATGTCCGTATCGACCAAAGCGTGACTGTGGCGAAGGTGAGGATCGAGCACCTGGAGGATTTAACGTAAGTGTTGGCTTTGCTAGCGAACGCGGGGAGGATACTGACAGCTTGGGTTGCAGGACCGGACTGCGCCTCGTAAAGTCTTGGTTCGCCGACAGCGGGGTGGAGCAGGAGCCTCCCCCGCCGATGCGCGAGGCGACACCCTTGCCCGACACAGACGAGCTGTGGTTGGGTCTCCCCGAGGCGCTGGAGCCAGCCGAGCAGCTCAAGGTGGACCAGGAGGCGCGTGACAGGTCGGGGGAGTGGCTTTGCCATCCAGATCTCGTGCGGAAACGTCTTGATTTCATGGTGGATGCAAAGACACAGACGAACGATCGCCTGACAGCGAGCGTGGGGCAGAAGCATGGTTGGCGGGGCTACGTCGTCCTCGAGCGTCCTATCAATTTTTCGAATAGGAACGCAGCTGCGAGCGGCTTCAAGGCCAAGGTCGGTTTCCCCCACAAGAACGTCAAGATCTGGGCAGGCAATGCAAGGCCCGAAAGATCGGGGTACATAGGCGCAGCACCGGAGCGTACACGGATCGAAAGCGCCGCCACAAGCATGAAGACCGGTACCTGGCATGTGGTGATTATCGGGGAGGACTGCAGCGGGGACCTCGATTCCATAGGCGCCTTTGCGCGGATCATGCCCGACGCAGAGCACGAATTTGGGTCGGACGTGGTCAAGGTGCAATTTGCTGGGCGGACCATGGATGAGGACCCAACCTACGGGTTCTTCCCGATCTGCTCCCTGTGCCGCTCAGACAACATCGACACTCCAGAATTGATGGACATTGGCGGCGGGAAGAGCTGGTTCCCCAGCTACAGGCGGAAGTGACTGTACAACAGCGCTTGAATATATGTATTTCTTATAGTATATAGCAATCTGATTGAACCTGGTTTGATGATTCTTGAAAAATACGCCGCGGGCGTGGTGGTGATGTCATAGTCAGCTGACCTTATTTCCTTATGCAGGTAAATCAAAATCTGACGCTTTGGCCTTTACGGCAGGGATCAATGAAGAGTAGAGTCGCTGGGAAATTTGAGGCCCTGTTTCTTCTGCCACTCTTGGTGCTCCTATGTTTAGAAAATGGTCATACAAGATATTCTGGGGCAGTTTAGGTACAATGGTTGGAGCGCAGGCAATCAGGGCTGAAATATTGATTGCTTGTTGTGATCTTGCAGAATGCACCACAAGATATTGATCATTCGACATCAAACGGAAGTATTTGGTCACACTGTGCAATATTACACCCTGCACCGCTACAAAATTCATCCAAAATACGAAGTCTTGATCGCATTCTGCAATATTGCAAGGTGCACCGCCACATTTAACACACATGTTTGAGAAAAAAAATGAATAAATACTCTGTTCACCAAAATATTGATGACATCTTGCAATATTTCACCATGCACCGCCACAAAATTCGCCCAAAATACGAAGTCCTGATCGCATTCTGCAATATTTCAAGGTGCACCGCCACATTTAACATACATGTTTGAGAAAAAAAAAAAAAAAAACTCTGTTCACCAAAATATTGATGACATCTTGCAATATCTCACCATGCACCGCCACAAAATTCGCCCAAAAAGGAAGCATTGATCGCATTCTGCAATATTTCAAGGTGCACCGCCACTTCATTTGGACCCCCAAATGAAGATAGTATATAGTTAGGAACCGGGTCACTCTCCTCAGGTCGTCGCTGCGAGCGTCATTCGCGCCTTTCTGGATCTACTTCTGGCTGAGGATCGGGAACCTTGGTCCTTAATCAACTTGACACGTACCAAAGTGAAGTAGTCTGATGTCTCCGTGGGCTCCATCTTGCCTATCTTGCGCGTGAGGTTGGGTATGAGGCGCTCAATCTGGACATAAGCCTCATAATTTCTTTCGGCGCTATGTGACGACATGTCAACTCTGATGGAGAAAGCGAACACTGAAAGTGACTTGCCTGCGCTTCTGGTCCAAATATTGGAGCTCTTCCTCGGTGACGTCCTCTGCGTACTCGTCGATGCCGTGGTCTTCATCGAATGGTTCATGTTCGTATGCCTGCGCCTCAGCCATGATGTGGGGAATCTCCCCGAATAATGCGGCGAGCTTGCGGATCCCCCTGCCCAGGCCTTGCACAGATGTACTGGGTCTGGTATCGTGTCGTGTCAGTGGGGAGTGAGTCTTTCCACATCAGGTACTCACTCATCGCGTTTCCTCTTCTTCTGCCGCTCAAGGTTCGCGCGCAAGATGTTGTAGGCGGCTTGGTAATCAAAGTCCGGATCGTCCTCGCTTGGACGGACTGAGCTCGATGAGCGACGCTCGGGGGAACGAGTGGGCGTGCGCCGGCGGCGAGGGGAGCGCGACGAACGGTTGTTCTGTGTTGTGGTGCGAGGGCGACGGCTGCGATGCTGCGGGCTTGACTCACGCCGACTGGGACTAGATGGCCGAGAGGAGGACCGCGCACGCCGGTCGCGAGGCGGCGGGCTGGAGTTGCGGCGACTGCGGGACGGGCTGGGTGTAGCTGTTTTGCGGCGATGAGAGGTCATGATGCGGCAGGTGTATGGGCGAGCGGGGGGGTTGATGGGGGAGGAAACAAGAGGTCAGTCATCCCGCTCCCTTTTTATAATCCGGCTAAACAGTAAACAATCAACAAAAACAGCGCGTCGCCCGCCCACATGTAATCGTAGATTTAAAATTTCATTGATCCTGGTATCCAAGATCAGCTTGGCTATCGCCCGCCGGATAATAGCTCCTTGTCGTCGCCGCCCTTAGCGGATTTCGTCGCCGCCAACGAATCCGGCATGGCCAGAGTGGTGCGGGATTCGAAACTCGTAGACTCCTGGAAATTCGCACTCCTCGAAGCCCTCCTGCTTTTCCTTTTAATGGTCGCCGGCCTATTTTGCGGAGCGCCGGACTGCAGAACATCTGTAGGGTCTGATGCCGCCCTGACTAGACACCAGAGGGAGTGCTCGGTCTACCTCAATTTTCTGCAGACAGCTATTGCGCCGCGTTCCGCGCCTGCCATCAGGGGACCGCAGCTAAAAAGCGCAGCTGCCCGGATGCAATCAGCACCACCCAGAAACACAATTGGTCGGTTGTTCATTTATTGACATGTACGGCGCTAATTGGTAGCTTCATAGGGTGAAAGTCTCCACCGCCTTGTGAAGCGTATGTACGCATTAACCAACAAACGCGATCACACGGCGCAAATTGCGAAACGGTACATGCGCCTTGCGCGTGCACGAGTGACCGCTCACCTTGCAGACGATGAATTACGACAAAAGCTGCGGCTTGCAACCCGCCAACCTCAACCGAAAGCGGGTCCCGTCGCAAGCGAATCGAGAGCCATGCAACGTTCACATGTCCCTGCTTACGATGACCCACTCGGCGCTGGCGATCTCGATGAACATCATTGCATTAGTAATATCCGAAGAACACCTCTCGACATCTATTTTAGCGTGAAGAAATGGGATCCAGCAATGGTGGTGAGTGATATACTATGCGCTTTAAAACTTGTTCAAATCTTAGTAGGATTTTATTCCCAAGCTCCAAGACCACCTGCTCGGCCGCCTCCTCAACCGTAAATTTGATGGCGACACGCACAAGGAATTTACACCCGAGGATCGAAATACCATCCGAATTGTGAACAACCGGATTTATGCGACGAAGATTTTCCGAGTCAACTATACCACTTACGATGTCCGTCGAGATCAAGATGTCCTCAACCCGAACTCGCAGTCTTTTGTCATGGTGCGCTCACCGGAGAGTGAGCCTGGTGCGCATCCATACTGGTATGCCCAAATTCTTGGAGTCTTCAACGCTACGGTCTTCCGTGTCACTCCTCAAACTGGCGCGACATCATCCAAGTTTCTTTGGGTTGGGTGGCTCGGGATCGAGCCTGGGTACCGCGCCGGCATACGGAAGGCGCGATTGCCAAAAGTCGGCTTCGTCCCGGAGGTTGATCCTTACGCGTTTGGATTCTTAGATCCTATTCACGTCCTCCGGGGCTCCCACCTTATCCCAGACTTCTCTGGTCGTCGTACCAACGAGCTTCTCAGTACCAACGAAGTGACGGCCGCTCGCCTACCAGATGAAAAGGATGATTGGCTCAATTATTATGTGGACATGTGAGTTCCTTTGCTCGTGCGATCCATTAGGGTCTTGTATATTATTCCAGAGGAGTTATAAACCGGTTTGTAATTCTGGTTTATAAACAAGCCGTTTATAAACCGGTTTATAAACCACCGGCTAAAAACAGCCTAAAATTTGATTTTCTGCGCCGCCCCGTCCCAAATTTTCTTCCCAGCCACAGTCACGCTCTTTCCGACCACTCTGCGAGGCTCAGAATTGTATCAGCACCTGGTATTGGTTTTTCGGCAAGCAAATCTCTGAAAGATGCCACAAAACGGTAAACCGACGTCGACACCAGCATGAAAAACTGCCAATATCGTGTCGACGGAAGTTCCGGCGGCAAAGTCATCAGCCTCGGCCCCAGCATTAAGCGCCTCCGGCCTTCCGAAGGGCTGGAGGCCCTCGCGAAAAAAATTGATTCGCGGCTCTTATGTAATAACAAACTGGCCATTTGGGCCTGACCATTTAAAAACCGGTTTATAAACGGCTGTTTATAAACCAGTTTATAAACAGCCTTAATATACAAGACCCTACGATCCATACGTCTGATCTGCACCCGCAGTTTTGCCGACGCCACTCGTCCACAGCCGAAGATCTGGCAAGGCGCTGGTGAGCGCTGGCAAGGCCATATATGGTCCACATCAGATGCCATCAACTCACGAGGCCCATCGGTCCCAATCCGGCCACTGCCTATTTCCTGATGTAAACTGTTTGGAAACATTTGTAACCGGAAACGGTTGGAGCCTTACCCAATATAGTAACCTCCAAGCTGAGCTGGTAATCAGCTCCAGTTACCTCACCTTGCCGAAACACTATATATAACCTCTTTGCCATGATGGCATTTTCTTTGTCCTTTCCATTAGAGGGCCAGTGTGTCTCTCAATGGGGGCAGTCTCGCGCGTCGCAAGCCCGCCCATGAACCCTCCCGCGCGTCCTCCGCCACCACGTTTTCCAGCTCGGACTTGGCTGAAGGGCAAGATTTATGGTCGAGGGAGAGCTACTACGGGTACGTAAAAGATCGCCATGTTAATTCTTGTTGATTGAAGGACGACTCTCTAGAACGCTGTCTGACGCTACACCATCCATGGCACCGCCGGAACTGCGGTTCTGCGTTCATTCAGGACCTGACAGCGGTTGCATGCAACGACGAGCTGCTCCCCGGTTAGCGCGAAATGCGCAGAGGCACCATCCTGGTCCACGAGATAAGACAGGCAACTCCGTGCCGAGGGGCGAGCCTGCTGCACGGCCATTCTCGAGCTGGGAGGGTAGGAAGGTGTGGACTCTGGGGACTCCTGGAGATACGTGACAACGCCAATCCAGTTAGACTCTTGACTTACACGACGCCGGATTTCAGCCACTCGTTCTCGCGGCCGTCTTCTCCCTTCACACTGTTCCCCCCCCCCCCCCCCCCCACGGACACTCGTTGACGTATATTTGCGTTGGCGACTGCACGACTTTCTGCCGGTACTGCGCTTGCAGCCGGACAACCTAAAGCCCACATACGGCTTGCAATCGACGCGGACATGCCTTGAATAGCAGCAGCTGCCACCGGCTTCCCCATAACCCCATAGCCCCGTCGCCCATCCTCTTCGTCGATCCGCAAAGCGCGCCAACCCCGTCCACGCCGACGCCTGGCCTACCACCATCGCTAAGCATACCTTGGATGCACCATGACAGGGATCGTCTTGTGCGCCTACAGACGTCGCACGCACCACCTCGTGGGAGCAATAGTCGTAGGCGCGTCCGGACACAATACCCCGCAAAGCTCCCTGCGGTCGCTATCGCGCCCATATCCCCCGCCCATCACGGGTTCGCTGTATCTCACGCGTCGCCGTCTTGGTGTGTGCCGAATGAGCATGCGCGACCGCTCGGACGTTGCCACCTGTTCGTTTGCCGTTACGCCCCACCCAAAGACCATGCGGGCGCGCGCCGTCCCCCGCCATGCAGAGCAGCGTGGGTCCCACATCGACCGTGGCATTCCCAGCGACAACCTGCCCAAGTGTCCGCAGCACCCGCGCCCACGACCGTCTCTCGAGCAGGCTGCCGTCGCCCCTTGTGCGCATCTTCGTCACTGGCGCCTACGTACACAGCTGTCAATTGTCAGCCGTCGAGCCTTCTCCATCGACGTGTATATTGATGTCCGCGCCTTCCGCTTTCACACCATCCACGACGCCACCACACACAGGGTGCATGTACTCCTGCCCCCGTGTCCGCTGCTATGTCCTGCTACTTATCCTCGTCGCCGGCGTATTTGTCCACGGCGGTGAATCGTCGGTCGTCGCGCCCTCTCCGCCAATGGCTGGCACTATGGATACGGATGGTAACGCCAGCTTTTGCCCCGTCCCTGGCTTTCTACTCGTTCCTGCCGTGTCGCCGCGCCTCCCCAGCCCTCGCCACGCGGCGCGTCGCTCTGCAACACCCGTGGTTGCCGTCGCCTCGGGGGCGGACCGCAAAACGCCGCTGATCCCTATTTTTGGACCCATGTGCGGGGGAGAGGCTCACTGCCCCTCTCTCACTTAACGTCATTGTCCTCATCGGCGCGTGTGGACCTACTGCTTGTTCATGTACAGCTCGCGTGTCATCCCTTCCCTGCGCATCTTGCTCGTCGGTGTCGGGACGGGGACCGGATGCACATGTCCGTGAAAAGAACCTCGTGAGTTTATTTTTGCTTCTTCGAGCGCCAAAATGACAGTGTCCAGGGTAACTGGGATCAGGCAGAATTTGATAAACTGCTCGTCGAGTGGTTGGTTGGTTGCGATCAGCCGTTTCAGGAGGTTGAACGACCCGAATTTCGCCGACTGCTCGAGTATGTCCACCATCGGGCACCGGCTCTGCACATCCCTTCTTCCAGTACTACTGAGCGCCGGGTAACGGAAATGGGGAAAACCTTACAAAACCATTTGAAGGTATTCTTTGCGGTATTTTTCTATCTTGATCTTCAAATCACTGATTAACGGAAAATTACAGTCGCTTCAGGGAATGATTGCGATCTCTTTAGATGCCTGGACATCTCCAAATGGATACGCGTTCATTGCGATAGTCGCCCATTATATCACGAACGACGGGAAGCTCGGTATGTGTCTGTATTTTTTGGCGCTCCGTTTGCGACTTGCTTACCGCGGCTTCAGAGGAACTCTTGATCGACTTCCGAGAGTTAATGGGCGAACATTCGGGCGAGAA
Organism: Mycena vulgaris; assembly: GCA_029204335.1. NCBI lineage: Eukaryota > Fungi > Basidiomycota > Agaricomycetes > Agaricales > Mycenaceae > Mycena > Mycena vulgaris. The sequence goes on along the minus strand of JARGYA010000076.1, from coordinate 472,514 downwards.
TATGGCCGAAGTTGTATGGAATACTTTGGAGATTTACGGACTAACCGGTCGTGTAAGTCTGAACACGTCTTTGTTTGCGCACGGATTCTCAACTGAACCCCTCGGTTTACTAAGGTGATTACTTTCATGATGGACAATGCCACAAATAACGATACCTTGGTGGAGGCTATCGAGAGGAAATGCGTCGAAAAGGGAATCAAATTCTCCGCTGCAAATTCCCGGTTGCGATGCATGCCGCACACGGTCCATCTCGCGGTTATCCAGGTATTTTCTACTCATTGAGTAATCTTTCATTCCATGATTTCTTTCATTTAGCTTCTGGAGGCGATCGGTGCTGTTGAGAAGAACGAGAAGAAGAAGAAGACCCATGTTTCCTATCAAGAGACTGTCACCGCCGCACCCGAGTTTGACGACCTCGATGAAGAAGCAGTCGCCATGGACGAGGAAGATGATGAGTCGGGGACAGTGCCCCTGGGACTCAAGGCGTCTGTACAGAAGGTACGCATGGTGCACACCAAGTCAACCGTCTAACGGCTATTTCAAAGCTTCGAAAGATCATCCGCGCAGTTAGATCCAGCCCCCAGCGCCGCCAGCAATGGTACAAGATTTTATCCCCCACCAAAATTGTCGCGGGTGTCCACATGTTGATTCTTGACGTCAAGACGCGCTGGTCCTCAACACACCAAATGATGAGTGCGTACCTGCTATGCCGTCGCGAGTAACGGCTCATAACTCTTAAGATCGGGCGATTAAATACCGGACCGCAATCACCTCATTCATCGCAGCAAATCGCGATCTTAAGCATTCGCAGATGACTTTGGAGGACTGGGATGCAATCATCCTGGTCTCGGAATGGCTGTTTATTTTCCGGTGCGCTACTAGCGAGATGTCAAGGACTTCGCGTCCCATGCTATCCTCAACGCACTCGACGGGGCACGGTGAAAGTGACGCCTTGACGCCAACCGTGACGCCAATTGACGCCACCCAAAACGGAAGTGCCGCCAAATTGGCGTCACTTTTGTCACACTGCCGCCAACATTGACGCCAACTTTGAACACCCGTGCCGCCAACTTACGGCAGTTGAGATTTCATCCCTCTTAGGTAATGGAGCATCCAAAGTCCCAGCTGGCTACAATGAAACTTCTTCATTTTTCATCCTCGTCATTTAATTCACAAAATGGCTCCCAGAGAAAAAGCCTCAGCTGTCCCCCAGCCGATGCATTGGAGCTCGCACTATTGAGTTGTGGCCTTGAATCGCTTCATGCGATCTCAATAAATCACTGACTCTTTCTTGCACCTGCAGGCCGCTCACCTGTCAACCAGCTGTGTCTCAATTTCAAGTTTGGTTTATCTTCAGGTTAGAGATCCAAAATGGCCATGGAATTCATCTTGATTTCACCAGATGATTAGCCGAAGCTAATTCCTAGAATCCCTTGAACATGTGCCAACCCAAAAATGCAAAATTTGGTTGAACGACGACTGTTCGAACTTGGAATTCACGGATAATGCGAGTTTGATCCGAGTCCTCGATTTCCTGATTTTCGAAAGGCAAACGTTCCGTGGTTGTGTTCGGTTTCCAGGACACATTTGGTATTAGGTTTGTCGCGAGATGAATTAAATTCGGCGATTGACGCCAACACGAACATTGACGCCAACCTGTCACAGAACAGTCACACTGACGCCAGGGAAAAGTGACGCCAAGGAAGTTTTATTGACGCCTACCTGGAGTCGAGTGACGCCAAGTGACGCCGACAAAGAAGGGTTTGACGCCAACTTGCCGCCACCTGACGCCAACAAAACGGGCACTTTGACGCCAACTGACGCCAACACGAGTCGAAAATTCGCGGATAAGGTGAGCAAACATAAGATTTATCATTCATAAATTGGTGCTACGGGATGGTATTACATGCATATAGGGTACACTACCCTTTGTTAGGCTCTATACCGCCGCATAAACCGGAATCAAATCGTGATTGACGCCAATTGACGCCAGTGGCGTCAGTGGCGTCAGTTGGCGTCAGTTGGCGGCATAATCCCTTTGCCCCACTCGACGTTTCGCGGTCTTCAGAAAAAACTGAAGGAAAAACTGGCAGCACTTCCGGAAGAGGCGGATTCCGAGCTCGTCCAGGGCTTGACCGATGCCCACCGTAAACTGAGTGATTATTATTACAAGTACGACCAATCTCCATTCTACATTTGGGCGGCCCGTGCGTTTTTATTCTCTTACAGTTCAATTGATCTGACATACTTTCAGTTCTCGATCCTCGCTTCAATCTCAAGAGGCTGCGCAAAGACTACGCCGGCGATGCGGACCTTACCAAATACTTAGATGAGCAGAAGACTGCACTTCGCAAGTACTTCGATGATAACTATCCGGCCGCGTCCTCGACTTCTCGCCAAACAACGACGGCTTCGGCTGCCAACACTGGGGCGGAAAAGCAGCAGATCATCAACTTCGCAGCTTTAGATCAGGGTTGGGATGAGGAGGAGGAGAGCGACGAGCTTCTGCGGTACTTCGATGCTCCCCGCGCTGCTGCAGATGCCGATCCTGTTGATTGGTGGTATGCCAGGAAGAGGGAATTTCCTCGCTTGTATCGGCTGGCGCGCGATATCATGTCTATTCCCGGTATGTTCTGATGGCTTTCAATCTCATACCGCGGCTCAGCGTTGTGTCAGGATCTGCGGTTGCCGTCGAGCGGGTCTTTTCGGGTGGTAGGGACACCATCTCGCTGTGCCGTTCCCGATTAAAGCCCGAGACAATCCGGACTTTGATGTTGGTCAAGCATCATCTACGTCTGAAGAGGAAGAGCCTCGAGGACGCCCTCCTTGTAGCACAGAATGCGTAATTACCTAGTAAAGTCGTTTATCCAAATTTCATACGGCCGTAATGACCGTAAATTGCCGTAAAACTGTGCCGTACCGTACCGTAAGACCCTCTCATCTCTGCTTTACGGTTACGGTTACGTGCCGTTACGGTGGGGATCCCTAGAACTTCAACTACCACAAGACGAGATTGACCTGGGGGACTGTTACAGGCTTCAGCGCGCTGTTCACCGGCGGAATTGTGAGAAACTTAGAACGAATTTGAGTAAGCGACAGAAGTCGATGGTACTGAACACTAAGGATTTACAGGTCTTATATACTAAAGGTAACTACTGCGTACAACTACGGAGCTACTATGGGTGCGGCACAACACGTCTTTACGTCGTCCCCGTGTTTCGTTCGAGCTTGTGAGAGGCATACCCGAGTTCATGTGCTAATTTTCTTTTCGTTTTTCAGCGTTTTTTTGGTTCTACCGCGGTGAGTTGTACGTTTCGACCGAAAGCTGCGACTGTGACGTAGCCCGAGAGGATAGGCGGCTCCAGGAGAAGAATTCATCGTGTACAACCTGCGTTGGGCTAAGCTGAGTGGGTGCAAGGCAAGGCCACTCACCTGGAGCGCGTAATGTTGTGCTAGGTTGCGAGATCTTAGTATTAGACGTCACAGGGTCTATCTCTGTTTTCTGCAGCACAGCTTTGACAACTTGAACGCCCCAGGCGGCAGCGTCACGTCGGTTCGCTCGAGAGAAGAGAGGAACAATGGGTAACACTGCATTCGGAGCATATCAGATCCGGTCAAACTACGTACATTCGGTATTAAGGCTGGTGACCTCTTGTGGATCACCAAGCGGTCACCGGCGGGGTCACCAGCGGATCCTGGCTGCCCCACATATACTCTATGTTCAATACATTAGGGAAGCGTGTCTACGCTGCGCTACTCTTTTCCTAGCGGCGTTGCTGGTTTTCGACAGCTTCGGGGGCCCCCAGTGGGGAATATCGTCCTCTGTGTGAAGCATTTCCTCTACCTCGGACTGGCGATGGTAGTAAAGCTTGGGCCTGGCGCCATGGATATCGTGAGACACCGAAAAATGAAAGAAAGGGTGATGAATTGTGCATGAGGTTTCATGTGGTGGATCCGTTGGCTGCCATAGTGAACTTGCGGCGCTATCGGGCCAGAAGGAAGGGATGAAGGAACGATGTCCCTTAACAGCGTATTGGTCGACAGTGATTTCTCCGTGAGCCCACCCTGGGCGGCCTATAATGGGTTCCAGCCGTTCCATTGAGAGGGAGATATCGTTGCCCTTTCGGATGTTTTGGGAGAGAGTAGAAGAATGAGCTTTGTCTCGAATAGTGCCGAGTGGTTGAGTAACAAATATGTGGGTTCCAGGCGGAGCCAGTTTTAGGGCTTTGTCGAGCCACGTCCTCACTGCTGACATTGTCAGAAAGGAAGAGCAAGCAAAGAGGCAGAAATCTTACGGTCAGCAGTAAATGCCTTGTTGTTTATAAGGATCACCTTAGCACAGGCAATTGCTGTACCAACGGACGGGTAGATCGTCATGTCTGCATGAATGAAGGCGTGGCTACCCATTGAATATCCTTCGTTCCGGCATTTTTGGGCCACCGTTCGGAAGAGTGCAACGGCTATTTTAGCAGGTTCGTCGGATATTTCATAAGACACCGTGTCGCATCCGCAAAGAAGACCCGCATACATGGCCGGATGACCTATCCCGGACCCGAGATCAACCATTAAATCCCCCATGGAAAGGAGTTCTCTGAGGTTGAGCTTTCCCAGAAGTGCTGGGCCCAGATCCCCATACGTTTGAGAACCAGTTTGTCCCCTGACCTCATGGATATGACGACTGGACTGCAAGTCGTAAGCAAGCTCCAAGAATGCCACACGATCTGTTCCATCGCGAAACGGCGCAGCCGCTAGTGGATCCTGGATTTGTGGCGATAGTCGTTCCTTGCGCACAACGCCCGATGTCGGTGCTGGACCTCCTTTCCGGCGGCGGGGCAGCGTTGAAGTCATTGGGCCTGCAAAAGCCTGCTGCAGGTCAGAAAAATGGAAGGAGACTCGCGAACGGAACCTGAAGGCGAAGGAGGTGGCAGCCGTGGGTGTGGAGAGGGACAATAGTACGGCAAGCCACGAGACACTGTCGGTCTGTCACGTGTTCACTGCAATCTGGCGTATTTTTCTCACGTCCTTCGCCTTGCCACCACAACCACCACAACCTCCCAATATCAAACTCGCAGCAAATGAAGCAGACTCTCGACGCCAACCTACCCATGCTAGACCGGACCGTGCACAGCAACTGCCCCGCAAGGCTCTAGGGAGACGTGTCTTGTTCAGCAGTGACAATGGGGAGAAAATTGACAACTCGTTGGAAGCACAACGCCACCCCGCCGCGCAGGATCTCAGAAGACAGCAACATGGGTCTCGAATGTATCTCGGCTCCGGAGGAGGGGAAGGACGTGGGCGTGCGTCAAGGCGTCGCACGCTGCGGTCTCCCTCTCCCGCTTACGATCCCTCATCGTATCTGCATCCCCCGCCTCGCCTCCCGCTTATCGACCATCCACACGTCGTCCGGCGGCTCTGCGTTCGGCACCCCACGTCCCGCGTCCACTCCCAGCATCGCCCTCCTGCTTCACAGTCATTGCATGCTCCTCTCTCCCTGTGCCTTGCGTCCGCGCCTTCGCCCATCCACTGTCATCAAGTGCAGCCATGCCCGCGTAGATTCTCGTCCAGGGAACGCTTGACATGAGCGCATTCGCATCGTCCACGGAATGCTCGACATTTTCGTCTTCCGCGCCCCCACCGCAGCGCTGAGGCAGCCTCACGTCAGTGTGCCGCAATACCTCCTCCGGATACGCGACCGCCTTCTCTTTCGGCGCGGTGGCCCCTGTTCCTCCAACTAAGGCTGCAACCATAAAACACCAGGGAAGGACTCCTCGTCGATTCGCGCGGCCTTGCGTCATCCACCATCGCACCTACTCCTCGATCTCCCCCAATATTCACGCAACTTTCTCTCCTTCTCCTGCTGGCGCCGCAAGCGCGGACGCGATGCCCGCGTTCCTCGCCGGCACCCTTCCCGCGCCTCTATCACTCCATCCTTCGTCCACGCTTTCTTAATCCCCGTCTCCGGTGCGCGCGATGTCTGGGAGATTACTCTGGGTGCGCCCGATCATCGGAGGGGTCTGCGGAACGGGATGGGCGGGTGGAGTAACACGCCAACGCCGACGCACGTCTGGAATCGACTCCTTTTGCACCGCGAAGGGCTCCTGCTACTGTGTATCTTTTCCGTGCCGCTAAAGTTTATCCCCATTTGGAAAAGATCGCCGTTTTCTCGAGATACATTATCTCATTTCGTGGACCGAGGAAGGACACTGTGCCCGTCGGCCCCGCCGGGATCGACTCGAGTATACCTCGCCTTGTGCACCCTGTGGTACTTTCGGCTCCGATTGCGGGGGAGTAGCTCGGGTGTAGCGCCGGATAGCCGGGATGAATATCGACTCCGAGGTATGTAAGTTGTGCTTCCGCGCCATGCGCCGGACTGACCCTCATCGTTTAGGTGTATTTATTATTTGTTTTCCTCGGGCGTTCTCTCCATATGAATGTTTTATCCTCACCCGTAGCTCCCTGTTAATTTATTTTTGGTCTGCCCTCAATTTTCTTCTCGCTTAAGAAACTTGCACCAATTCATTGAGTAACTGCAAGAGCAGACTTGTCATACAAAACAGAACCTATTCGCAAAACGAGAAGAATAGCTGACCGATTCCCAGAAATTTTCCGGGCAGAAAATTTGTCACTGCGCAATCGTACACTCCGCCGTTGAGCCCAAGGCAACAGTGCAACGAGATCTCGCTTGTCTCATCCAACCTCGCCATCGGCGAGTGACCTTAAACACTCCCCGCTCCGCTAGGCCCTTCCACGTCCCGCGGCCTCCCTTGAATTAGTCTCAGACCACACGCACCCCCCGGCGCGAACCATCACTGTCACGGCGTGTGCGGCTTGCCTTGAGAAAAGTATGGGGCTTTCTTTGTGAACGGGGCTCCTATACGCATGTACAAATAAGTTTATGTATGTGGCCCGTGAGTTTGACGTGAGTGCGGAACTCCGGCGCCTCCTGGTCGTTCCGGGTAGAATCGTGGTCCACCTTGCCGCCTTGCGGGACTTTGTAGATGACAATCGTGCGACTTCAAATGAATTGAGGTGAGTATTCTAGGTATCTAATCCGTGTACTTGGCCCCAAGTACGCTTTCTTTAAGCTGGGTTTTGGGCTTTAAAAAATGTACTTGGGGCCAAGTAGACAGAGTAGATACATACCCTGCATAAGTGAACCATCACATTTGTCACTCAGTAAAGTAACCTCACACGAATCGCGAGCCTTGGACACCGGCGGTTGATATTAATTTAGATCCAAGATGAAGATCGTATCGCATGCCAGTGAAGAAGGACGAATCCAGGATCTCGACAGGCGAGATTTCCCAGCTGGATCTGAGGATAAGTCACCATCTCGAAACTGGCACACTCCAATAATTATGGCCGATCTGGTCTTGATCCGAATGGTTGTAGCGAGATGGAGAAATTAGCAAGTACTGGTAGTTATACTCAGCTGGCACCGATCCTGAACTTCCAGGTATCATGATGTGGTGTAGCTCCCGGCGGATCTTCGAGTGTTATTATGAACGAAGGATTACTCGACTGGTGATTCCCGATTCGGGAGTGAAACTTGAACGCACCGATTCCACTGTGAAGTCCAAGGTCAGGTTCAGCTGAATGGGAGTGAATTTGATTTGAAGGTCATTTCGCAAGGCTTGCTGCACCGAAATCCAGATCCAACTTATAGAGTCAATGGGGAATGTCCAACGCATAGTATTTCTACGGGCTCACCCGAATCTCCCGGGTCCGAGAGTCACGGCCCTTATAAATCGTGCTGTCTTGAACATTTATGATCCTAAACATGGAGCCCGACGCGGATTTTCTGGTTGATATGGCTTACATTAACGACTTGGTGAAAGTCCGCAAGGCGTCCTGTTGAAGTTAGTCGAAGCGAAACAAGATGGGTTTACAAACCATCGGCGGAGAGGAAATACTTGTTCTGAAGCCCTTTAGGCACACTGATACGGAATTTGATGGAATAGTTGGTTGCCACCGACGCAAGACAGACCAGTACAGCGCGAGTCCCTTCTGGATTCTGTCATCAATGCGGCTTGGAAAAGAAATAGTATACTTATGAGAGAGGCACTTGATCGAAGCACGACTAATCTCGGAGGCGGAGATTGTCCTGGCGGACGTATTTTGAGAAACAGGCCGGAAAATTAGGATGGTTGCCGATGCCAAGTCTTGGAGACGGCGATGCAAGAATATCTTATCTTCGCGCGTTCTTGCACTTGATAAATATAGTAAGGAAGCGTCAATGAGAAGAGGAGGACGCTTAGCACCTGGCAGGAGCCATACCGTTAATGCTGGCCGTCGAACGGGAAACTAAGAGGAGGCGGGCAACTCCCAGAGCCAGGCCTGACAAGCGCCTGCTACGCTGGCTTTCAGTACGGGTGGTCGCGATGACTTGCAGACATATTTTGATGATATCGCCGTAAATGAGTGGAAGGACCAGCTTTACAGTTTCGTCTTCAGATATTGCGCGGTGAAGCACAACAAGTCGGCTTAAGTGGTCTGAAATATCATCAAACAATTCAAGGATCGCGTCTAATGCCAAACTGGTGTGCGGTGGGGAAGAAGTGAGCAGTAGCCACTCTGAGCCTATGAGCAGCTGTATCACTGCTTTATAGATTTGGCCGGGAGGATAGACAGTTCACATACCTGGAGAGCAAACACGATAGGGTCCCACATTGGGGCGGATGTCGGTGGCGTAGACGAGATGAATGGCTCGATAAAGATTGAATAAGCGTCAAAGAAACCCGACTGGTGTGGAGGTAACCGTCGGATTCTTTCGATTCGCCCGAGAACCAAGGAAAGGTTCCTTCCCTCCCGAGGGGCCGACAAATCTGACCAATCCTGGTCATCAAGGGCGAAGATTTTCCTCGCAACCATGAACTGTTTGCGCAGTGGACTAGGGGAACATTAGCAAAGTTCAGGCATTCGGGAGGAGCGCTCACTCCGCAGAGTAGTCCGGCGGGTTCATTTAAACTTCAAAGATGGATGTTTGTGTGTAAGATACTCCTGCGTGGAGGTGACGAGGGTGGCATGCAGGTGACGTTTCGGCCCGAACGCCGTGATCGGACTTCATTCAATAAGCCCTAACTAAACTTGGTGGAGGAGGGCCGTGGCGTTGCCCGGCAGAACTCGCACTTATGTACTTTTTAAAAGGAAAATTCCCAGACCAACTCAAGGCCGCTACGCTATACTGCATTTTGTCGTTCAATTTGTCAGTCACGTGTCACCGGAGGGGCTATCGAATGTGAAATTTGGCAAGTGTCACGGGGCCAATTGTTGAATTACTTTTCTGGTGAAAATGGCTCAAAAATGACTATTTTCAGGCGAGAAATCATCAAAACCACCGCTGAGGTCCTTGAACGCTTGAAAGAGGGAGAGTGAATTTTGTTGAAAATTTTGGCCCTCACTGTCGAACTTTCGCCCCATGTCACGGTCACTTCGAGTTGTTGAAGTGTCGAATTGGTTGAAAATGTTATGTAAATTATCCAGCAACGAAACGGAAAAGGAGCCAGAAAACAGTGTATGAGATGAGATGGTGTAGTAACATGGTGGTGGGAGGGAAGGAGCAGAAAGGGGCAAGTCGCGGCGCCGGGTCTGTAATTAACTAGTCGATCGGTGCAGATGACCGGGAATTCCCGGTCCCCTCAAACCGCATTGTATCTAACAAATCTACATGTGCACTACGATGTATTTAGACCCCATATTCCCGCGATAGACCGGCGCTCCGTCAAATCTTGCTTCCCCTCCCTTTAAAATGTGGAGTCACACCGTTTTTCCAAATGCCGAAAATGCCGAAATAAAGCCGACGCATAGCCACTAAGCAGTCAGTAAATAAGTGACTTAGATAGTGGCGGTGCTTAAATGGGCATTCAACACAGCCACTATTGGGCGTTGTTGAAAAACAAGCCACACGTGCATTTTTTTCCGCCTGCGAGTTATAAAAAAGAGGATTATATAAGTGTTCGTAAGAATTTTCTCTCTGTGAAAACAAGGGGTATGAATTGATTCCATCTACCATTCTCCAACATGAGAAAAATAGTCAAAGATGCTACAAATCATCTCGACAAGTGGAATATTTATGCCAAGCATCCAAACCGAGTTTGGAGCCATTCCATTGTAACGAATGGTATACATCTAATCTCTCATCCCGACACATTCCTTTATTTCTTTGATCCCGACTCGACGCGACTGCCGTTGCCAAGATACTGGCACACTCCTTGATTCATTTCCCCTTTCCTTCACCTATCACCCCTAATTACCGTAGTATATAACCTTTGATGTCCGTAGTTAGTCCCCGGTCAATCGAAACATTACGCCACTCAGCGTTTGAACCCTCTTCGTGTGCCGGAACTAGTTGACGACTCTCTAGCCGCCCGCTCTCCGTCACATCATTTTGAGTGTCGATAACTTCCCGTTGCTGCTCTGCTGGTTTCCCCTCTGGCTTATCCCCGAGTCTACCACTTTGCTTGCCAACACTATCTGAACTGATTAACTATGGACAATAACCCGAACCGACCCCATACCCGTGCCGGCACCCGCGCTGGCACACACAATGCCCCACCGCCTCGTCATAGCCCCTCTCGAGCAAGAATCTCGTCGCGTACACACCGCGAGCGTAACGTTTCTGCGCGTAGCAGATACATTCACAGTTTGGTGTCCGACGCTTCAGACTCTGAGTCCACAGTTGCGCGCACTGCCGTAAATTTGAGTCGCGAGCGGCTGAGTGTCCTCGCTCGTCGCTACCATGCCGTTGCCGCCCAGCTCGAGGCCGCCTCGCGTCGTAAGATTGCGAGCGAAGTGCTCCATACATTGACAGCTCGGACGTCGAGGAGCCTGTCAACTTCAGGGGACCAAAGTGTGCCCCTGAGGAAGAACACAGCTCCGATGCGGAGCAAGTCAGGCCCACTGGCCGTGTGCTATTGTCGCAACGAGCCATACTTGAGGACGTAAAGGACGTCGTGTTCTCACGTTCCGCGGTTGCGCGCAAAGAAGGCCCATCCCACAACAAGGGGAAGGGTGCTGATCCCGGCAACTGGGGAGACGTAAGTTTCCTCGAGAATTTTAGCGAGAGAGACTTGAAAGTGCAGCAAAATGCCCTCGGGAACTTCGCGTCTATTCACCGCGTTGACAAGCATGAGCGCGTGAAGATGCCTCACAAAGTGCTGGTGGATGTTTCTCCGCCGCACATCCCAAAGTCGAAAGCTAAGAAGGCCAGATCGCCTTCCAAAGCTTTTAAATCGTACGGCAACACACCCGAGTACGATAACGCTTCAAAGCTGAAGCTAACAGTTCCTAAAACGGACTTGCTCAAGGATCAAAAAGTCGAAGCTAAGCCGCGCTCGAAAGCCTCAGATCGTGAGTCCAAACCGGATCACGTGAATATGTCTGGCCAGACACACCTCACAGACGAGGAAAAGATTGCTCAGCTGTATCAGAGAATCAGCGAGCTTGAGAGGCAGCAAGCTGAGACGAACTCACCGAAGGTGAGTGAAGAACGGGACTCAAGGTTCCTGGTGACGCCCAAGTTGCGGGCCGTAACTCCAGGCAGATTGGCCGCGGAGAATTTCTTTGAAAAAGCTCTGCGTGGTACTTCATTAGTCTCCGCTAAAGCCCAACCACCGCCCTCCGACCCGTCAGATGAGTCGAGTTCAAGCTCGAGCGAAAGCTCCAGCTCCTCGACCCACGACGAGTCTGGATCATCGCGGCGCGGTGCGTCAAGTCGCCGTTTGTCGTCTAAACACAATCGGGGGCAAGCACGCACACAGAAGATGCTTCTGAAGCCCGTTCCGCCATCCCGTTACAACGGTGACCCGAACGCAAATGCGATTCAACGCTTTGCCAGAGAATCAAAGACCTACGTGAAGATGTGGATGGGAAAGCTCTCGATTTCTATAACCAGGTTGTCGTACCTGATGAAGAGAACTGGGATCTCAAGCACTTCTTCATTGGACTGTTTTGAATTCTGCTTCCCGATTGACTTCCGCATTGGACAAAGGAAGCGTCTCAGACGGTGCTTCCAGAACGCAAAAGATGTCGCGGCTCACATTGCAGAATGGTCAGAGATCTACAATACAATTGGGTTAGAAGACACCCAAGAGAAGATTGCTATATTTTTCAACAGTCTTGCTTACCCGATTCAGACCGAGATATATCGAAAGGGTCTTGATCCTGAGGTTGCTACTTGGGACGAGATCGTTAAGGCCGCTGGCGAGGTGGAAATCCTGGTCAAACTTGACGAGAAGAACCGCCAGGCAATGTCTGAGCCTGGGTATCAGTCTGACGAAGAATTCAATGGAGAAGACGAAGATGACACCGACGTACCGGCGGGGAAAGATGATAGCGACGATGAGGGAGATGAGTCTATTGCACGAGACAGCGGAGGGCGCGTTAAAGCGCCGCAAGCGAGACCCGAGACGATGCGTGCAGCCGCCGTTGTAGTTCGCACCCAGGATGATCAGCCTCGGACGCAGGGACAACGCGACGAGTTCATGCGCAGAGGGCTGTGCTTTAACTGCGGAGGGCGAGGGCATCGTGCTCGAGACTGTCCTTCCCCGAAGTCAGCACAATTCAATCCTGATCATGAAGCGAACTTTGGAACGCACGCGGTGTATATCCCGTATGACTCAAGCGCGCGCGACGCGCTGTATGAGAGCACTGAGATGAGTAATCTGGACGTGGGAGGCATACGCTTCGATATCCTACTCAAAGTCGAGGAAGGCGGGGTGGAGCCCATTGAATTTTTCGATGATTATAGCGCGGAATTTGACGTGAATGACTTGAGATTGAATTTCGACTCCGAGCTTGGACCTGGTTTCGATATACCTCCACTTGAGGCGATGGATGGTTCTGAGAGGAACTTGATGAGTGATATTGACCAAGGTTCGGGTGCAAAGAAGCCGAGATTGTGCGTCGTGCAGGCCTTGCGAGTTGATTTGTTTGCCCGTCGTGCACAGGACGCGGTGCACCAGATCCTGAACGATGAGCATGGCCAGTTGTTGCGGCCTGGGATTCTAACGTCCGCAATGGAGGGCGTGAGCACACTGAAAAATGATTTCACATTGACGCCAGCCGACATGGATGCAGGAGAGAAGGGTCAATCGAAACATTACGCCACTCACCTTGCTGGTCCGACCCCCCAGCGTTTGAACCCTCTTCGTGTGCCGGAACTAGCCGACGACTCTCTAGCCGCCCGCTCTCCGTCACATCCATGTTGTACCACTCATTCCGAGAACTCTGCGGCTCGAAAGAAGATATAATATACTCCATCTAAACTTCAAATATGCGAGAAGAACAGCTAGGGATCCTACAAATAGACCACTCGAAAGTTTCAGCAAAATATGTATTTGTTGGATAGGTGAGACACAGTAAACAAGGCTGTGGGAGAGGGGGATTCTATGTAATGCGGATGGTGGCAGCAATAAAAACAAAAAGGGCGGCGGGAACTGGACGCAGGTGGAATGCACGAAATCCACGCACCTGCATGGTAGTTTGAGTCGCAGGGAATCTAGACGCCCGAAGCACCGGAGGGAAGGGACGCGAATGCGAGCAGAGGGCGGAGCAAAGGCCGGGAGAGCAGGAGCGGGAACAGCGGGACGAGCGGGCGGCGGCGCACAGGTCGGGAACGGGTGGATCCAGAACAAAGAGTGCATGCAGAGTGGAGTGTGAGTGTTGGGACAGATGATTGGGCACCACGACAGTAGCAGGGCCCTCCGGAGGCGAAGGAGTTGTGTCAGCCGAAAAAAGTGCACGAAGCGTACCAGTTGGGCGGTATTCCCGATGCACCATGCAACCGCTTCAAGCGAGGTCACCCCAGAGTCCCTAGTGTGCATCACATCACCCTCTTCCCATCACCCACAAGTGGCCCACCGCATTTGCGTGCGGGGGGGAATTGACGCCTACACGGCGCTGCGGGGTCCAGAGAGCCGCCAGAACATGCGAAAGAGGTTTTCTATGCAGGGGATCAGTTATAAGACCCAGTAATCGCAGCCGCGACGTACGAAAGGGCGTGGGGAGCCTACGGAAAAGCGGCGGTGGCGGAACATTGATTTCAGCCCAATGACGATGATTAGAGTGGCGTGCAAGGGGGGATGCTAATGAGGAGGCCCTAGACGGGGCACTGCAAGAACTTGGAGGTAGCTGGTCAACAGGGGGGGATTTTAGAATAGATTGCATGCCAGGGAGCTGAGGTCGCATAAAGCCGCAGAAGCCCGATTCATGGACGAAGTCGGACAATTGAAGGCCGGGGATGGACGAATTCGATGGAGCGCCGCGGACCTGCAAAGCGAGGGACCCAGGGACGGCAGCAGCCAAGCACAGGAGCACCAGTGGTCGGGGCAGGAGGAGATGCGATGGGATCATAACAAGTGTCAATAATATCCATTTTGGGACGCCGCGTGCACGGACCAAACAAGCGGGGCAGCGCCCAGTGAGCGGAGGAGCGCATGCGCCGCGCGGCCTAGAAGGTGCCAAGTGGGTATCGTGCACGTCTCTTGTTAGAGGCATTGATATATCAGGACATGTCCCTTATTTAGACCCTTATGATACATATACGCCTAGGTGGTGCCCGTACCCATAAAGGGTGCAATAACTCCGGTTCGAACCGACGGCCACCCATATGTGTATAGCCACTAAAAAGTCAACAATGGATCTAATGAAACTGGCTAAAAAAGACTATGATTCTAACCCTAACCTCAGTAAGAAGTGGTAGGACAGTTTTCGCGACTAATAAATCGGGAGGTCGCGAAAACCGCAGTATCGATGATTAAAGGAACGATTACATAAGTACTCGTAAAACGTGATAACATTTGCGTGGTTATGATTTTCTCTTTCCTCCCTTGGTGAACGTGGAGCACGTGTGCATCCTGCAGAAAGCAGGAGCGATGCGGGATTCGGCTTTGAATTGAATGCGAACAAGCAGCGCAACAGAAGAACTGGATTCAACCGGTTGGGAGAATGCGCGTAAGAGGAGGATATTACGGTGGGCTCTAGCCTCAAAATTGATGCCAGGGTGATGAAATGGGACCAAGATAGGTTCATTTGCACGTGTAACGATCTTGCAGAGTTCTCGTCATCGCCCATCCTAGATGGCCAACAAAAATCCAGGTAGTTTAGTGCTGCATGAACTGAATCCAACAGAACTTGAAGTTCAGAACGACGAGAAGCCATATTGCGCAGAACTTGAAATCGCGAACCACAGTGGCAGAGGAAGGTCCCCGGACGGGCGGATGGTCAGAGAGAGAGAGAGAGTATGCCGGAAAAACAGCCCTATTCACAGCAGTAGACGAGCATAACGAGCAAACGAGAATGCCAGAGCAAACGAGAAGGCCAGGAGCGAACCTAATGAAGGTTCAGGAACGCGCCAGCAGCAAATCTTCACGCAGTCCGAGAAGAAGCGCGAGTAAAGCTGTACCCAGTTTGCGCGCGGTGCGGCATCGCACCATCTACAAGGATTGGAGACGGCGAGGAGGCAGAAATGAGCCTCACGGACGGCGAGATAGGAGTGCTGAGGTGTCCCATGGTGACTAAGAGCGTGAAGGTGCCGTGCACGCGCTAGCCTGCGTCGCGGTCCAAAATAGAAAGGCGCGAGACGGAGACATGAAGGTAAAGGCGTCAGTATTAACGGAGGACAAGGTGGAGGTCTGAGAGGAATGGGAGCAGATAATGAGGAGTCAGATTGGAAAGGGAATGGAGGGTGAAGTCGTAAGCCAAAGTCATTCAGACTCCAGGGTGAATACTACGGCCGCTACGGCCTAGCTACAAGAATATTCCAGCGGTCTCGCACCCATTTAAAGAGGTTACGAACTCCGAAGCACTGGATTTAGGCAAGAGGAACGGAGTCGGATGGAGAATGGCGGCACAGGGACGACTATTAAAATTGACAATACGCACGGAGCTTCTATGGTCAATCTTTCCTTAAGCCAGGATTAGGCAAGAGTATTCCAAAGACGCGCCGCATGGATGGCGATGTACGGGGATTTGCGTCTAGAATTTCTGCGTCAAATGTGCAGTGGTGGTGAAAGCGAAGAGGTGATGTGGCTGTGTTTGATCCGTCGCGTCAGACTTGTCTCTTCCCTTCACCAGCGCGTTCAGTTTTTCGTCTGTCGCGGCTCCGACTTGTCTCCTTTGCTTCAGTTTAACATCTAAGCTTCCAAATTCGAGACCTCTTACCGTTGTTCTCGCACATCTAGCACCATCCACCCGTTTCGCTGGCGTTGCGCGGGTTGGAATCACCTGGCGCAAATTCCCTACGCAAGGGCGTTTCACGCGTCGAAAATCATTCCCTATTCTCTGGCACCCCTCTGTGGCAAGATTATGCGCTCATTGGCTCGTCAAATTGGTCCTCGTTATTGGAAATTCTTGTTTCTGTGGGAATTGCGCTCGTTTTCTGGGCAACGCGGTGTGGTACGCCGCTCCTTGGCTGCTATCCCTCATTGAAACGTGCTCCTTTTGTAGTGAAAAGATTTGCGGAGCGTCGGCTCCTCCGATCCTATCCCCGGATAACGTCTCTCTTATATCTGGTGCAGCGCCCTCTCTCCGCCTTCCTCGTGCCTTTGTCGTCAGGCCTTGTTTCTCGCCTCCCTCTGCTTTCGAGTCCAAGACGCCGAGGTGTCTCTGACTTGCGATTGCGATTCTCTCTGGGTTCGAGTTTCAACTCTCTCGCGCGGAAGATGTGCAACAGATTTTTCTGTCGCAGCGTTCTCACCATTTTTCCCGGGGCCTCATTTCATTTCTGGCATTCCAATGACTTGGATATTAGGGGGAACGCAGATATGCTTGGGTCTGGCTGCCGGCTTTATACTGTCACTTTCGGGGCTTGGAATGCGGAGAACTTATCTTACCCATCATCAGCCTTGGAATCAACGACGAAAGATCGTCACTTAATATTGCTGCCTACTTTCCATTTTGAGAGACTTTGGTCTTTTGTCGTGCCGTCTTTGCGCTCAGCCTCGCGCTCGGGTCCCAGACGCTGACTGTATTCTGTTTACCCGTACTCTTCGCTGCGTCTTCTCCGCGCCGGCGCGATCTCGGCTCTGCATCTCTGCTTAACTCGTACGTGAGGCGCCCTACTGTTAGACATTCTACTGGAGCTGTCACAGCTTGGAATGCGAACACTTTTGCGTATACTTCGGCTTGAAACCTGGACAAATAAGACGGGGGTACGCGAACTCGGAGCTCGTTTTTGTTCAGCACGCGTTATGTACTCGTTCGCGAGCGTTCCGCCGTCCTTCGCGTCGCGCCGTCAGCTGTGCGTCCTTTCCGTGATTTATCGACTATGCTTCCGCGAGTGCTTTCGTCATCTTCCATGCGTCGTATTACTTTCCTTCCTGCATTCCTTCGGGTCGGTCCTGCTTTTTTAGCGCACCAACGTGGCTCATGAGTTCTCAAGTGCTGATTGTTGGTCTCATGTTGGTGGTTGTAGGGGGTACGTGAATGCTGCTAGGCCGATAGGACAAAGCCACCCTTTGGGCCTCCGGATAATAGGAAAATATAGGTATCTTAGTTCTCGCAGAAAACTCGGAGGAAGAATGCGGGATGGTCCTTGAAGGTATTTATCATACAGCGCATATTCTCGAAATTGTGGAGTCACGGGCAGTACATCTTTTTACCGATTAACAGCACAAGAGTACAGTTTTTGCAAATTTCACGACATTCTCAGAAATGCATCTATTGTGGGCTCAATGATCGGGCCCTTGAGTTGCAAATTGGGGAGGAGGGGTATTCCTGTGTGGGGAGTTGTCCCAGGATCTTTCCAGGATGCGAAACCAACGGGCAGGCAGTCGTTTTTGGACCGCTCCGTGACGGGACCTGGGATAGTTAGTTGACTTTGACAGGGCCAAAAGAGTTGATGGTAAAATGCATGGACCACACCGACCTGAGGGTGATGTCATTTATGGAGGCCCTCAGTGACGAAGAGAGCAAGATCATACCTTACGAGCCGTAACATTTGCAATCACTCGAGCTTTTCCCCTCGTTTTGTACATTTTTCTTCATCTCTTGATTAAGGGCGTTCCTAACGGGATGAGGCGCGGAACGTGTCGATCCGCAGATGACAAGAAGAGCAAGAAGGTTGGTTGTTGTTATTTTGATCCTCCGGGAGGTTGGTCTGCTTCAAAGCGTCGTTCAGAGGTTAGAGAAAGCAAGACCCCAAACGACGAGGAGTGCCTCACCTTATTCATCCAGTGAGCGTTCCTGTTGTACAGTCAAAGGTTTCATCTTTTTGTGCTGCAAACTGCGATTGAGAGGTTGTTCACTGACCGCGAAATCGGCGCAAAGAGGCGCCTAACTTCACGCACGATGTGATAACCCATGTGAATTAGGGTGCACGAAGCGAAAGGGCATACCCTCTCAGTCGGAAAGATTCTGCCGAAGGTGGGAAGCGTGGCCAGAACTGACGAAAGGCGAAAAATTGGCACTGCTCGTCGGGCAGACTGTTGATTTTCAAGGAGAAATTGCCTCCAGGGAGAGGACATGAAGCCTTAATGGAGCGGTACGATATCGTGAAAATATCGTGAAATGGGCCCCTTCGCACTATGTTCAATGTCAGGAGCACGCCAAACATCAAGTGGTTCGATACTGCCTGAATCCGCACCGCCTCCTTGCGATGATGGGAGAAGGTCAAAAAAAGGCTGAAAAAACGGCTGAAAATATTGACTGAGAGCAGGGAGGGAATGAATAGTAATGATTGATTGCGAGAAAAATCCGGATGCAAAACAGGAACGTACTGTAAATGCGAGGAGAATTCTGAGAGCGATGTACGAGATTATAGGGAGGAGTACGGAAATGAGTAGACCCTTCCTACTCAAGGAACGGGCACCGTGCACACAACTATGATCGAGGTATAGAAGTCCGCGCCTGGCAGGCTGCATGCGACACCGACAAGGCAGAGCGGAAAACCACAAGAAAAGAACCAATAATTGACACCACCTATACACCCACAGGCCAACCGCATTAACGGCGCTCTCTTTCTGGTCTCGCCATAAGATTCCGTGCTTCTGGGCGAACTTTCTATGACGACTTCCTCGCTTCTCTGGATGGCTGAATCTCGGCCCCTAACCGCCGTACACTACGTTGCGGCTGACCTTCTCTCGCCGGCGACGGGCAATAAAGAAAAATGAAAACAAAATTGCTCCAAGGCACCGGGCTAACGCTTTCCTAATCGGGATGCGGACGTAGCGGTGTTTGTGCAAGCGTCGCCCTCAATTACGGAGTTGCTTGTCCTTTCATCTCGCCATCACCATCAACGACAGTGCCGTTTCGTCTGGCGGCCTTTACTCTCTTCTATTGCGCTCGACATTATGTAGCTTTGACCAATCCTTCGGTAAGCACCCTCAGCCCTCCCTCTCGCTCGCTTCAAGCTAATCCACAACTATGAGTAGCTAGTGATGTGCCGGGTCGGGCTTCAAGCCCAAGCCCGGGGTTGGGTCGGGCTTTCAAGCCCGACCCAGGCCCGACCCGAAGTAGGGCCCAAGTCGGGCTCAGGGTCGGGCTCAGATTTTTTAGTGACCCGCGACCCGGGCCTAAACCCGGGTCTCTTGGTGTGCCTACCAACTGAGATTTTGGCAGCTCAGGATTGAATTTCACTGAAGTGCGCAACACTTAAGGTATGTCGAGATGTAAATCACCTTCAACAATACATGTCTGGGCACAGAATGGTCGAAACGACGAGTTCCAACATTTTTGATGGGTGCTTCGTTCAGTGATGGCGCATCACTTCGCGTTCAAAAGCTGTTCTTGGGAGCGCCGAAAGTTGCTCTGAGTCTCTGTGAACGAGGAATGGGTTAATAACGACTAATTTTACCCGAAAACTCGTCTAAGAGCACTTACACAATTTGCAGTCAAGCCCGGGCCCAAGCCCGAGCCCGACCCGACCCGGGCCTGACCCGAGAGGCGGGTCGGGCTTGGGATATTCTCAAGCCCAAGCCCAAGCCGACCCGACCCGAGCCCGGGCTTTCAAGCCCGACCCGACCCGCACATCACTATGAGTAGCTGGCTTGTCCTCAATTCTGGTCGCCAGTTCTATCCCAGTCCTACCTAGTTCTCGGCTGTCCATCTCCTACGCGTGTCATCCTGTCTATCAACTCTCTCCATACCTCCTCCCTGCTCCACATATCATCACGAAACGCTTGTCTTCGCGAATCCGACAACGATACCCCTGCCAGGCAAACTTTCGAGCACATGGACGACTCGCTTTGTGCAACAAGAACACCTATTTCTCATTTCCCACCAGATTCGGAAGCTTTTCTTCGCTATTACGCACTCTACCACAATCCTCTTACCGGCTAAGCGCAAAATCTGCCGCAAGTGCAAGCTCAAGGAGCGTATGATCCCCCGCGACGTCCGCACGCGTTGGAACTCGACCTACGACATGCTTTACTTTGCACAGAACTACCGCGCCGCAATCGATGTGATTACTAGCGAGAAGTCATATAAGGTGCGTAGATACGAGTTGGATGAGACGGAATGGGAGATCATCGGGACCTGGTATCTGTACTCGAGGTGCGTGCTCACCGCTCTCGAGACTCCCCGTCTGCTGCCACCGGGACAGGTCTTCAAGAAAGCAACTCTCTATTTTTGGGCGACTCCATCAGCACCATCGCCAACGTGGTTTCCACGATGAACGTAATCGACGACGTCCTCGAGTCTCGAGGTGAACGACAGCTGCAACCCGCCGTCTCGTCTGCTGTTGCACTCGGCCGTGCGACCCTCAAACGCTACTATGTCAAGACTGGACTGTCGGACATCTACTATCTGGCCGTCGGTATGTACTAGTTGCTTCAAATTTAATTCCATTCTCATACTGCATATAGCGCTTCACCCCAGCTCCAAGCTGGAGTATTTCCGCATCAACAAGTTCAGCAAGACAGCAATTTCAACCATTGAGACGAAGCTTCGCACCCAGTTCAATCTCTATCGAGAGCACGCAGCAGAGAACGAATCTGAATCTAATGTGGTATGGGTATTTCTTTGCTCGTAGGTCTCTTTAGTTGAACATCATCCAGCCTTCACAGGATGTTGCTCCCAGTGTAAGCCCTTCTGCCGCGCTGAACTTTAGCATGTTCCAAAACTCGGCACCGTTGATGAGGAGTCCCGGGATGAACTCGCTGACTATATGGCTGCTCCGCGTGTAGAAACTGATGACCCCATGCAATGGTGGTGGGGTCATCGACGCGAATATCCCGTCCTTCATCAGCTTGCGCAGGACTATCTTAGTGTGCCATGTGAGTATTTTTCTTATGATTCATTCCATAACAATGGACATTAATCAATACATATGGAAGCCACTTCTGTCGCCGTCGAGCGTGTCTTCTCGCACGGGCTTCGTCTGCTGCACTTCACCCGCGACCGCATGTCCGCCGCCTCGTTCCGCCGCCTGCTTTGTTTGGGATCTTGGGGACACCGCGACTTGCTTCGGATAAACGACTTGATAGCAGCATGCAGCCCAAAAAAGCGCAAGCGCGTTCGTCCCAGGACGATGCAGATAGCTCGGAAAATGAAAGTGTTGAGATTGTCGAGTAGTCACATTTTACCGCACCGTATTTGACAATAAAATGTTATTTACGCTGGAGCTTCCGCGGGTATACCCGACGGGTTTGGAGACCCGCGGGTGCGTTGAGGACCCGCGGGTAACCCGTATGGGTTTTAGACCCGACCCAAACACGGGTCCGGGTACGGGTAGGCCCGAAGGTACCCGCGGGTGTACCCACGTCCATCCTTACACCGTGATCATCAACCTTGACGGACCTCAGGCCGCAAATATGTGAGTGTGCTCACAAGGTGATTATGGCTTGCGAAAGATAACGCTTATGATTCACTTGCACAGGTGGAGTGACGTGGTTGCACCTCGTGGCGATTCCGCTGACCTCAAATTCGGAGTCACAGCGCGGATTGACCACGGACGGATGTTTGCGTTGGGAATTGAGGAAACAAAGATCAGGGGAATGAACTTCATGAAGTACGCCCCAGAGGTAAACCCAGTCCAAGTAGGGAGCGTGTCGTGGTCTGTCTATGATCCAGGGGTAAGACATTACAGACAAGAAGCGGGCATCCTGTGAAGGTGGAGTGCGCACCGCAAGGTGCAAGTTATAATGGATGTAAAGTGAAATTCCGGAGCTTCAAGAAAAGGGGATAAAGTGTGCGGGTCCGCCCTGAAAACATGACTGCAAATGTGTTGAAGAGTGGCGATGGATGGAGAGTGAGTGTGAATTGCACAGATGACTAAGCAATTGCTTGTTTGCCTTCATTTACTCATTCTCCCAATCGTCCCACTTCTCCCATTTCTCTCTTATCACCTTCAGAGGTTCAGCGGATGAGCTACTACCGGGACATGGATGGAACACCCATGGGCTCTCAGTCAGGTGAGCCAACAACAGTCTTCCTCTACACTTGGGCTCTGAAAAGTCCTCAGCAGGTGCTACAGTAGAGACACCGGTCCAGCGTACTCCCCGCCTTCTCTCTCGGCTTCGGTGATGCTCACTATGTACTAGGGATATCATTCAAGTCGAATAACGCATGGCAGAGCTATCGAAGGTATTCGGCGGACCCTAAGCCCACCGATGAGGCTGCCCAAGGTGATTTGGCCTGCATCTCGCGCACCACGTGGAAGATGTACAACGGGGAAGCTTGGGGCATGGTCGGTGAAGGTCAGCCGCACCCCAAGTTTGGCCAAGCTCGAGTAGGACCTGAGTGCAAGTGGCAAAGCCGGCGTACCGTGGCAGCTAAAGCAAAGCGTAAAAGGGATGGTGAGACATCACTCGATTTCTAGGTGTTTCTTCCACGCTGAAACCCCCCTCCCCCTTCCCAGGTAAGGAAAAGGAGCAAGGGTCCACGTCAGGGAGCCAGCCGCCCGCCCGCCACGAGCCTATCCCCGAGGTCGGCGTTTTGAAAGAGAACGCGTTCCTGGTCCCACTCCGGGATCGATGGTCCGCCCCTCCCTTGTGCTACTACACCATGGTCTCGGAGTATTCGATTTCTGTGCTAAACCTTCTGGCACATTGGGCGTCACCGCTGGCGCAGGCTCCCACTTTCCCACTTCCGGACTACCACCAGGCACCTCACCGCTCCCTTGTCTTCGAGGACCTTCACACCCTTGGGGAGGATCTCATCAACTACCACGACCTGTGCGCGGGGGACAACACCCCAATGGAACCCGTCTCCTCTGTCGTCGACATGCTCATGAAGAGTTCGCTTAGCCAGCCATGGCAGCCGGGGCAAAAAGTTATCGCACTGGGAAATGTGGCTGCGACGGACGCCGGAATACTTTGCTGCAAGTTGGACTGGGCCGCGGTTGTGCACCGACTTGGGGAGGGGTTCGCATTTGGGACACAGACCTGGATGTACACTGACGAGGAACTCGCAAAAGTGTTTCCTCCACCACCGAAGGCAACAAAGGGCGCTAGACAAACCGAGTATCTCAAAAAGCGGGGGGCGGAGGTTTGGGTCACCTCCTTGTACACGCCGCCCGGCTGGTTCACCGATATGCACATCGATTCAGCAGGCCTGGCACAGGCGATGGTTCACGTGGAGGGCAAGAAGCTGTGGCTCCTGTGGCCAGCTACTCGCCGAAATTTAGACTGGTGGGGACTTCAACATCCAGCGCCATTGCAGGGTCATGGCCGTCGATTAGGGGAGGCGCTCAAGGCACTGGAGGGGCTTGAGGTCCTGCACATCACAGAACAACGCGCGTTCATACTACCCCCTTTCTGCATCCACGCCGTCATCGCTTTCGAGTGCTCCACACATGTCGCCTCGTCCTTTGCACACAGCGCGCATTGGAATGCGGCTCGAGTAGGTCTCGATTTCTGCAAACAGCTCGTCAGCAACCCGGAGTACCCTGCGAGCACCAAGATGAGTCTCGTGGAACGGGTGATTAGCGAGGCTCCGATCTGGGAGAAGGCAATGGGAGCAATGAGCGAGGCAGCGGCTTACCTCGCCGAATGGTTAGCGGACACAAAGGTGATTTATGAAATGCTCAAACACAGGGACATCAGCAGTGCATAGGTGTATGTAGTTTCATTGGCATGGAGAGAACACATCCTATGTATCTTGACATGAGAACTCTATGAACGAACCAATGCAAACGTTGAAATAAAACAGATTTCCGCCGGTCAAAGCGAGGTACACATGGGTGGCTGGTGAACTGTTGAGCGGATGGCTCTCAAACATTTACCAACGAGTTTAGAGGTCTCTAAAACCCCAGGGAGCATTTAATCGTGAACAAAAGCCGTCTGCATCGCTTGCTAAAATATAAATACGTGTTTGAGAGGATATGGTAGTGGTGAAAGATGTCTGCGGAAAGCATGGTTGGTGTCCATGATACCAGAGTTGCGGCTGTTCGCCTCCTGGTAATAGTTAAAGCTTTTTTTTAGCCCCATAGATCAGCCATCCATCCAACCTCCGCGCTGGCCCGTGCCGAAATGCATGAAAATCCGGATAGACAGGAAAATCACCTCATCTGTGGACTGTTCACCGACCGTGGATATTCCGGAGTGCATTTGATAAAACTCTGTACCATTACAAGAGTATGGGGCCCAAGAATCTGGAGGATCGGGACAGTTTTGGATTTATGTGGATGACAATGGTGTGGGTGTTGGGGTGTGCAGGGGGCAGCGTGGGAAGGAGGACTCCGGAACGTCCAAAAACGTGATATTCGTGTTCAGCCAGGTCGAAAGAGGGGGGGAAGAGGTGCGGTTAAGGGGCAGGGTCCGGTGAAAAAAGAGTACCAGGAGCGAAACTTGACGACATGCGACTTGCACACCGGTGGGCGGTAAAATTACGGAAACCAACACAGAACCCTCGAATACATCCCATATGCTCGAGAAAAAAACGGGAAGCCCACAGTGCTACGGGCTGGGCTGCACCGTTTATTTTAAGAAGGTCCAGGAGAGATGCGCTTAGCTTGTCAGCCCGCAACTGCGGAGCCTAGAAAACGTCGGATTCGGATTCGGAGGGTATGAAAACATTAGGGAACATCAAATACCGTGAGTATAGAGCTGATTAGGATCCACGGCTGGTCGGACAATATTCGAGGAAGAACACGAACTACAGGCGAGACGAGCCCAAACGGGCCGCACTGGTAGCGAAGGAAGGGGCTATCGGAGTGAAATGTAATGGAAAATGAGTCCCAACTCGTACCTGGGCGGATGTGAATCCGCTAATTCAAAAGGTGTGGTAAATAGAAAGTTGCCTTATATGTGACCAAGCGTAGTGGCCGAATTGGGAAATCTGTTCAAATATCGCAATGGTGAAGGCTTTTTCCATTCAGACTGCCAACTGGATGGGTGCCCCACGGTGGCCACCACCAAAGACCTTACGCACCTTATAAACACAGGAGGAGGACTTGAAATGAACGCATAGTGGCGGGACCCAGATACACCTGCTCCACAAAAAAAATTGAAGCACAATCGGCGCACAAATGGGGTTCGGCGAGAAGGAGCAGGGCGTGGGACCTAAAAAAAGTGATAGATGGATTCGGCGGCCTCGAAAATGGTAGGTGACGAAAAATTAAGACTAGAGGACAGATCAACCTAACCTAACCTAAAAACAAAGCCCAAAAACACAGACCGAAATAGGGTTGGCACCGGCTGTGGAGGCGTACATGGACCAGGTGACTTTTTTACACTTGAACACTACAGGGAAGATTGGGCTTCCTTGAATGAACTCCCGAAAAACCCAACAATAAAATAATTCCACCTGCGAAATCGAGGTGTACATGGTGCAAGTGGCGAACCGCAGCTCGGATAGGTCTGAAATAATTACAGGGTGATTCCGACGGTTTGAACTCCCCGGAGAGCATGAGAACTTTATGCACCAACCAATGCAAACCTTGAAATAAAAAAGAATTCTGCTGGTCAAAGCGGGGTACACACGGGGTGGCTGACGAACTGTTAGGCGGATGGCTCCGAAAAATTTACCAATGACTTTAGGGGTCTCTAGAACCATGGATGGCACTTAATCTTGAAGAGAACGCTTCTGCATCCCTTGCTAAAATATAAATACGTGCTTGAAGGGATATAGTGGTGGTGAAACATGTCCGCCGAAAGCATGGTTGGTGCCGATGATACCGGAGGCGCGGCTCATCCCCTCTTGGTAATAGTTAAAGCTTTTTTTCTAGCCCCATACATCAGGCATCCCTCCGACCTCCATGCTGGCCCGCGCCGAAATGCATGGAAATGCGGATAGACAGGAAAATCGGCTAATCTGTGGACTGTTCACCGACCATGGATATTCCGGAGTGCATTTGATAAAACTCTATACCATTACAAGAGTATGGGGCCCAAGAATCTGGAGGATCGGGACAGTTTTGGATTTATGGGGATGACAATGGTGTGGGTGTTGGGGTGTGCAGGGAGCAGCGCGGGAAGGAGGACTCCGGAACGTCCAAAAACGTGATATTCGTGTTCAGCAAGGCCGAAAGAGGGGGGGAAGAGGTGCGGTTAAGGGGCAGGGTCCGGTGAAAAAAGAGTACCAGGAGCGAAACTTGACGACATGCGACTTGCACACCGGTGGGCGGTAAAATTACGGAAACCAACACAGAACCCTCGAATACATCCCATCTCCTCGAAAAAAAAACGGGAAGCCCCCAGTGCTACGGGCTGGGCTGCACCGTTCATTTTATTGGAAGAAGGTCCAGGAGAGATGTGCTTACCTTGTCAGCCTGCGACTTCAGAGCCTAGCCCACGTCGGATTCGGATTCCGGGGGTATGGAAACCCCCGGGGACATTAAATACCGTGCGTATGGAGCTGAGTAGAGTCCACGGTCAGTCAGATAACATTCGAGGAAGAACACGAACTACAGGCGACAAGAGCCCAAACGGGCCTCACTGGTACCGGAAGAAGGGGGTATTGAAGTGAAATATCATGGAAACTGTGTGCCAATTTGTACCTGGGCGGATGTGAATCCGCTAATTCAAAAGGTGAGATAAATAGCAAATTGCCATATATGTAACAGAGCTTAGTGGCCGAATTGGGAAGTCCGTTCAAATACCGCAATAGTCAAGACTTTTTCCATGCAGAGGGCCAACGGGAGGCTCAGGCGTCACACATTGGCAACACCTCAAGAGCGTACGCGCCTTATAAACACACGAGGAGAACTTAAAAAGAACGCATAGTGGCAGTCCGCAGATACGCATGCTCAAAAAACCGGGGCCAAAGTCCCAGAGCTCCTTGTTCATGTTGTCGTAGAGGTTGATGAAGGCCTTCTGAATTTTGCGGTCGAGCGGTCGGGTCTCGTAGTAGTAGTTGAGGGCGCGAAGCCACGCAGTGCCGGTGTGAATCTTCGAGATGATGCCCGCCATGTCGAGTACAGTGGGCTGTTCAACAATGCCAGCCCCAACCTAGTCAGCGGTGAGGAGGCGGCTGACGAGCGCACCGCAGAGTGGGAAGGATGTTTTGGAGCTGGTGAGAACGGCACGCAGCCAGAGAATCAGACTGCTTGAAAACAAAATAGACTCACCGGAAGCAGAAATCCACAGAGAAATCCGGGCGCATAGCAAGTTTTTGGGGGAGAAGGGCCAAATAAGATCTGGAAATTTTACTGATAGATTGAGACAGTTAGGAATACATAGGCTACCAAGAATCTTGAAGATATAGCCGAGCTGAGATCGACAAACCTGCTACATGGATTCAGTGACCTGAGAAACAGCACACCCCAAAAAACTGGCAAGATTGGATGGGAGAGGGACGTACAGAATGAACAGATTGTGAGCCAAAATGACGCTGCACTCCGAGGGCGGCAGGAAGGAGTCGCACAAAAAACCTGGAAAATACATAGCTGAAATCAGAGGCCTCCAGAACGGTATTCCAGCAAAAATGAGGAAGATAGGAGGGGAAATGGACTTGCAGAAAAAAGAAAATCTGAGCCAAAATCAGCGCGTACGTGGAGTTCGAGTAAAAAACGGTATGCGCGAGATCGAAAAACGTTCTAAATGGATTGAGCTAGATCGCTATAGAGGTGGCTGGATTGTGCCGCTCGGGATCAGGTCGAGGTAATCTTGAAGGGTCCAAGAGGCGAGGGGAATTTTTTTTTTCACACATGTAATGGCTTGAAGCCATTAATTGGAATCAAGGGATGAGAACGAGCTCAAAACCTTGGGAATCGGCGAAGAATTGGTGAAGAAACAAGCCAAGGACGAGGTATGATAGAGAAATGCCATAATGTGTTTGCTACAAACATTTAAACATCCTAAAGCGTGATTTGCTGAAAACCTTTCAACCACGCCAACCCACGATCCCGGTGCTCCCATTCCATCCCCTCTTCAGGCAGTGCTAGCAACCACTGCATCGTATATTTGTAGCAGTCTCCCGCATATGGCTTGCCGCCTGGCACCGGGCGGTTCTGCCAGACTCTGTCACGGGAGCGGCCAGGTGTCTCGCGGATGTATTTGACATAAGAGTGCTCGAAACCCAGGGCCCTCCTCTCGCGGGACTCGTTGTGCTTCTTCTCCATATCGGTATCGTACGTGATGATTGTCTTGCCATTCGTCCCGTCTGGGGCGTGCGCTGTCATCAGCAGCCATATGTGCTGGGGCTGCTTAGCATACTCCTCCCTGGTCACTGACACAGGGTTGCTCGCAGGGGTCGTCATCACCGCCAAGCTGAAGTGGTGGCCGCACGCCGCGTCTGTATCGATCCATTGCTTCAACGTGCGCATGCCCGTGAAATTGCGGTCGGCATGGTCGACAAAGGCTTGCGCGTACATATTCTGCGCTCTGGTGTCCTTCCACGTGATGGGTGTCGGGAATACGTTCATGAGCCCTGGTTGGTGGTGGTCCAAGACCTCCTGCAACTTGCTCAAGAACGGACACCATTCATTGTCGTAAGAGAATTTGTCCAGTTCATCAGCTAGGTCCCGCAGCTCCTGGATGTCAGGGGCAACGGCGGGGCGATGACGCGAGGGTGCGGTGGATTCGGCCGGCGCTTTGACTGCCGGGCGCCTACTAGAGCGTCGGGGGAGAGTCTCGGACGACATCAAGAGTGGGAGGATCAAGCAAAAAGGAATCATGGTATATATACAGCTGGCAGATGTAGAATGGTATTCCACACGAGCCACGAGGCTGCTATTGTTATCCTTCCTTTTCGATTCTTCTCCTTCCACTCTCTCGGGTCGTGCTTCTCAGTGCTATTTTCAAACACTCCCCTGATCAGTCCGTTTAATATCCACCTGACAGCCAGAGTGTTGCCTCGTGGTTGTCTTTCCCTTCCCGTCTTCTCCTTCGTTGGCTTATGATATAGCAATCAAATGATGCATGCATCCAAGACCATACAGACGCCCGTGCAACTTTTCCCACACCACGAAACTTTGGCGGCCGTCAAATCCCACGCACAAGCACTCAGTCCACTCATTATTTGTATTTGAGGTGCTGAGATGAAAGAGTCAACGTGACAAGAATTGTTTGTATGGCTAATATTGTGTCGTCCGAAATGTTAATCGCGGCCAAAATGCATGCTCTGGACTTGGAAGATCTTTGGTTGCGAGGGCCTTTATTCATCCCTCAACAGGGTCATGCTGATAAAAAACAGAACTCACAACGCCGTGGTGATAACCAAGGCAAGCAAGGTAAAAGTCGAATATTACCTTGTACAATATCTCAATTGCAACCACTATGAAAATGCACACACTGTATTTGTATGATTTTTGCTGACACCCACGGCGGGTGGGGTCAAGTCGAATATTGTGTGGTGTGAAATGCAAATTGCAACCGCTAGACATGCATCCACTGGATTTGGAGATTTTTGGTTTCAAGGGTCTCCATACCTCTCTTAACAAGGTCTACAAAATTAAAAACTGGACTGGTCACTTGCTGGCCGTCACCACCGCAAGTGGGGTACACCCGAATATTCTGTGGTGCAAAATGCAAATTGCGACCGCTATAGACATGCATCCGCCGGATTCGGTAGATTCTTGGTTTCGAGGGTCTCCACACATCCCTTAACAAGGCTTACAAAATTAAAAACTGGACTGGTCACTTGCTGGCCATCACCACCGCAAGTGGGGTACACTCAAATATTCTGTGGTGTGAAATCTAAATTGCGACCGCTATAGACATGCATCCGCCGGATTTGGGAGATTTTGGGTTTCAAGGCTCCCCATACGTCCCTCAACAAGGTCCTCAACGTTGAAAACTGGATTGGTCACTTGCCGGCCGTCACCACCGCACGTGGGGTACACTCGAATATTCTGTGGTGCAAAATGTAAATTGCGACCGCTAGACATGCATCCGTCGGATTCGGGAGATTTTTGGTTTCGAGGGTCTCCACACATCCCTCAACAAGGCTTACAAAATCAGAGACTGGACTGGTCACTTGCCGGCCATCACCACCGCAAGTGGGGTACACCGGAATATTCTGTGGTGCGAAATGCAAATTGCGACCGCTATAGACATGCATCCGCCGGATTCGGGAGATTTTTGGTTTCGAGGGTCTCCACACATCCCTGAACCAGGCTTACAAAGTCAAAAACTGGACTGGTCACTTGCTGGCCATCACCACCGCAAGTGGGGTACACCGGAATATTCTGTGGTGCAAAATGCAAATTGCAACCGCTATAGACATGCATCCGCCGGATTCGGGAGATTTTTGGTTTCAAGGGTCTCCACACATCTCTGAACCAGGCTTACAAAGTCAAAAACTGGACTGGTCACTTGCTGGCCATAGCCACAACAAGTGGGGTACACCGGAATATTCTGTGGTGCAAAATGCAAATTGCAACCGCTATAGACATGCATCCGCCGGATTCGGGAGATTTTTGGTTTCAAGGGTCTCCATACATCCCTCAACAAGGCTTACAAAATTAAAAACTGGACTGGCCACTTGCTGGCCATCACCACCGCAAGTGGGGTACACTCGAATATTCTGTGGTGCAAAATGTAAATTGCGACCGCTATAGACATGCATCCGTCGGATTCGGGAGATTTTTGGTTTCGAGGCTCCCCATACGTCCCCCAACAAGGTCTTCAAAGTTAGAAACTGGACTAGCCACTTGCGGGCCATAGCCACAGCAAGTGGGGTAGTCAACCATTAAGTGGGGCAAACTCGGTGGACCAGGAACCAGTCATCGGACCCTTGTGAAAACTTCAAAAATGAAAGCACAGGCTCGGAAAACACTGGGAACATAAGCTTGTTGAAAACGAAGCCCAGCCGCGCTTAACGGAGAATAAATTCACACCAAAACATTGAGCCCCAGATGCAGTGGACCAAGAACCGGTCCTGGCACAGTTCTGAAAAAAAAAACAGATGAATGTGCTGCCCTGTATAACCCCAGGGATTATCAAAGCTCCTAGAATGATACTCCACACAACTCAACTGAAACATAGTTCACCCCCCCCCCCCCAAATTAAGGTGCAGACAGGCTGTATCCGGAACGAGTGGTTGAATGACTTTGTGAATGTCTCCAATAATGAAGCCCCACCTGCTTCACCAGAAAAAAACACATGTTTGACTCAGAGCACATATGGTGATGAAGAAATTAGGTGCCGAAACCACAATTGGGCCCCGCAGCTACATGATATGTTGGTATTCCGAATCCATCGCTCGCTATCTCCAACGCCGTTAATTGGGATATCAACGCAACAGGTACTGTGCTTTGTCCTAGCGCCTGGTATTTATCTTGTTATGTGATGCTGTCCCTCCCTTTGGTAAAATATGGTTTCACTTGGTTTAATTCCCCCGACATTAGGATAATTAGTTGCTGACAAGTCTTGTATAAATACCTGCAGTGTTTGAATGAATTACCCACGTCTTTGCAACGGGTTCACTGCTAATACTGGATTGCATTCTTGATTCTAACACGATCTACTTTAGGGAGCAGTGAGTTGGGAACATTCCTCACCTGACAAGATCATGTTGTGGGCCCAGAGGCGACAGGAAAGCGGTTGTCTTGGACCAAATTTCAGTGTAACTGGAATCAGTTGTTTTGGTTGGCATATCAGCTTCAGGTGAAATCCAAGCCGAAACAGGATGTCTCGAAGGAGTTGAAACGAGAACTGATACTTGAAGTTACGGGTCTGATTTCATTCATGTTTTTCATGTGAGGTGACAGCCACGCTTATTCTTGCATTGAAACCCGTGGTTTGGACTTCAGTTTCGGTTAGTTTACTACACAATTTAATTCTTCACGTTTCCAATCGATTGCAGAGCATCAGAAGCTGAATTTCATTCAATTAAATTCAATCCAGTTTATACTGATACTGAAGCCATGACAATGAGCTCGAATATCGGACTCACTTAAACACAGTCCACTACTTTGGGTTTCAAATTACACCTCTGCTCTGCCAAAATTTGGCCATCGGCGGTGTGACTGTTTTTAAACGGTTTGTCACCGTTCCCGTGTAGTCAACCCGGAAACGGAAACGAAATGGGTTGGCCCCTCATACAGTAACTGTGAGGCTTTGAGTCCTTTCGGAGTGAAGCCCACAATAAGTCAGGAGCTCAGAGGTGGAGAACAAAGAGACCGAGGGTAAGTGCTCTCTGTTCAAGGGGAAGTACAGTCTTAAACCCGGAAGCGCAAAGGTCAGACTGTTTCATGAATATCTGAGCCAAATTCCAAGCAAACTGCTCGGTCCAAAGTACATTCTTTACCGCATTGGTATTCAGTTCATGGTAAATGTTGAGAACGAGGCAAATCTTTCGGGCACCCCAAATATGCCCAAATAACGTAGAAGCGCAACATTTTGAAGTGAACATTGTAGCTCTGGGGGTGTGATTTTCGGTGGTTTAAAGTGCATATCTGTGATCAGGGAGGCGGAGAACCCCAACTGCGACATAGATGACATATGGCAGAACTGTGAATATAGAATGCGGGAAAGGTTTGGTAGCCGGGATCAAAGGGCCTGAAATGCAGGCACCAACAATGCAATTCTGAGGGCCTCACAGGAGCTTTTCGCACAAATATTTTTTTGTACAGGATGATACGATACTCTACTATATTCCGACAAAATCTTGACCTCAGCGGAAGCCCCAAAGGTCCCTAAATTCTGGCGTTGCGCTTCTACGTTGCGTTGCGCTTCCAGGTTTATGACTGTATTCTACTGTACTCTAAATGTACGTGCGTTTAAATAGACCACGAGGAACTGCGAAGTGAGTCAATAGGACTCATCCTGACTAAACGAAGGAATCATAACGAGTCGAAACTCAGGAGGGGTGACTGCGGCGGCCCGAGCATGCCGGGACCTTACAGTAACCCTAGATGAAGGCCGCATTTTTATTTGTGCTGAGCAATCAAGCCTCCTGCCCGATATGTTATATTAGCGGTCGCATCCAAACCTGCTGGAGTGGCAGACATTGAAGACCCGAGTCCATGTGTGGTCTTGTTGTGTCACATGTGACATCTGTCTCGCTTATTTCTGCCACCGTTGTCGTGTCCTCTACAGGTGGGTTCTGCCCCCGGATCGGTGCAAGCACCTCTCAGAACGATTTAAAGTGTCTGATCACATATCTCTGCCCACCCTTCGCCCAAATCCTCGCCCAAATCCGACCATCAACGCGTGACCTGCGAACCTAGTGTGTGCCTGCGCCCATCGCGGCACTGCTCATCGCGTGCCTCTTCCTCTCGCACGAGAAGGACCCGACGCCCTCGACCCCGCCCCGGGGGTTTTCGTGCATTTCAACGCCTCAGAAGCAGACCTTCCTCCGCCCACCCAACCACTCAAAAGGTATGCCCCTCTCGCCCCGCTATCGCTCATGCTGCTGATCGTGTGGGAATCCGGGACGTGCACAACATTGCCCGAGCGCGAGCCGCGGGTGAACGAGCCGCAGGAGACGCTGCACGCTTGTGTGGGGGCGACAATCGCACTGTGGGGCCTCCGTCATCGCGCGTCCCGAATCTGATGTGCCCTGATCTAACGACTACGTGAGTTCTTTCCCCGCCGTCCCGTGTTGTCACGAACCCACTGTTTCGTCGCTCAATACCTGCATTGCTTCCCGTCTTTTGGGGTGCCCGGGCTGGGATGCGCGAGGTCTCGAAGCAACTGACTAGCAGAGCGACGCCCCGGGAATTATTCCTATCCTTCCCATTTCATGACATTCTCGCCGAACCCCATTCAGGGCACTTCAAACCTCCGCCGTTTCGACGCAACGTACGATGCCAGGATCACAAGGCCATAAAAATGGAGTCTGCTTTGACTCCCCCGTGTTCTTTTCCTCACTTCCATCCACTGACCCAGCGTCGGTGCCTCCTGCTAGCCCGTGACGTCAAAAGGTTTGAATCTCCTCAACTTGGGTATATCCCTCTCTCATCGTCTTCGCCCCAGACGTTTGCATTCAAATGTTGAGCCTGGCTCACCGGCGCGGTGTTCACCCACGCTTCGCAGTATGTGCTCTTGTTTTCACGTGCTGTGGGAGCAGGTGAGATCTTCGCACTTTTGACCCTGCTTTTGACGCAAGCGCGCCGCGGGTATCAACTTCTTCTGCTTGTTCCATTCCCCTTCCTGACCTCGCTTCCCAGCCCCTAACCCAGCACGTCTCCGTCATCCTGCGGGTCAGCTCCATGGCCATTTCTCGTTCTCGTTTAACTTCCTACACGCGTGTCGGTACCGATTCTCGCCTCGGGTATGCTTGTATTCCGAGCTGCGCCCGGTCTCGGTTATGACACGTGTACATATTGCGAGGAGCAGCATACTCCCCGTGCGTAGTTGCATGTTGAATCCCAGCTGTCCAGTGCTTCCCCGAACGCTTTCACCGTCCCCGTACCCCGCTCCTTCCGCGCGTTAAATGCCTGCGCCGCATGCGGGCCTGCACGCCAAACGACTCAAATCCCCCATCTTGCACGCCACTTTCTGCATTTCGCAACACGGTGATGCGGACGTTATCCGCGCGGCGGCAGCTTGAATAACCTTTGTACGTTTCCCAGCCCCTCCGTCTCAATTGACTTGCTGAAGCGCTCTATTCCCTCCAAATACACATGATGTCCTGTCCACGGGAAACATCGGCCTCGGTGGACGGCTTGAACGGGCCAAGTGTCCGTGGGTCCCGGTTCATTATATTTCGCAGCCTCTGACGCAGTAACCTTGCCGCGTTCATGTTCCTTTTGTCTAGATCAACCTCACTGACGAAATTCTTTGGGTCCCATCCGTCTCTACCGCTACTTTTTCTGTCTCCACGATAACCACGGACTTCAAAGCCTTGAAGTTGGTCTTCTTTTTATGGTCTGTTTCAAGACCACCCTTCAACGCGACCTCTCCGTAATCTCGGAAACCCCTTTCAATCTTTCTCTGCCTTCTTTCTCTGACCTCCCGCGCCCATTGCACTCTTACGCTCGGATTTCACTAGTTCCCGTCGAATTTAATTTTCCAGCGTCTCAGACTGTAACCTCTGTGCGTCTGCTACTCCCTTCATTTCAATTCACCTAGCTGACACACCGTATTCTGGGTTTGTTCTGCTCGAGACTTACACCTGTCCCAGTCGATTGCCGTTTTAGCCCTGGTACATTTCCTACCCCTTCGACTCATCTGGCTTTCCTGATAGTCTCTGTTCACTCCAGTATACATTTCATCTTATCCTCCCCGGCCACCCCTTCACTCGGTGCAAACGTTATGACGAACGGTTCGAGGATCTTGAGGAGTCCTTTCCATCGCGCAGTTGATCTCAATTCGTCCTTCCTCCAGTTGTACTGACACAAATGTACCCCAAGGGTTCCAGGTGCGCTTAATTCACTATCTGATAATCCTTCCTCGTCTCCGCACTGACTCGTGCTTGCCTGCGCCGCGCTATCACGCCACCCAGGACATTCGCTCCATTAATGAGTGGTAAGCTTCATCGCGCCGCAACCTTTCACCCGCGCCCACTACTCCTTACCCCGAGAATCAGCTCGTGCATAGTCGCCTGCAAGCTATCGGGCATCTGTTTCAACTGATATCTTCTACTTACCGTTGCGCCCAGACTTCGTCGCAAGTCTGATCAGGACATCTCTGTCTCAAGCGAGTCGCATTTACATTGTATGTGCTTGCTCGAGTCATTGACCAAATCCTGTCTCTTTTTGAGTTACCTGACACGCGAAATTGAATTCATTTCGGCGCGAACGCTTGAACTGACTTTGGGTATGACTGATCCTTCCTTCAATCTCTCTACAGCCATCAGTTTTGGTACGTCTTTTCTCGCTCCCTCTCTCCATCACCATCTATTTCACACACCCCTGCAGGTGCATGTGTTTACATTGCCTCGGACTGATCCAAGGTAAGATTTACACCCATCCTTGAGCTGCGCTCGATTGGGTGGGTGCGAACAAGGCTTAGATTCAGGTACGTACACCCCGACTTGAGGTCCATTTCTTCGTGGTCTGGATGTTCTCTGCCGCACCCCCGGGAGCGCTACTTGCTGCTTAATTTTCTTCGGTAGGCATATTGCATCTTGCATGTTGGGCGTCCGAGGTCTGATTCATATACTTCTTACAGCGGAGCCCTCTCTCGAACGAAGCCGATGTGATTCTCTGTACCAGCCATTTTGGGACGTCCTTTCTATAATCAATTGGTCCGTTGCTCCTTGCTACCTCTCACACGCCCTGCAGCTCCATGCACCCTACGTAGTTAATGACTCAATTTTGCGTTCAGGGGGAGGTCCCGAGGCCGAGTCGTTGGACCACGTATACAATCCACCTTACCGAATTCGCCGAACGTCAGGTTTATTTAACCTCGAATCCGGCTTGTCCCGCGTGCGTTCGATCCATTCGATTCGATCCCTACTTGACTATGTTTTAAATTTACTGCACTTGCGCGTGCAGACGAAGCCGCCGCGATCTCCCCTGATCCCGCGCTCGATCCGTCCCCCTCGCCAGTTTTCGACGCAGAGCACGGTGCCGGCCACTGCGCCGTCCTTGCAGCGTCAGTCCTAGTGTGTTGCCTGGGCGATTGCGAATTAAGTCGGCGAGCGTCGCACTAGAGGGACGCGAAGGCGGTGACGCAGTTGGTGCCGTGCGCTCAGAGGCAGCGTGAGATGCATCCAAGTCGAGCGCCGGAGCTTGATCTGTTCCTCGTGAGTCCTCGTACGTGAGTTTAATTCGAAGCTCTATGGTCATCTTGCCACCCAAATCCTCCGCGATGGATTCAGACGTTCCATTCATCTGCAGCGCTATCCATGGACAGGTGCAATTTGGTGAGTTGATTTAACTGGACTCGATGACCTGTGAAAGAGCACCGCAGGCCGTCGAAGGTTCTATCCGGGGAAGGGCGGGACTGGGCCCAAGCGCTGCCGCGGTGCTCGAGGTGACATCATTGACCCGCTTGCCGGTCGGATCACATCGAGGCGGTGCCGGTTGCACTTCTGCTCTGCCCACTCTGTCGTGTCTGGCTATAAGTACATCTGCGCGCTCGATCCAATGCCAATCTCGCTGCGCGCTGATTACTCCGCAGCTCATAGCCTCTTCTTGACTCATCCCTTCCCTCATTTCCCTCCTTCTGTTTATACTTCACATTATCATTCACGCCCCCATGCTGAGCCACATCGTGAACCGTGACATCGTGCACCTCTAGACCTCGGTCCCCCTGCTCACAACAGACGCTCGAGTCTCTCCTTGCATCCGAACCACCGGCGAAGAAAATTGACTAACGTTTGCACTCGCTACAGTAGAAATATTTCCCTGACAGAAGACCCCACCCACAAACCGCTGGTGCAATTAGTCGGTGCTCTCTCGTGTCAGTGATGGAGCCATAGGTCTCCAACTGTGATCCAGTCTGAAGGAATTCCCGCAACTGCTGAGCTCACCGCATGCGCTCTGGGTGTCGGCTGAAGACTCTGCCCACACCGCGTTGGTCGCCGATGCTCCCTTGGGTTCAGAATGGAGCTGTGAGGCATGTGACCCCCCCCCCCCCCCCCTATCCGGGGATCAACGGGTATGCACAAGAGCTGTCGAGCGTGTCCGAACCCAACAGTAAATTTTTTCGCCAGGCCACCTTTGCCGTTGCGGGCCCAACATACACAGCATTCTCTCGCACCTCGACTGTAACCACCACTTGTCCCCCACACGTCCGTGTTGTTGAAGTCCAGGTCAGTGCCATTCATATCTTCGGGACGTACATCATAAACACAAGGCATTCGCTTTGAAGCAGAGAAATCACGGTGCCAGCCCTCAATACACAGGGTGCAAAAGTCAGCTATGGTAGATGACAACGGCTTTACACACTATATCCCCTAGTACAAATAACTCGAATGAATTCCCCACGACCCGCTCTTGACTGTGCCCGTCTTCCGCCTCACATGAGATGCCCCTGGAACCTCCCCTTCTGATACCACGGGCACAGCATACTGGTCCACGGGAGACGCTCGCCGCGGAACGACAGCTCGATCCGGGTAGCCGCCCCATCCAGGAAATCGAACGTATACCAATCATCTGGCAGGAGTTGGGGCATCCGAAGCTCGCTCGCTCGCAGCCTCTCTGCAACCTCCTCATAGACCTCCAGCGAGGCTCGTGCGTCGAGGGCGGCGTCTACGGGGTGTTCAGCGGCGTGCGGCTCCATATCGCGGGTACTCCCCTACAGATTAGGTGCTCGTCGGTGAGCTCCCCCGTCCAGCGCAACCCCTTCTGGCTCGTCTTGTCCAACGCGAATCCCAAGGTGTCTGCAACACACGTGTCGAGGGCTAGATTCCCAACATCTGTGTATGCGAGCGGGTTGACGAGCTTGAGCATGAGCCCCACGTCCACAAAGCCCTTGATATCGATCCCTGCCCCTTCCCACAGCACCTTCCCATCGTTCATGAGCCCCACGCCGCCCTTCTTTATACGGGGAGAAGCCAAGATCCTTGCGAGCTCCACCGGGATGCCTGCCAAGAGTCAGCGAGTCGGTGGTGAGAGGCTTGCGGATTGGCGAGCTCACATGCGATCCTCTCCATGTCCAGCAGATAAACGATGCCCCCCACCGCGATCTGAATCAGCCTGAGCCCACAGCCGTCCCAATCCGCTATGAACGGCAGCTCTCGATCGTGCACCTTTGCGATCTGACAGCGGATTCGCGTCCCGCGCTTTTCCACCGCTGCATCTACGAGCGCCTTCTCCTCCTCGGGGACCCTCCGGGGGAAGAACTCCGTGTCGAAGCCGATCTTGCCTCGGGTTACCGTCTTCAAGCGTGTGTTCGCCTCTTCCTCTGTCCAGATCAACAGGAACAACGACTTGGGCTCGTACTCGGGCTGGTGCAGCGTGCGTGAGCAAAGGCAGCCGAGAGAGACCCGCACTCACCAGACTCATGGCTCGGATACGTTTATGTGGTCTGCTTCTAGGTCCGTCTGTTTGTTTCTGTTTCCGTCCCCTAACACGCATGATTTACCACACACCTCTGTCACCGCGCCCGATGGATGATTTGCCTCCATTTGCTGCGACCCTGGAGCTTCCGACATTCATAGATTCGCTGCCGCTGCACTCCCATCAGCGCTGCGAAGCTTGCCGCGAGACGCGGCAGTGTCACGATGGTCCGCGGATGATGCAATGTGCCGCCTGCTTTCGCACCACCTACTGTGTGAGCGCCGTTCCTCTCCACTTGGAGCCTGCTGACCGTGCCCACGCTCAGTCCAAGGACTGCCAGCAATCGGACTGGCCGCTGCACAAGCGCGCCTGCCGGGAGCGCAGGGCGCTGCACGCCAGCCTCGCTCTCGAAAGCGGTGTGGCTTCCGCTTTGAGCGACATCTGGGCGTGGCAGGATTTCTACGACACCGTCCTGTGGAACTGTGTTGTGGCGGCTATGGCCCCCCCCGTAGGGCCTACGCAGCTGGGGGCCACGGTGGAGGGCATTCACATCCACCTCCATTACAACGGGGATCTGATGCTGCCCGTTCCACGACGCTTCGAAGTTGCGGACATCGAACGGACCTGCGCCAGCGCACATCCCGCCTACGCCTCGCTCGCCGCACGTGGACATCTCGAGTTCGGCCCCACGTTCTACGGCGTTGCCGGGTACACACTCACCGTCGATTTTGGTGCCGTCTTCCGCCACACCGAGTCGATTTTGTACACAGTGGACCGAACATCTGCGACTGCGGCCAAGGACCGCGACTGGGAACCACTCCTCAGAGTATACACAAGCTTCGGACGTGGGATCACTGTCTGCTGCTCTCGACGGGGGAAGATGAACAGCTGCAGGTGCGGAGGATGGGTACACAATGCCGACCCCAAGGTGATCGCTGTGTTCATTCCCAACCCTCCGTTCTCACCCACCCCCAGTCTCAATACCTCTCTCTCATCGTCAGTGTGTAGCTAGCTAGCACATGTTGTCTGTCTTTACTCGGGCATATCCCAACGATACAGCTGCCCATGAGCTGAGAAGGATATGGTCAGGTGCGGGCGACATTTTCAGAAATTTTTACCAGAGAGCGTCCTGTCAGACAAGCAGTGTATCGTCCGTCTTCCGAATGCTTCCACCGCCTCTCATGATGAAATTTTCGCGGCCTCGTGAACCTCCATCAGATGCAGGTAGGCCAAAAGAAAATCGCAGATTGAGCGTGGCAGACCCACGTCAAACAATCAAGCAGGAAAGGCACAGCCACATCTAGGGCGGTTCCGGCGCGAGTTCGATTCCCTCACGTGCCGTCTGTTGATTGTGCGCAGCTCGGCATAGCTTCAAAGCTCGAAACCTTCCACCTCAGGTCTCTGACATCGAATATCTACCCTGACACTTCCCTATATGCACTATGCAGCCTTTTTCTTTTTCATCTGAATTCCGCGTGATTAGACACCTCATTTCACGCGCGCGTGCTTTCGACCCGTTATTTCACTTCATTGTTAGCAAGACCATCAGAAGTATGCGATGGAATATAGCCCGAGTCATATTCGCTTGGCGACACATCCTCAGGACGTGTCTATGAAGAACCAACAACTTTCATCGTAGTGTTTGGGCCTTTGTGAAAAGGCTTGTGTGCTCTGCGGAGATAACCTCTGAGCATTCCAAAGACCTGTCAGCCCGACTTTCGAAATGACGTCCAGTGGGAGCCGCATGTGTCGAAGAATAAACAAACCAAAGTCATCCCCTCAGATGGTACCATGGTATACCAGAGGAGATTGCATGTGAAGGCACGTTGGGAGACCTCTCGTGAATAATACAGGAGTGGTTCATGGGACCTCCCATCTTTGGGAGCACAGCGGACCTCGCTGACACCCAATGGCATGCTACGGTGAATCGTCCGACCAGTTGGCTGCCTGGAATCATAACTCTATGGGAATGACAGGCACTGAGCCCAGCTTAGAGTTGGAAACAGGTGAATACCCTCAATTATTTCAGGCGTGATTATTGTGTACTCCAAGGGCGGCTCGGACCACACTTTTAACCGTCCTCTGACTCTTCTACCTGTAGATTCATCCTCCACCTCGTCCTCTACCCCTGCATGTTTTGTGCTGTTGTCACGAGACAGGGTATCGAAGCCAGACACAATCGCGGGCAAATATTTCCCCGCCCTTTCTTTTTCCTTCTTCCAAAATCACTGACCCCGAGTCAGCGAGTAAAAACTGAATGTGCCGCACCCGTGAATAGCATGTGTCTTGGGATCAAACAACATGAGACAGAGATGGATCTCGCTGTTGATCGCATTCCTCAAAAGTCGTCATTACACAGTCCTCGAAGCGTTTTTGGGGTGTCAACAGGAACGAGCACGTCCTTTGGGCGAAAAAAGAACCGATCGTTGTGTTCCGTCTTCAAAGCAAGCCAGGAAGGCCTGCGTGGCAGGTCTACACAGGATTGCATCATCCAGTGCTCAACATTTGAGTGACGGCACATGTGGGGATCAACCTTGCACCGAAAACGAACCGTGTTGATCCCGCTGCTGATGCCTGACCTGTCTTTTGATCCGTGTTGCCGACTTCACATCTCGAGGATGAAAGTCACAGCCACATCTGGGTCAGCAAATGCCCTGCCGCATCCTTGCTCTTCCCACTTTGACATAGTCTTTCCACCCGTCAGTAGCGAGTGTGTTCTAGAAAACAGATGACCAAGTGGCTTACAATCGGTTGCCAAATGTCTCGCTGGTAAACCCATTGTTCCAACCGTGTGCCAGTGTGATATACCCCCTCCTCCTCCTCCTCCATCAACTGAGTATGGACGTCGACGCCAGCGGCTGCGCTGGGGATCACTTCCAATAAGGAGGGCACACCATACCTACGAGATAGCCGCGTCCTGCAACCATCATGTTTTATGTGGAGCTCCCAGCACCTGATGTTTCACCCCCAGAAGACGTGCATAGACCAGGGCGAGAAGAAGATGAGCTACGCAATCGAGAACCGCCCAGTCCACGTCTGCCAAGAAAAAATATGATGGGAACGAAATCATCGGCTGTCAGAGATGGGGCCTTGAGCTCGCTCGCGTATCAGCCTGTGCTCCCTATCGCTTGACAGCATCTTTCAGCCTCCTCTTCTCATCCTCCTGCGCTCTGTCCTGTGCGACAGCATCTGCCAGATATATGGATCTCGACACCGACGATTGGCCTCGGGCTTTAGTGTTGCCGCGGCTCGGCTACGGCTGGCTCGGCTTGGCTTTTGATGGCTTGGGAAGCCATCAGCTGTAAAGCCGAGCCGAGCCATTTATAACTGGCTGGCTCTCACGGCTTCGGCTTGAAGCCGGCTTAGCTGCGGCTCGAGCGCAAATTTGCTTCCCTTGCGCCGGACTCAATCCCTACTCCATCTACACCTTCCCTACTCACTCCATTCAACTCTGTAATACAGTCTTTAACGGGGAAGCGAAACGCTCAAGCGATTTCGCCAATTAACGCGCAATGGTGGAGGAGGCCTTTGTAAATTTTTGAATATATCTATGGTATGATATCCTGGCTACCCCCTGGCACAAAGTTCTGTGCGAATTGCTGCCGTATTGGTGGAGAACGAGAGCGATCTTTTTGAAACCTCCAGATTGGTCACATCACGTGGAAGCGAAATGCGCCCCATTGTCGCACCGCAAATGAGCTATGACTTTCGGGATGCCTA
The DNA here is from genome assembly GCA_029204335.1 of Mycena vulgaris. Taxonomy (NCBI): domain Eukaryota; kingdom Fungi; phylum Basidiomycota; class Agaricomycetes; order Agaricales; family Mycenaceae; genus Mycena; species Mycena vulgaris. The sequence goes on along the minus strand of JARGYA010000076.1, from coordinate 429,640 downwards.
TATTCGTCATCCCCGACCTCGAAAACCCCCGAGTGTCCAGAATCCTGAATATTTAATGCTCCAGGACCAAGCCCGATGCCGAACTTATAGCAAATCTGGCAAATAATTGTGAAAACAGAGAATTGGACCTCTCGGGGTCCAAGAAGGTTCTGTGGACAAATCCTTTTACATACAGGGACTTCCTATCCATGTGTATCATGTACCAAAAATCCTTGTACATACAACGCCCCGAAGGCGTTGAACAGCGAATATTTCGCTTCCCCGTAAATTTCGCTTCCCCGTTAAAGACTGTACCCAGAACATCAAACTGACTCTATCTGTGGCCAAAAGGCTCTCGCAGTGAGCTCAAATCCGCCGCATCGGATGCGGCGGATCTGCGGACAGGCTCGTGTTCGTTGTCAAGTCAGGCAAGTACACCCTGGGGTACAAGTCGACATCGGCGCCCAAGCAGATACACAGCGGTAAATGTGAGCATTCATCTCTGTTCTCTTGGGACAAAAGCGTCAATGCTCACCTCTGCTCTCTCGGACGACGCGTCCTTTTTCCCCTGTGTCAGCTCAGTTGGTGCTCGTCGCAGACTGAGCAAATTTGAGTCGATCTGCTACACCATGCTCTCAGAAAAACAACTATGCATCAGTCCTTAGGTTAACTACCTCAAAATGTGGCGCACAATACCGGGCCTCCGCTCGCCTCCCCCCAGCGGCTTCGCATCCAACTCGGATTCCGACACCGACGACCCGACACTCATCTTTGCCGCCGGCGCCGCCACCACCATTGCGGTGTGCAGCACCAAGTACTCAAGTGTGATGCGCCCGCAGAAGACGGGTGGTGGGACCAGTGCCACCCGCTGTGATTTCCTTCCTCCCGGTGCCACTCAACACCGAGACGCCATGCCACCTCCGACATGCCCCCGCAGAAGCTACAACTGTGATGCACACGTGCATGCGAACGCAACCCCCGCCCGCAACGGTGGACGCCGGGCAGGGGCGATGGAAGGTGCCACGGCCACGGTGGTGCGGCTGGAGGCGCAATTTTTCGCGGAAAAGATGGATCGGTGCTGGGGCTGGGACGGATGGAGGGATACGGGTGTGTTGTCGAGGGCGTGCGTGGCGAGTGCCCATTGTCTTTGTCGATTCATTGTCCCTGTGTCCCTCTTGCCAGCTTCCACCGTCGTTTTCGACCTTCTACCCTCCATCCTGCTTCCGGCGCCAACGTCGCTTGGGTACCGCAGCTGGCGAACTTTTTGGGGTATGTTCCTCCTTGGTTCCTCTGATCAGTGTTCTGACCACCGTACCTGCTGTGTATAATGCAATCCACACTGCGCTGCAGCTTCTCCCCACTGCCTTGCGAGCCATGCACGGCGCTACCCTTCCGCATATACCTCGGAATCAAGCCCTCGGAGCCACACACATCCCGCATTCGTGAACTCACGTTCTGCGCTGTGTGTGTGGCTACAAGCGCGACCCGATTCAAGTTTGAAAATCTGTTACACGCGGCCGTTCCCTTCCACACATCTGCACCAGGTTTCTTCAGCACAGGGGCATGCGCGCAGCACACTGCACCTGTACGACTTTGTACAATGCTACTGATGGTTGAATCAAATGATCATGTTCTTGAAATAGTTGATCACGGTGCAGCGGGATACGTGGGTGGGCGTGGGCGCACGGTTTGTCAGAGACATATCATAGGAGTGTAAATCAATTAGATATGGAAGTGAGGGCTCGTGAGATTAGTGTTAACCGTATTGTTGAGGAGGTAATCTCCTTATATGGCGTGAAGCGGTAGTTCTTTTCATTTATTTATCTGTCTCACTCTCGATCGTATTTAAGGGGCCAGAGCCCCTTAACGACCCTCAGTCTTACACCATTCTGTGCGACTGAGGGTACGTTCATTCATACTTATCATTACCTATATTTACTTACTTCACTGTAGACATCCGACTCATTGTACGTCGTCTACAGGTATATTGAGTCTTACACCATTCTGTGCGACTGAGGACATCCGACTTTGATCCGACTCATTGAACGTTGTCTACACGTATTGTATGCCAAGTAAAGAAGTAGTGAAGCCCGACATCTTCCGGTGCGGCCATTGAAAGTTGATAGAGAACGAGTGCAGGCGAGCTCAGTGATCATATTGCTTGGAACAACGCCGCTTTGACGCCGCTCGAGCTTGATGTCGATGCCGTATAACAAACGCAGGACGAGAGCATCTGGCTAGAGCTCCATTGGTTGTGCAAGGAATTTGTGAGGTACAGAAAGCACGTTGCGGGTCCGGATGAGCCAAGACGGTGCGTAGAGGAGCTGGAATTTGGGTGTACAAAAATAGGTGGAAGCCATCAGAAGCCGCGGCTAAGCCGTCATGAGAGCCGGCTTAAGCCGCAGCCAAACCACCGGAGCCGTCAAATAACCGGCTGGCTCGGCTCAGCTTATTTTTGGCTCGGCTTGATCGGCTAGCCAAGCTAAGCCGAGCCGCGGCAACACTATCGGGCTTGCTCAGAAGCACTGAAGGCCAGGCTCCGTTCACCCATCCCCGATCCGGAGGCGACGGCGATGTTCTTTGACATGTGCAAAATTGGTGCCTACCAAGTCGACTGCAGAGAAGCCGTCCGACCCAAGCACCAGCGGGATTTAAACGAAATGCACACGGACGACCTCCAGAAGGCGTTCGCGATATCCAGAGACGACAGGTCATTCCCCATCTACGGGATAGCGGAGGGGTATCCGGACCAGCCGTACCATCGGGAGCACAATGCACATCCCACGGTGGGTGGTGTGAAGCTGAAGATCATCATCTACAGAGGGGCACACCGTGTCCTTGCGACGGTGAGGAACCATGCAGCCGACGCAACGCTGTCGCCCGAGTGGCTAGGCATCCTGGCATACCCCCGTGCGTGTCAGCCTCCGCTTCCCCCCTTCCCTCCACTGATCGGCTCCCTCAGCCTTCGGTCTCATCAGTGATGCCCAGAAGGAGGTGTTCACGCATGGCAACAACGTGGAAAAGCCGACCAAGGCACATCTCGCTTCCATGGACGAGGAGATGCGTCTCATGCTGCCCATTCTTGCAGCTGCCTTCACTGCAGAGAACCTCGAGGATCGCAAGGTGTCCATTCACACGCTTCAAAACAGGATGTCAGGGCACCTCTTTTGGGCGGCCTTGGCCTCTGGTTCATTGAAGCTGGTGTGGAGGTACAGCCTCCGACGGATGCTGCAATGCCCATCCCTTCTAGCCGCCTTCGCGGTCTGGTGGGTCACTTTACCCGTACCCAGATTCACTGACGACACCGGCCTTGGCACGTTTGTCAACACGGTCGCAAGGCTGGGGGCTGGGGCTGAATCTGTCCTCGCCGGCATGTTCTTCGAGGCAACGAGGGCGGCAGAGGCCGGCGGCTTCCAGCCCTACGTCGCATTCTCCATGCTGAACGCGACAACCGCCAAAGCGCTTGGACCCACCTTCAACCAGTGGATGCAAGTCGGCACCAACGAGAGCCGTGCCGCCTTCCTCAAGCTGTGTCGCTCATTCCCGGATGCGCCCATGTTTCCGGAGACCGGCCCTGCTCAGTTTCTTTGCCCATTGGCATTTCGGGAGGGGAAAGGGAGGAAAGAGGATAGATGGGCGGTGAAGCGCTTCAAAATTGGGAGCCTTGCGCTTCGAGTCGTGCGTGTCCCATTTTTCACCATTCCCCCTCGCCACCCAACCCAATCCTCAGATCGCGCTCACCGTGTTCGGCCCCGCGCAAGTCCATATGATCGACGATGTTCCCAAAGCGCCGCACCGCGCTAACGACATCCTCGGGAACCTCCTGACGACGTTCTGGGGCCTCCTCCACCCCAGGCTTGCAAAAGCGCGTGGTCCTCTTGCCCCCGGTGCCAAAAGCACAGACAGCTGGTGGGCTCAGGTTCGTCCACCCAGTCGCTTGTATGAACGGCTTGCTCACTCACGAGCATCACACGCACAGGAGGTTCTCCCCCCCTTTCTCGACTGGATCCAAGAGGAGCCGCTTGTGGCTGTCCCTCATGGCTTCACTTCCGCTGTCAGCACCGCTACCGACGGCTGGTTTGCAGATGCCCTCCAGCTGCGCTCGCCAAAAAGCAATGAACTGCCTACTGTGGAGCAGGTGAACGGTGTTGCCCTGCTCGTGAACGCATACATACTCTCCAACACGCGCTGGAGTGGGTTCTTGAGCCGCACCCTCGGCTTCCAGCTCGACGCCGACACCGCCGCATTCTCTTGGGCCCGCACCATCATTGCCAGCACCGGAGGATCGTTCAGGCCGCTCAGGGTTCAGGCTCTGGTAGTCCGGCGGGCGGATCAGAGGGAGGAGGAGCTGAGGATACAGGAGGAAACAGCAAAGCAGCTGGCGGGAAAGGAGGCGGAGATTGCGCAGCTCACCAGCGAGGCAGAGGCTCTCGCAGCCCTGCAGACGCTCGCACGCGACGCAGAGGACACCGCTGCTGCCGCCAAGCTTACAAAATACCATGTCACGACCACCAAACACCAGGCGCGGTTCGAGGCCGCGCACGCAACCGCCACAACCCACCTCTTCACCCTCCAGCAGGACACGACCACCTCGCGCGACTCCTTGGCTATGAGGCTTGATCAATCCAGGAGACAGCTCAGCCACATGGACACCGGCGGAGCCGTCGATGCCCTGGATGACTCCGCTTTGGAGGGCGAGCTCTTCACAGACGCCGTCCATCCGCTCGTCCACCACGAGAGCTTCCCCCTAGGCGAGAGAGACGAGGTCAACGACTACGATGATGGGGCGCCTGAAAACTGCATGACGTCCCTGCAACAGCAGCGCTTCTGTGCGCTCGCAACCCGCATCGCGAGGGAGGACGGTGAAGATGCGATCGAGACGGTCCTCGGATTCATCGCCTCCCGGCGGCTGAGACTTTTGCCTGACACGGAGAGCGAGAGCAGTGCCGACGAGACTCCCGAACCCAGTCCTCCTTCACAGGATGAGTTCGACGAAGCCGTGGACAGTGCCGACGCCAGGAGCGCCTGTCGTGATGGTGATGCGCGCAGAGGCACACCGCAGTTCACTCCTTCTCGCAAAGTTGCCGCGCTTCCAAGCCACACTCCAAAGACGCCCTCATACAGTCCTGCCGCTGAGGAATGCCCTTTCACGGAGCGCTGGGGCATCGAGCTCGGGGCCTTTCACGACATTCGTCGCGATGGTTTCACTCCCGGGGATTCTCCCCCTCGCAGCCAGGCCAGCCTTAGGCCTCACTTCAGAAATCTTAGGCACAGCAACAGCCACTTTGACCTTACCCCTGGCGTTGATCCCACCTCTGCCCCCCATCTCGAGCACGGCTCCCAGGAGTTCCCGGTGGGCACTCACCAATCACCTCGTCACATCCTCGATACATTGTATCCACCGACTCCAGGGCCAGCCCCGCCGCAGACCCCGCGTCCGATTGATGTCCAGGCTCTGGTCTCCCAGGCGGATGTGGATGAAATGATAAAGGAGACGGACACCTATAGCACCTCGACGACGACGCCTGTGGCTGATGCTCTTATTCCGGGACATTCGCCACTGTGCGTGGACGTGGACATGACCGAGAGCAATCGCGAGCACGACAGTGAACCAATCAAACCGGTCTCTGTCGACATCGAAATGCAGGACGATAGCGCTAGCAGCGACGATGATGAGTATTTTGCCGCGAAAGCAAACCAGGCTTCCAGGGCGCTGGCACAAGCTTTGAACACCGTCTCCACAGGCAATCAGGACAGTGGTGTCTATAGCGCTGATCGACAGTCTCCCTCAAGTTCTCATGCGCATGTATCCGACCATTCCCTCCCTGGCGTTGGTCCCGCGGGAAGCGAAACGCGCTACAACGATTGGAGTCACTGGGCGAGACGCGCATCACCAGACACATCCACCCAGGCAAGCTCTGACCACCCAGCTAGCCAGGGGAACATCCTCGTCCCCAGCAGCAGTCCGCCCCCAGGTATCAGCCCTCGGCGAGCAAGCAGAGCAGAGGGTTTAAAACCAACACCCTGTGCTGCATTCGACACATCCGTTCTCTGTTGAGCGATGACAGTCTGTCGAATCTCCATACGTACGAAGCTTTCCATCCCTCCAGCTACATGTCTTGAATAGCCTGTCGAATACACGTACCTATAAACGTTACACTCTGCGTATCCCAGCTGCAGGCTTGAGCACCCAAATTTGTGGTGCTGTGTTGGGAATGAACGACAACATCTTGACAAACAACATGCCATTAATCCTCCAAGACCATTTGTGGCTGGAGACCCTCTGGGGAGATCTGCTATTGATTGCTATTTACTAAATGACGAGCATGAGTGGCTTGTCTCTCGTCCTGAATCGAGAGTAGGACTCTGAAATATCAGCCATCTCCATTCGGAATACTGCGAAACACCCTAGATAAAGAGTGCTTATTCCAGCATTAGAGGAAGTCCGAGTTGACGAATCAGCGTCGATTCACGCTCAAATCACGTTTCGATTCGGATCCGATTCTGAGTAGTGTTTCCATCAGGAATCGAGTTTCTCAGAATCGACGCTGATACAACGGCTTTCAATCCATCATCACATCTGATCTAATGATCCAACAAAAATTGTTTCTTGAATCGTTCCTGAATCGAAGACGGAAACGGGGCGGTCAAAGTTGAAAGCGATTCTCAGTCGATTCTCGACTCAGAATGGTACCAGAATCGAACGGTGAATCGACAGTGAATTGTCAACTCTGACTTCCCCTATTGATGGCATATCCATTAAATTAGTATGCCATTCCTCGATTTATAGCACGAACATTGGTTTAACAGAATGCTATATAGCTAGTCCGCCTCAGAGGTTCGGTATGTCTAGTATTGAGGTATATTAACACAGCATCAGTGCAAAGTGCAGCATTGATGATGTCACTGATGGGCACTGTGCAGGTTGCGGCCCAGGAATGACGTCATCATCTGGGATCCTTGAATGTCATAGCAACTGATGGGTTCCCACATTTGCGAAAGACGTGACAGTCACAGTTGCAATACGTTTCCTTCCTGCTCTCACCACTCCTCCCTCCATCCTGTGCTTGCCGCGTGGGTCTGCTGTCGTATGTGAGCTGCTAGCCCATCGAGGCTCATTCTCCACTGATCCTTGCGTTCAGGGTCAGTTGCCCACTGCAAGGATGCCCGTACGGTTAGGGCTCTAACCCGTACGAACCGTTTTACGGAACGGGTGTTTACGGCCGTAGCCGAGGCCACCCGTCCCGTAACCGTCCCGTAGAGCTCACATCGGCAACCCACTACGGACGGGTCCCACCCGTATACGGTTTACGGCCGTAGAAAACGGGTTTTTTATATACATAATGCCGGTATCTAGACATGGTAATAGCAGGTTAAATGTAAAACTTCTCCGAATGGTTCCTCGCATAACGCAAACGGGCTTTAACGAACATGAGCATCTGTATCATCCCAGGCTTTAAACTGGCCGAGACATGCAGTCATGTTGAATACAGCTCCACGAACCGAGATTTGCAAGCGAAACAGGTGGAATAATTGGTGAATTTTTAAAATCGGCAAATGACGGGGCGATGTTTGGTGGCACTGCACACCGCATAGCGCCAAGCTGAATTCAAACCACTTACACACCATTTTACCTACTGACGCGCACGCTTGCGCGCTAATCGCGGAATTCGTCGCCTGTTAGACGCCCAACGATCAACTCGGCAGATCCCGGCATCGCACTCTAATTCCATCCCGCGTGCATCCTGCTCCTAATATCCTGCATCAGCAAACCCTGGGGTTGCTGGGCAGCGCTGCATAGCACTACGGCAGTGCTGTGCAGTGCTGTAGTGCCGTAGTGGGGGGTACCCTCTGCGTAGCACTGCGTAGTGCCGTGTAGTGGACCCCCTTGCTGTGTAGTGCCGTGTAGTGGTCACGTGCACTACTGCGTAGGGTTAGGGTTGCTGCGTAGTGCTCTGTAGCGCTGTGTAGTGGATCTATATATAGTAAATCTATATATATAGTGGTTGTATTATCTCATATTAGACGCTATTACTTGTTCAAATCTCTCATTTTCAAGATTCCAGTCAAATCAGATCCATTTATACTACAACAACACAAACATAATGTAGCTAAATCTCGGAACACGCTCACCGTCACCATCTCGAGATCCTCCGTTCCGACCCCATCTTGAACCCATGTTTTGGCGAGATGTATGATGTCCCCGTTCGAACGAGTCAAAACACGCCCAGGAAGCCGGGATATTACTTAGCGCGCCGTTAGCTTAAAGTTCCAGCTGCACACCGAACACTCATCTTACTCGACCCGGGCGGCAGCACGTGCACGCTCGCATAGCACACTGGGAGGTGAAAATTGTGCTCGACCGCGTGCACCGCTCCGCCCACAGCATGATGAACATGGAGTATAAGTGCCACCAAGCTCCATGTTGAGCCGCATCGTACCAAGGTCTGTGCCCACGATGCTCAGGCACACGCCGCTCGGCCGCATCGAAGTGAGTCAGGGCTGGGAGCAGAAAGGCCGGTGCGTACTTACCGGTACTTGTGCTCGTGACAGGCGCAACTGCGGTCTCCTTGAGCTCACAACGTGAACGGGAACGAGAACGAGAGCAATAAAAGTACTAAGAACACGCGGCAGCAGCAGCAGCGAGACTCACTTGTATGCCATGGCCTCGCGGTCGTCCGCCCACAGCCGCGCGCACTCGAGTACGAGGCGGTAGACATACAGTGCACATGAATCAGCACGCGTCAAAGGGAGGAAGAATGCAAAAGCGGCACACCTTCCATATCAATTGTGTGCCCATCGTGCGCTTCCACTGCTTCCCCGCACGCGCAATGCGCTGCAGCCGCCGGTCTCCCTCCTTCTGCACGGGGCTGCGCGCCAGCTCGGCGCCCGTGTTCGCGTCTGCTGCATCCGTCAGCGCCGATCCTCCCGGCACTGACATGGCGCACCGCAGACAACGAGCGCGGCGGGGGCCCTGTCACGTTCCCAATGCTAGCAAGGGTACGCTCCCAACGACCGCGCCGAGCGGACGCGCTGGGAGCAGGAGGCGGCGGCGGCGGGTGGGCGGCGGATGAGGACGCCGAGGGCGTTCATGCTGTTGGCGCGAGGATGACGCTGCCGCGTTGTGCGGGTGTGTGGTTCAACCGCTGAATATGTGGTGGCTCGACGAGCTGGCAATGGCGAGCGGCGTGGAGGGCGGCATATCATTGCTGGGAGTGGCGTCGAAAGTCGGCGGAGGATTTGTGAGCCGGTTTCGGTGAGTGCGGCGTTGGTGCTACTTGCGGTGGCGCGGTATCAGCACTGGGAGAGCAGAATCCAAAGTCGCAGAATCCAAAGTCGCTGACGGCTGCGCGTGGTGGGAATGCTGCATATAGTGGTGACCATCCGAGGGAGGCTGAGCGCTGAGCAGAAGGGTGGTAAGCACACCACGTGGGCGGAGCAGAGGCGGGGCACGTACCCGGCCTCAGAGTGCGAACCAGGGCGCGACAGATGGGAGCCGGGGGCGGGGACAGCGAGTCTGTCTGCGGGCGCCGGCGTCAGGGGCTGCGGTGAAGGGAGCGGTGCGGGGATATGCTGTCTGCGAGTGTTGAGTGGGCCTTCTCGTGTGCGCTTCCAGGTGCAGGTGTAGTCGAGCTGCATGGGCGCTGGGGTTGGTGGAGCAGCGTCGACATGGAGAACACTGCAGCTGGCGTGCCGCGTACGTGCGGGGATCCGAGTTGTAGCCGGGAGTACACGTCGCGGTCTTAGCGTGTCTGCGAGATGCACCGTCATATCCATTGATGCTGGGTGAATCGGGATTGGTGTTGGGCGGCGACGTCACCACGTGTGGCAGACAGAATGCGGCGGCGGCACGAGATAGCATCGCGCTGCTCACAGCAGCACGACGTGCGAGGCGTGAAGTACAGTACAGACTACTTCCATTTGGCAACTACGCGCCAGACGGATGTGGAAAGGGTGGTGGTCGAAGAGAGAAAGAAGCGCAAACGAACCACGACCAAATATTTGGATTGTTCCATCATCACGTGAACAATTGCCTCGTGCAATTTCTCCCTTCATGTCTGGACTCTGTTCTTCTCTTCGCTATGCTTGCTGCCAACGACGGCGCCCATGCTTTCTTGTCGTCTGCTCCCTGCTGCGCTGTTGGCTGGGAGAAGAAAGACCACACGAGAAGGACGTCTGTGCACAGCGTCCGAGTCTTGGCTTGCTCATCCCTGCTCGCTAGAAGGATGTCAAACTAGCTTGCTGCTCGTGCTCTGCCGCTGAATGTGCGTGGTCTGCCATTCTTGCTCATTGGTTACTCACCGTGTACAGGTCTCATTTCTTCACTTTGAATCGGAACACAGAAAACCGCGGCACATTCATTGGTTGTGGATCTTGGGTGCCTCGTGGATGGGCCCAGCCATGTGCGGCGGCCTCAGGGACTCAGCGACGCTCCTGGCGCTACACGATGGTCACACTCCTGCAGGCGCAGCCGCCACGCGCTTGGCCTCCACGGACTCGACATCAGCGGCGCGTAGGTGCTTCTTTCCCTTGCCGCGCGTGCACCGGGACGACAGAGACGCCAGCAACACCCTCGCCTGGTCCACCCCGCGCTGCTCTGTGACGCCCATGGATGATCACGACCTGGCGCCGCAGCGTTGTGTTCCCTGGTTGTGCATCAAACAGCCCCAGCCCCACCCCCATGCCAAAGCCGCCGCCCCCATCCCCGCTGCCAAAGGCCCCGTGCCCCCACAGCTACTCGTCCCACGTGCCCTCTCACATCCCCGCATTCATCCCCACCCCCATCCCAAGCCCATCGAGCTCCGCCCCCCACACCGCCACATCAAAGTCAAACGGCTCAGCGCCGGGGCCCCACCCGCCGCCCTCCTCGACGTCCCGCCGCTTCCGTGCACCCTCCCCTCCGTCCTCGCCTTCCTCGTGATCACGCTTGCGCTTCCCCGGCGCGGCGTCCGTCTCCATGAGCCGCTCGAGCATGCGCGCGCACTGGCGCGCGAGCTCCCACGTGCGGCCCATGCCTGCGAGCGCCTCACGGCAGTTGAGCAGGTGCGGCTGTGTCTGCAGCGTGCGCGCCGTGCCGCTGTGCTGCGCTCCGCTCGCCGACACCAATGTTGACGCTGTGAGGCACGCGCGCGTGGCGGTGAAGACGAACCACACGATGTGCGGCTCCACGAGCGCGAGCGAGGGGCGGTACTTGTCGAGCAGCACATTGAACGTCGAGGTGGTGTCGTCCGCCCTGGACGCGCTGTTGCTGAAGCTGGTCGCAGAAACAGCGGAGCTCCGGCCACGGTCAAGCATCCCCACCCCAATTTGATACAGCATGTACGCCTCGAGCACTGCGCGGGGCACGCGCTCCCCGCCCAGCGCAACACAGAAGCGCGTTGGTAGCGCGCGGTGCCACGCCGCGAGCTTGGCGGCGAGGCTATTCGTGCTGGCGTCGTCCGTGCTTGCGTGTTCTGTGCCGGAGATAGAGGACCCTGAGGCAGCACCGTACCCAAGGCCGACCCAAAAGTGCACGCGAGCGACGATGCGCACGAGTGAGCTGGTCTGCGCGAAGAGAGCGGTGTCAGTGTCGGCCTCGGCGCCAGCAGTATCTGCCGAGGTAGATGCATAGGTAGATGCCGGCGTGGAAGTCGAGGCGGGGGAGGGTAGCGAGGCGTGCTCATTCGTCAATATAGAAAGAGGCGCGAGGGGGCGCAGCGCCTCTGCGCTCGCCGGCACGCGCCCGAGCTGTATGCTGAGAAACAGATCCATCCTACTGGCGACGCTTCACAGGTCGCGCGCCGACGAGACGCCCTCCTCTTTCGCCTCGCCACCTTCCCCGCCGTCAAGCCCGAGCTCTTGTGTGACACGCACGACCGCACCAACCTCGCGCCACGCCTGTGCGTCGCGCCCGCGCCCGTAGTCGCACAGGGCGAGGAACAGAAGAGTCTGCACGGCGTCGGTGCGCATTGTCGTGTGCCGAAGGGCAGCTGTCCGCGCCCTCGGCGCCGACGAGGTTCAGCAGCGCACTGACCGTCCCAATCAGCGCTTTCATCACGTCCAACTGGTCCTCCACGCCTGCGCCCGCAGGCGGCGGCGTGGACACGCATCCCGCGAACATGTGGTCGATGCTGTGCATGTCAAGCCCACGCAGCGAGAGACGAGCGTGTTCGGCACGCCGCGCCGCGTGCTGAACAACGCCACAATCAGGACGTCGCGGCGAGGCTACACAGGGCCGTCTCCCCGTTTCCCTCGCCCCTCCTCTAGCGGCGGTTAGGTCTGTCACCCATTTCTCGCCTTCTCCTCGCCGCTCATGCGCCCGAGCACCCAGCCGCCGCCGCCGCCCTCTTCGACTTGCCCTTCCTCGACACCTTACCCCCGGGGAGCTCCCGGACTCGCCGCCACCTGTGCTACAACGCACGTGCGCCCCGCCCGATAATCAGCATCCACTCCCGCTTGCGGCGGGCCTCTCCCGCATCGCGCCGCATGGGGGCTGTCTATATGATGGACGTGGATGAGGATTTTGTACATTGGTGAAGGAGCGCTACTGTAGTTATGCCAACGTCATTTCAATAATGCATTTCAAGTTATTATGTCTGCGAACGAAAAATTACAGAAATTTTGAATTAAGCCCGTCCAATTGACGCCAACATCCGGAAGCCCGCTCAGTCTGTCTTGGCAGGTAGGTAGGTAGAATAGTACTCGCTCCTCATTTTTGTCATCGGCATACTAGTGTAAAGTTCAATAGATGTCCATTTGTATAGGGTTAGGGTTAGTTGGAAGTGTGAATCCCTACGCAGTCATACTGGGCTGCTTGTCAAGCACCAAGTAGGGGCACCAGGCTATGGATTACTGCACAGTGACCCCCCCCACTCCAGAGCACTATGTAGTGAGCCCGCCACTACACAGTGAGCCGCCACTACGCACCACTACACAGCGCTACACAGCGCTACGTAATGACGTCGGCTACTACCGGCACTACGGCACTACGGCAAAATCCCGGTTTTGCTGATGTGTCCACACCCCGATCGACGCGTAAAATCACGTTCAAATCGCACTCTCGAAGCCTGTGTGGTATCTCGATCCTCAGCTGGAACCCCCCGATTTACAGCCTCACCGACGGAATCGTGCCTTTCTTGCATTCATGGTGTCTCCATAACCCCTTTGCCTTGACTATAATCTACCACTGGTCTACACTTGCTCTTGGACGAGTTTGATCACCGCTCTCTCGCAGAGTTCCGGCGGGGTTTCTATGGTTACCCAGTGGGACCCGTAGACCCGTACACGGACGGGGACGGGTAGCCCGTATACGGGTCCACCCGTACCGCAGCCGACCCGTAAGCGAATGCCGCGGTGGCCTCTACGGACGGGCCCGTAACCGTAAAAACGGCCCGTCGAACCGTAGCCTACGGTCACGGGTTAGAGCCCTACGTACGGTGCCGCCAATGCAAAGCTTCTGGGAAACCATCTCAAATCTATGCATGGTATGCGCTACACATTCCAGACTCGGTGTACAGGGCATCCGCTCTCTGATCCCAGCCTGTTTGATGTTCTCCGCAGCGAGCTGGGAACAGTGGCGTGCCCTCGATGCTCCTCCGCAGAAGGTGGATTTACTCCAGTGCTGGATATCAGGAGGCTGGTGGAGCATCTCCAAATGTGCGGCAGCCCACACACCGTGTCCGATGTCACGGCGCAGCTCCCATCCCTTCCTCCGCCTCCAGACGTGCTGACCCCGGCGGCTTCCGAACCCGATGCAACGCAGTCTATTCCCGCAACAACACCGATTCCAGCCGGCGATGAAGGCCTTGTGCCCCATGCTTCACCGCCCAGATGCGAGCCTGCAAGCTCCCTGCTGACCCCCTTGGACGCTTCTCTATCGGAGCCTCCCAACGCCTCTCTCCTGCTCGATCGCCCCCAGGCTGTATCGTCGCAGACCGCTCCCACACCTCCCCCACGGTCGCATCTCACGGGACCACACCCGCTTCCGTTGCTTGGACTCCGCATCCATGATACCGAGCACGTTCTCATCTGCCTCGGCTGCGACCACGCCATCCTCCCCTCCGCTGCGCTCGACCACATCCACAGCAAGCACGGACTCCCCCTTCAGCCGGCATCCATCAAGCTGTCCTTCCGAGATGTGTGCACCACGCACCATGTTCTTACGGAGCCCTCTGGAGCGCTCGTTCCCGAGTTTGGCAGTGCACCTGTCGAGGGCTTGCGCACGGTTCCAGACGGATGGATATGCCGTGCATGTCGCTACGCCGCCCCGGCAGAGAGCACCATGGCAAAGCACTGGAGAACGGAGGCGCACCGGGCACGTGGGAAAACCTACCTCACCCACAAGCTCGGTGCACGGCGCGGTGGCATACAGACCTTCTTCTTTCCCGAATCCCAGGCGTGGTTCGAAGTCGAGCCCAGCCTTGCTGGGCGTCCTCCCGACGACCTCTTTTCATCGTATCTGCGCGGGTTTGGGAACAGGTTCGACGAGACTCCGAATGAGCTGCCTCCCCCGGTCTCCGCACGAGAGAACACTCCGATGAACAGTCTCACATGTTACGACGTGCATCTAGCGGAGTGGCTCACTGACAGACGGCTGGTGGAGGCCCTTCGAAGCCTCATGGTTCTCCCCCCAGCAAGCGCGAGGACTGAGTGTGGTCTGGACCGGATGCACCGAGTCGTTCCCGCGTACCTCGTCGAGATTCGTCGAATCTCGCACGGCTCTTCTCTCACTGTTCGCAGCCTCCTCATGCAATGCCCTCGGTGAGCCTCCCCCCCGACCACGGCATCCACAGCCGCTGATCTTCTGCTCAGCGTCGACAACCACGGTGCCGTGTGGAAGCCTCACGCAAGCAACACCACCTTGTTTCAGTATGGGGGCCTGCTCCACCGCTTTGCGCATGGCATCTTGCGCACGCTCAGCGCCGATTGCCCCACAACATATCGACTCCCCCTCACCACTCACGAGGAGGACGTATGCGACACCTATCGCCGCACACTGGACGCGCCCGTCCCCACGGATCCTGCACAGCTAGCTGTCTTTCACCCGCTGGAGCTCCGCGACTTTCATGCGTTCATCTCGGTCTTTCTCTTCGCTCGGAAGCCGGGGAACGTCAGTCAAGGCACCGGCAAGTTCGACATACCCCTCGAGTGTCTGTGCGCCATTGACTGTGTGCGCGAGGACGGCCTTCTCAAGCCTGCGAAGGACAGCACGCAGATGCTTGCCAGGTTGGAGTACCTCATTCGCGGGACCGTGCTGTAAGACGCAAATCTCAACATGCATCTCTTCTCTGGCAACCTCGCTCGGTGAGTCGTACCCCATCTCCCCGCGTCCAAGGCTCTCACCTCATATCCAGGGCGGTAGAGTCGATAGGAATGGAGAACCTCTGCGTATCCGCAAGCTCGCCGTACAACACGGTCATCGAGATGCAGCGGGCGATCTCTAGTCTCGCCTACCTCAGCGTACTCCCTCCTGCGATGCGTGTGTCCGAGGATATGAACGTGTTCTCTTACGACGATGTGACCCTCCATTTCCCGTCGTACCGGGAGGGGATACGGGCCGGATTGGAGGAGGCGCGCCGCCGCCTCGACAGGCTGCTCTTCGGCATGGATATTCCACTTCTCGCTGTTGAGAATCCGGAGGACGACTGGACGAACGAGCAGCGTGGCTACGGCTTCACGCGCAACCGCGCGCTGGTCGCTGGGAACCGCCCTTATCTGCGTGGCATCATGGACGGTACAGCCGTGAACATCGGGAAGCTGGACGCCGACGGGAGCTTCATGTTCAACATGGCCGGCGTGAACACCGTTCTCGAGCTCGACACCAACTTTCTGGAGTGGTTCATGCCCTTGCTGTTCGCCGGCAGCTCCTCGTCGCGTGGCGCAGAGTTTGCCGACCACAAGCACTGCAATGGCACGAGGCCTAGGACCCTCTTCATTAACGGAAGCGATGTGTGGCTGGTGGTGCGACGGATGAAGTACGAGACACAGATCAATCACGAGGTGTTCGTCCCGGTGCTGGTGCCCCCGGAGCTCGCGGAGCTGCTTTGCCGCTATCTCGTCGTCGTCCGCCCCGCGATAGTAGAGCTTGTGACCGCGACCAAGGGGGTTCCCGAAGGAATCCTTCACGCCGAGTATCTCTGGGCCTCGGCGGGAAAGCTGATCGACGAGGATCGCCTCTCGGTCCTGCTCGAAAGGTTCACCGCCGCTCACTGCAAAGTTAAACTCTCCGTCCGACCCCATCGCCAGATGCAGCTCGAGATCTTCCGCACCCGCCTTGGGTCCGCAGCCCAGGTGGAGGACGACGAGGACGACATCTTCGCCGATCTGCGGGGCCACAAGCTTCAGACGTCGCGAAAGGCGTACGCACCCGAGCACCATCATCTCCCGTACCTCTCCAGCGATCTCCTTTTGCGCTACCGCGCCGCCTGCCTCCTGTGGCACCAGGTCCTCGGTCTACGTCCCGGATTCCCCGCAATCCAGTCGATCGTGGACAGGCGCATGCAGAAGGGGACGATCTACGCCTTGCCCCAAGCCCACGACGCGGCTGTGGCTGGATCGGATACACCGGGCGCGGACCTTCCGGTCCTGTTCGAAAGGCTCACCGCCGTCATAGCCGAGCAGGTGCACAAGATGGGGTTCTCGCTCGAAAGCCGCATGCAGGCGCACATCGCCGATGCGTTTGTCGAGATCCTGCACCGCTCGAACGGCTCGCTCCTCCGTGGGCGAGGCGAGGCGCCGCTGGGGTCGCCATCGCTCGGGGATCCTTCGGTGACACCGACGCAGACCACGCCACCCTCGGCTCCACCCTCTGACGATTCCTCGACGTACCCCGGGCTTCAGCTCCTTGACGTGCTGCGCGACTTCTTGAACGACGATCGCGCGGACTGGAAGCTCCCGGAACAGGGGGTATGTGTGACCATGGCTATGGAGCGCAAGCACAACTTTATCGCGGTGCTTCCAACGGGAGCAGGCAAGAGCCTCATCTATCAGCTGCCCGCCTTTCACCAGGAGGGTTCGTGGACCGTCGTCATGTGTCCCAATCGCTCCCTGCTGCAGGATCAACAGCGGAATGCTGTGAAGCTCGGGCTCCGCACCCATCGGTGGTCCGTGGGCTCGCAAAACGTCCCCAACGACGTCACCCTCATCTTCGTCGCTCTCGAGAGCATCGTGTCTCCCGCGTTCAAGAGGTGTGTTTAGCCTCACGTCCGTACTCCCCCTCCCCCCATCTGACCTGCGCGCGCGCGTATCCCGCAGCTTCTATCATCGCCATCCAGGACGCGTTGCACGCATCGTCTTCGACGAGGCACATCAGATCCTCTACGACTTTGACTTTCGCGGCAAGTTCCGCCTCCTCCTCTGGCTAGCGGAGCTCGACTGCCAGAAGATCTGGCTATCGGCGACCATCCCCTTGAAGCTGGAGGCACGGTTCAGAGAGGAGATCGGGCAGCCTCCGGAGTCGCGCCTCGTTCGTGCGCCGCTGCTGCAGGCCAACCTCCGGTTCATCCGAATCAAATTGAAGCCCGCTACCATGACTCTCAAGTGGTTCCTGAAGGATCTGCAAACGCTCCTCGACGGTCGACATCTCGACGGCGGCTCAGGAATAATCTTCCGTGCGTCGAAGGACGAGGTCGAGCACTTCGAGGAGCCTCCCAGATGCATCTCGTTCGCCGGCTGGCCGCGGCGCGACGCGGACGAGCTCCGGTGGATTGAGGGAGACGAGAAGTGGCTCGTTTGCACCAGCACCTGCGTGCATGGCGTGGACAACGGGAACTGCAACTGCGTGGTGTTTGCCAACTACAAGCCGGGGCTCCTCCTGCTTCCCCAGGGCGCAGGTCGCGCGGGGCGCAAGGGGCAGCAGTCCCTCATCCTCCTTGTCGACGACGGTCAATGCCACGAGCACGCAGCGACGGAGGGTGAGCTCGACGTCAACTGCTTCGTCGAGAGCCGGGAGCTGTTCAGAAACCGCACAGAGTGTCGCCGTCTTGTGTTCAGCAGGGCTTACAACGGAAACCAAGCGACGTGCAGTGACATTCCCGATGCTCTCGCTTGCGACATATGCGATCCCAATCTGCCGCTCTTGCAAGACATCCAGTCCATCCTGTGCGACCCGGAGCCCGCTTCCCTCCGTCACCGCGTCCCCGCCGGAGCACTCGACGAGCCCTCCCGCCATCCTCCTCCCGAGCTGGCGAGCCCCAGAGCCGCAAAGCGCGCCAGGATCGCCGACACCCCTCCCACGAGCTCGCCCATAGGGGGGACATCGATGTCGATCAGGCTGGATGCGCAGTGTGCTCAGCTGTGCAAGGTTCGCAAGCGAGCAAAGGTCGTTCTTCTGGGGCATATGGCCGCACATCTCGATGGCAACTGCGCTCCTTGCTGGGTGATTTCTGCGACCGTACGATCCCGCGACCACCTCACCTTCAGGCAATGTCCAGGCACCAACGCTCAGTTTGGCGCGCCGTTCCAGGCCTTTGAAAGGCTCTTGAACGTGCCCGGCCGTTTCGAGTCGTGCTTCCTGTGCGGGTTCCCTCAGGTGGCGGAGTTCCGGCCTCCGTGTCATCCATCCTTCGTGGTGGGTCAGCCCCAGCGCTGTCTCGGCTTGAAAGGCACCCTTAAGCACATCGCATGGACCGTCCGCTACACGCCGCACTTGTGGGAGGGTGCTGTCAGCCATTTCTCAGCGCTGCAGTTCCGAATGAGCGACGCGCATTATGCGCAGTGGCTGGGGCAGCACAATAATCGGCTCCTCAACTTCTACAACGGGCTCGAGTTGCTGGTGTGGCTCTGGACGCAACGTGTTCCCCCCCTAGTTGGTCCCCAGTAGCTTATGCACGAGAACCCTCTGTACATTCGACCTGTAGGGCTCTCGCTAGATCCAGCTTTCATCCTTCCAGCACCGTTTCTTTTTCCGTTCACGAACTCCCTTGAACAGGTGAAACGGTTTCACAAAAGAGTTGAAAACTGATGGGTAACCAGATAAGGGAATAATTCACGTGCCAGGCATGAGAGTTCTGTGCTTGCGCGATGCCCGAGGTTCCCCGTCAAAAGCTCTTGAAATTCAGAGACATCTCTCCACTACTGCAATCGCGCTGAGAAAATGTTTACGTCGTTCCGGTGTGCAAGGGTGCTCTGCCCCCTTCGTGGACACAGCCCATCTCACGGGTTGCACATTATTCTATTCCTCTCCCTCGTCTACTTCCAATCGAGTGCTCCGCTCGTCCACACTCATTTCTCTCTATCTCCCTCTCAGATTTTCTCCGCAGCTGTGCCAGCATGTCCATATGCGATGCGCTGCCAAACCAGTTCAGCACAAGTTCAAGGTCAATTCCTCATCCACGTCGGAAAATATCGGCTATCGAGCTTTTTGACATCGTTTCACATTTTTAAACCTACCTATCATCTACGGGTAGCTCCCCGTTGGTTCGACTTTCGGAGGGTGTGTTCTGAGCTGCGATCATCTTATATACGCACCTCTGACTCATCATGTTTGTTTGTTTGTTTGTTTGTATCAGGGGATCGGTCCTCACCTCTTACGACACCCCCACCAGCACACCCTCGGTCCCAGAGAGGACCCCCCTTTTCTTCTTCCGTGGAGCCCACTGCGAGCGCTGTCGACTTTCCGTTGCTGGCGTTCCTAGCTGAGTGCTGCAGTTCAATTTTCGCTTCGATCCCTATCCATACGCGTCTTCATTTCTTCGTGCGTTTCCTACGATGCACACTCTTTCCTTGTGTCCTTGGGTTTCCGATTCACTCCCTCCATTTCCACGAGCCCTACGAGCACTCTTCCCTCCACAATTCCTCTCCTCATCCTTATGCCGATCCCGTGCACTCCCCACGCTCCTTACTTCCACTGCTCCCGAGTCGGCGAGTTTCTCGAGCTCCTGTGTTGTTCGGATCGAACGCTGGCATCCCCGACATCGACTCACTCGTTCCATTTATAGTGCGCCATCCTTCCGACCGCCTCCGCAAGTTGATTCAATACATCGACCCGGACGACCTGAACAAGACCCGGAGCGCTGCAGAGACTGTGCTACTCAATCTTTACGGTTCGTTCGACACTAAGGAACCTGTGTGACTCCGTTGACTACGGCGCTGTTTTACATTCTCAAGAGTACCTTCAAGCCGAATTCGAGGCAAGCCAAGTGCTACGCGGACCATTCTACGGCGGACACAGGTGGTGAAGATTCCCGCGTGGATATCGCACCCAAGTTGAGTCTGAATTCCGCTCCTCCAAGCACCCCCCACTCTGCGATATACCACGACAGATCCGAGCACGATCTCGACAACATCTGCGACCTATATAACGACGCTGAGCTGATCCAGCTGAGTTTCCACGCTCCTATCGCAAATTCAATCGCCGATCCTGCTCCCGAGTGCCATTCTGTCACTGAAATGCTCCTAGATTTGAATCACTCCAAGCAAAACTCTCCCGAACCCAACCCAGTACCTACGAACGCTTCTGAATTGGCCGACATCCCCGCACCCATGGCCAATGCATCGGTGATACCTACTTGGAACGATACCCAAACGAGCTGAGTTCACCTCTTCCTCCATCCGTTCCTGAGCGTGCCCCCCCCAGCGACGATTTCGCCTCCGTTCCTGCGTCATCTCGAGCTCGTCGCCCCCGCGATGCCCGCATTTCTCGCCGCCTCCATCCGAGCTCGAACTGGACAGAGAATCAGTCCAAGCTCCGCACATTCAGTCGATTTCTCCGAGACTGAGCCAACACATTTCTTCTAGCCCATGCCCCAGCTAAACGCAAACACGTGCCCCGACCTCTATCTCGTGTCCGCGGCCGCGCACATCACCGATCCTATCGAGTTCCCGAGCTTCAATGTTGGACTTCAGCAAGTATTCGATCTGTACACCGATACCGAGTTGAGTCATAATTTCTGAATGAATGAAACAAAGTCTGCGAAACATCCCGACAGATCTGCGCTCGACTTCAACGAAATTAGTGATTCGCGCATCGAGTCTGAGGTGATCCAGCTGAGTTCCCCTCCTTCCCCTCTCATTTCCATCTCCGATTCGCATTCTGAGTCCCAGTCTATCACTGAGTTATGCACAGAGTTGATTTACCGCGAGCTAAACTCCCCCGAACTCGATTCTTCATGGCTCTTCACATCCATTCACTAGTCTTTCGCTATCACCTTCGAGCACGGTGTGAACGATGTCTGTGGCGCCTACGACAGCACCGAATATGCCAAGCTGAGTGATTTTGCTCCTATTATCCACCCCTTCCCCGATTCCGAGCCCGAGGTCGTCACCGAAACAACAACTGGGCTGATTCTGACCCAGGATAGATCCAACGAAGTCGATTCTGAGGTACCGACCGTTGATTCGGATCCCTTTGCGAACTACAGTTTCGACGAAGATATGTGCGACCTTTTTGAACTTTACACTGAGCCACCTGAGCGACCGAGCCAAACCGAGCCTTTTAAACGAGCTGAGTCCCGCCTTTCTCTTCGCGCACATCTTACCTTCACGATTTCGTTCCAGAGCCGCTTGCATCGAGTGTCAATCCGTTTGTCATGATCGAGCCGACTGATGATCCAAGTTATCAAGACTCGAATCGTACTTCCGAGCCCAGTTTCCCATACGCGCGCCCCGCATTGGGGCTGAGTTACTGCCAACATTCCTTCACCGTCTCTTTGGCGCTGTTTTCTAGGTTTTCTTGGCCCTCGTTGCGCTGTTTCGTTTTGACTTGCGTCCTGATCACCACTTCGAGACTATAGTGAACAGTGGTTCATTACTACACCCAGCGTGCTTCAGAATTCAAATTCGGCGCCCACTCGAGTCCAACAATTACCCAAGCGCTCAAGATTCAGTGCACCCTCAATCCGCGCCGAGCCCGTCCCACCCGATAAGCTTTCGGATTTTATACCATCACCCCCATCCCGTCTCCTCGAGTTCACATCCCTTTCGATCCAGCTGAGCTGAGTTTTCCATTTTAATTACTTTACTGACTCTTCTACCGCTAGATTGATCCCCAATCTCTTGATCACTGCAACTTACTGCACGCCTCGACATCCCCACCGGCACGACCTGGACACACCCTCGGTCTCAGAGAGGACCCTCCTCTTCTTCTTTACCGGTGATCCCCACCGCCCCCGGGATTGAATCCCTCTTTGAAGGGATACTTTAATTTTTTCAGGCCTTGCCAAATATGCTGTCCTAGTCGTAACCATTCTCAAACTCCATCTTTTCAGCACTTCAACCCAGTTCATCACTACTGGAACACGTGTTGTGTCAGCGGCCTTTGCAGTTGCATCATGTCCCGTTGCTGTCTGATAATATTATAATTTCATTTAGTTTCACAGCGCTCCCCCAATTTCAAACTCCGAGATCTGCTCGGGCTTCATTTTCTGGCGCCTACAGCCGCTTTCAAAAAAATCTTTATGTGAGGAGATGAGCTGGCATATGAGACCTGGTTCGAGTCATTGAAGCAGATTTTTGATTTATTGTCTGGGTGTGCACGAAACGACCTGCTCGGCACATTGACTGCAGTCTACCCGCTGCTACTGAACCGCTATCGAAAATCTGCACCAATTTTATCCCAAGGATGCAATGCCATATATCTTCCGCGCAGTTGCCGTTCAACGGCCCCGTCGGAGAGATGAAATTCTAGGAGGGCTGAACGGGTGCTGCAATACTAAATGCCATATCTGTCGACTTTGACCGTTGAAATTGGGTCCCAGAAGGAGCATAGAGCCCGCAAATGATATTTCAGACACAGATTGAGGCTGTCAGAGCAGGTTTCAGGGTGTTCGAGCAGCAGACATGCACAAATAGGGGGTATTTTCCTAATGCGGCAATACCGGTCTTTTGATCACCGATTTCCTGATGCGTTGCCGACCGCCACGGATTGATACCAACTGCACCCTTGAACCACATGAAATGGTTCCCCAGAGAGCTTTGGTCAAATCCCAAGCAAAAATGGCTAACATAATTCACTCGAGAGGCTGACTTCGCCGCTTGGAGAAGCAGGAAGATTTCATCTCCTAGTCCTTCCTAAATTTCGGAGAGGTCGTCTTAGGAAAGGTTTCTCCTGCAGACTCCAATTTCTCGTGAATAATACAAAACAACTGGAGCTACATTCACTCGATCAGGCGTGGGCCCGAATCGTGTCGCAAAAGTGTTCGACATCTGCCACATCATGAGCTTCGATATTGTGCCACGAGCTTCGATATAAGCTCCAAAAAAAAATCTGAGGCATCGGCGGCGCAGAAGGAACTGTTGGCATACCTGGAAATGCTGCCTGTACATAGCGTGGTAGCTGAGAGATAATATGTGGATCTGTTCCTTGATGGCTCCGGCCACAGCCAGGCGAATCAACTATCCGCGGGTCACAGATGGAGCGGTTTGTGAACAGGAAAAAATCGGATGGCATAGCCCGAACTCGGCGGGCGATCGGATTGTCATTATCTATATAAGAATCGAGAGTGGTTTGTCTTTGACCACACAACCTGATTGGCTGCTGGCCACCTTTGTCTCTGGACAAACCTCGCGCCGAGCTCCGAATGATGTCATACGCTCCACTGCTCCACCGAAATGTTCAATTCTCCACCCAACTGTTGGATTGCTATTTATAACTGCTGCGATGTTGAGTACTTCACTTTCCGAACAACTTCGCGGACAACAAACGTCTGCGAACATTCATTCATACAACAGAGGTGTGGTTATGAATTTGAATTCTAAGCAACCCTTGAGGGCATCGGCTGAAAGTAGCCACAGCGGAGCATCGCCGGCCCATCTTGTGGCTGGCCGCGGGTGGTGCCCACGGCAGAGCTCCGCAGGCACTGCGGCCACCTAGCCGGAGGCTAGCCGAAGGCTTGCCATAGTGTAGCCGAACACCTAGCCATTAGCTTGCTGGTACTCCACGGACTGCGGCTAGATTGCCGTGGCTCGGTAACGTGCCGGAGCTAGCTGAAGCTCGGCTAGGGCTCGGCAGACGTAGATAAAACCTGGCAGACGCTCCACGTGGCCTCGGCTATCTGGGCGTTGAATGGACATTCAGAATGCAGTGAATCTGGCCGGGTTTGTACCTAGGAATCACCCAAATTTAGCAAGGATGAAGGTACAGGTAATTTTTCATGGAAAGATAAAGGGGAGTTTTGGAATGTAGGTGAAATAGGGAGCAGAATGGAGGCAGGGGGAGAGGCAACATGTAGGCGAAGTTTTGGAATGGGGTAACATCAGCACGAGGGTTGGATGAGAGTGGTTTTTTTAATTAGCTGGGGAGCAGGATGAAGGCCGCTTGAAGGTCACTTTTGTGCAAATGGGGGAAACCGAAGGCGGCGGTGTTTGGAAATTGGGAATGCTTTAAAATTTCAGGATGAAGGCTGGACTTCAAATTTAGGAGTGACAATTAAAAACTAGAGGTGGCGAGGGCAAACAAAGCTCCTCGAAGGCCCTATTTAAATTTTTAGACGAGCTTGAATGGTACACCCAAAGATATTTGTTCTCGGCCCATTTGGTGGATGTGCAGTCCAACAATCTTACACTTCGGAATTTTGTGTGGCCCTGCCAATTACTTCAGAATGACGATGCTGTGGCCCTGGTGGCTGCTAGCAAGCATGAAATTTAACTGCACATGAGGCCGCAAGGAGTCAACCGAAGGTTGACAACGAGCGGCATCTTCGGCTCACACTTGAAAAATAATCAATCTGGCTGACTTTCGATGCCCAATGGGATGCAGTTCGATCCGCCGTAGCGCAGCACGGGTTACTGCTAGTAACCTGTAGAATTATAAGTACATGATACAAATTGAATTGAAGCTTCGAATATCATATCATTCTTAGACAACGGCTTCCCACAAGTGCATTTAAATTTGGGTGGGTGGCCAGGGAGCAAGTATGGTAGCCAGACAAACACTTTGCGCAAGTACAGAGGGTGTGGATTGAGGCCGGTTGTATCCTTGATTTTTTCAAGTGCAAAGACAGGGTGTGAAGGACGGTCGAAAAAATCCCCCCGGATGTAGCACAAGGGCCTCCCATGGTCAGCTTCCTCCTTAAGAAGCCGCGCCTGCAAAGCTACAAGTTGCTTGTGGAGGACAGATTTGTTCGGGGGCTCAGATGACTGGTCCTCCTCCGCTGCTGCATTGGGCTCGGTGCTATCTGCCATATCATCGACCAAGCTCTCGTTAATTAACCGATCACCCGCGGCAGTATCGGCGTGTTCATCGTGCTCCTCAATGTAGTCGAGCTGCTCGGTGAGCCATGCGAACTCTTCCGGCGATACATGCTGCTGGGACGCGCTTTGCACTATTTTAATACATCATCTATACTTGTCACTGGAGGCAAATGGGGGAGCAACATACCACGATACGGAGGCAATGAATCAGCCATGTCGCGTCCCAGGCTCGTTGTATCT
The DNA here is from genome assembly GCA_029204335.1 of Mycena vulgaris. Lineage (NCBI taxonomy): Eukaryota > Fungi > Basidiomycota > Agaricomycetes > Agaricales > Mycenaceae > Mycena > Mycena vulgaris. The sequence continues at coordinate 404,314 of JARGYA010000076.1, read as the reverse complement.
TTATCTGCAGTAGCCCCAGGATGAGATGCACCAAGTGCAGACCAAAATAATGATCTGCTGGTCTGCGCCGGAACAGTATTTGAATTTCCGCGAGGGACAGGATGGTGGGTGGTGTAAGGCTGGAAAAATGCGGCAGGGGGTAGGTTGGAGCTGCTGGGTTGAGGATTTCCATCACGGGCACGTCGCACAGCAGGAGCAGATACAAGATTGTCGTCTGGAGTTGCAGTTCCTGCCAGTTTGGCTGCTTTGGAGGCATTTGTCGGGCGGCCAGCATTGTCTCGTGACCCACCCCACCCTCTCTTCGGCTTCTCGGACGCTGTATCCTTCATTGGCGCGGGGAGTGGTCGACGCAGCGAGCAGTAGGTTTTAATTTAATAATAAGTAACGCGACGCGTCTTGGCGTCACGTTTGGAGCACGTGGAGACCGGTCCGCAGCCGGATCAGACCCAGGTACCTAATCGGGACTTGGGTCTCCACAGACATGCGACATGAACCTTTTGTTAGCCCTTGTTGGTGACCTTCCATAGTGCCGACGCAACCCTAGTAAATAACGCCTGAAAGTGTTTCCGCTGTCCAGCCGCATCTTTCACTCGCTCCAAATGTCCAACTCGACCGCCAACTCGCTCAACCCGCCCCAGTCCATTATCAACAGCACCTTCGGGCCGTTGGTGGCGGGCTTGATGATACAGCAGTTCTTTGTAGGGATAATCACGGCCCAGGCCGGGTACTACTACTCGCGCTTCACCCAGAGGGACTCCAAATTCTACCTGTGAGCATCCAGATGTCTGTTGGAACCCAGCTCAGCTAATTCTTTGAAGATGGCTGGTCGCGGTACTCCTCGTCTTCAATGCGTTGGACGCCGCAACCGATTTGTGAGTTATTACTCCTTGTGCCTTTAGCCGATGTCTCAAAGTCTCCGTTCCGTGTAGTCATATCCTGTATCGCTCTGCGGTGACCCATTACGGAATCTATTGCTTTTTCGACCTCCAAACCTGGACGATGTGGGCTGAACCCGCAATCACAGTACGTATTCAACAATACAGTCCGTTCATGTATTGAAAAATTTGGCCAGGCAGTCGTCAGGTGCCTGGCGCAGATGTTTTTCATGGAGTGCTGCTGGAAAGTAACCCACAAGTCGCGCCTCGTCTTCGCCGTCTTGACTTGCCGTGAGCTCATGAATTTTCACCTGTCTGTTGCTATATCCATCAACGGCAGTGCTCCTCTTTTCCCTCGGCTCCGGTCTCGCGTTAGTATCCACGTAAATCGGAGGTTTGCGGCAGGCCTGATATTCGTGGCAGCGTGTCGGTCTCATTCTTCCAAGTCAAACTGTTCAGCAAGCTTGCCAAGATCCCCATTCCGATCACGCTTTGGTTGAGTTCGGTATGTACATTGACAGGCGCGCACACCTTGACTGAGACGTTTGAATCTAGACTGCCGTCACGGACATTACAATCGCCTGCATCCTATGCATCTCACTCGCTCGTTCTAAACCACCATTCCAAAACACCAGGACGGTCATCACCAGACTCATCAAACTGACGGTGGAGACCAGTGCCGTGACCGCGCTCGTCGCTTTTTTGAACCTCATCGTCGTGAGTTTTCCCGTTGAAGTTCTCGCAGCTGTAGGATTGACATCTTGTGCAGTACTTCGCGCTCCCCGGCACTGCCTACCAGTAAGCTCCCCACACCACGCCCCCGACCGAATCTCATCGTCCTGTGCAGTCTCTACCCGCAGTTCTCCATGTGCCGCATTTATATGATCACCGTCCTCACGACGCTACTGGAGCGCAACCAACTGCGCCAGGCACTTGACGGGCAGACGTACTCCACCTCCTTCGCGCTCACCGGCGTGTCCATTGGCCCGCACTCGCAGGACGGCATTGTGAATGGGGTCGACCTCAAGGTGGGTACCCAGGCAGGCGATGAGTAGGTGTATGCCTTCATGCTGACTGAGTTTAGGTCAAGACCGTCGTGGAGCGCGACGACGTCCCGGGAGGATCAATCAATGGACCCCAGCAGAAGGGGTCTTCGACAGGCAGCGTGGTGGCCTGGGCCGATGCAGTTTGATCCAGACAGTTTGCAAAGCATTTCTGAGTTCTCCGGTCATCGAAAGCTGATAGTTGTGTTTCCATACACCGCTCCTTGTTTCTTGTCAGCTCCAAGTCATTCCTTCTTGAACAATCTTCAGCCATGCAGTGTCCTCATGGGACGATACGAATTACTAGTACTTCGCGTTTGCAATTGAAGAAAAGACATTCCTTGTTTGTCCGTCTCCGAGTGAGTACTTAGGGAAAATTAACAGCATGTCCCGTTTCTTCTTTATCGTGGGATTCAACCAGGCACGCCCATGCACGCACGGCTACGGCTTCGAATCCATCTGCCGACCACATCAGCCCCTCGTTGGGCGGATTTTCACCGAGATGCCTCGAGAAAACAATGAATTCAAGGACAAGCACCCTTTCAGGCGGGATCGCGAGGTGGAGTGCAACCAGAAATTCCCAAAATATATGGATGAACTGGACCCACTTCCACACGCGGGGCCAGAGATGCTCCCCGGTCTTTGGAATGGCACCAATCTTGAATACGCCGCGAAGAGCTGGCATAGCGAGGTCGACGGTGCGGAGTATTTCCGAGGGGTGCGACTCGAGTTACGCTGATGTCGGAATACGTGAAGTATCGAGCGCCGAGTAAAGTGCAGGGAGGAATTCAATCACAAGAGTTCCGTCCAACACAGCGCGGAATAGGTCGATGTCTTCCTGAGAAGGATCCCGAGCACACAGGACCTTCGCTAGCCGCTGGACCGTAGAATTGATCTATTTACGCCTACCACTTGATCCGAATCATACCCTCAAGGATATCGGTAGGCGATTGAATTTGCTGAGGCGCAGAGCGGCGTGCATGGTCGGAGGACGATGATGGTAATAAACGAAGAAGTGATTGAAACTCCGCCGGGGCCGATGGAAATCCGCGGATATCCGTGTGTAAATACGCCGTCGCGTCGCGCGCCACGGCGCTCTTGACTGCACCGGGACGCGACGAGCCTTCAGATATACAACTCTGGCACGAAGGAAAATTAGGTGTATCACTCTATCTCCAAATGAATGCTGAATATTATAACTGTTGTGTCGCCCCGTTTTTTCCAGGACTTTGGTACAGCCTGGACATGGAAATGACCATTGAAAAGAGCAAAGATCCAGAACTAGGCGTTCAAAATGTATAAAATGAGCGCCTTGAAATTACAGTCTTCATGCTTCCTCGGTCAATCCTCGGTACACTTTTCAACAGTACTGCTGGTGTGAATCTCGCGGATATCTCAGACGCATGACAAGCTGCGGCGAAATCCGTGCGACGTTTTTGCTCACTGCACGGTGAATTACTTTCCACCTTTTCTGTCCAGATCGTCCCGCGTTCAGGATGTCTTTCATCTCGTCGCGCATTTTAGATCCGGCCCCCGACTCAAAGATAAGAGCGGATCTTATGTCAATGACTGCTGACGGCCGTTAGCTTTTGCCCAGATAGAATGAATCGCGAGAGCACGCCAGGGTTCAGAATCCCTCTTTGTGCTTTAATTTGCGCGGTATTTTTATGCTCGCTCGGAGTTCAAAGGTAAGAGCGGATTTTATTGTCGTAATGCAACCCAATATGCACACACATATTACAATGGCCACCGAATCCACTGCAGGGCGTCCTCGAGGGTTGGGTCTAGATTTACACCCATAGAGATTCTCGCCGATTGAATAAGTGGATCCCCAGTCACGTTCGAGGTGGTCAGCGTTGCGTTCGTTGAAGATGGCGATGAGGTAGAACTTTCCATCCACACCAGGGTACGGTATGGGTGCAAGGCCAGGCCTAGTCGATTACGGTGTCAAGTGAGGAAACGTTTAAGGACGGCAAGGACGCACTCAAATGTCGGGCAGGTGCGCCACTTCACTGAGCCTACGTCGGTGAAGTTGCAGTCATCCACCTTACCCAGCTTGCACGCCCACAAAGTACAAAATTCTCCTCGTTGCCATCATCGACGACGATCACCGTACTAGCACCAACGAGCGCCGGGAGCGAGGGAAAAGGTGCACTGACGGTACATCTTTCAACCCCCGGAAGCTCTGGAAGATCGGGGTGAAGCTGCGAGCGGTAACATGGGAAGTACGCCGGAGCGCGATAAGCGCCCATGCTGACGTAATCGGCGCTAAGAAGCACCGACGACAACGAGCGGGAAATTGGAGGCAGAAGACAGGCGAAGAGAAGCAGGAGGGGTGGGAGGGGGACGAGGTCGTGTGTATGGTGGTGGCAGTGGACGTGGACGTGGACGTGGACGTGGACGTGGACGTGGACGTGGACGTGGACGTGGATAGGGTGCGGATGGACTAGGGAGGATGTAGATAGGAAAGAGTGCGGGCGACGAGGGCGTGAAGGAGAGCGGTGGTGAAGATAGAACGGGGAGGAGGAGTGGGAGGGTTAGAACGATAGATAAGTGTATGTATATATATATATATATATGCATCGAAAGAACGAGCAAGTAGCCGCACTCGGCCCAAGCGACATCCAGACATCTTTCCCCGCCGCCTTCCCCATCCGATGTAGGCGAAACGGCGCCTCGGGCATGGCGAGGAGCCATAAGAGTAAGCGTGCACGTGCGGCCAAGACCGCGGGCGTTTGAAGTGGGAAGGGTGGGATCGGGTGGGTGGTATCTGTGGAAAGAGGAAGTCAGCGTTAGGAATGAGAAGGAAGCAAGGTCGCGGCGCGAATGAAGACGGCCCAAAGAAAGAGAAAAGACGAATGAAGACAACCACTCACCCCCTAGACTAGTCGCCAATAAACTCTGCGCGTAGTATTCACCCCCCACCCTGCAGCGCTCGCCCACCCTTCGTCCCACCTAGCTCTGGCCACCTTTCCATCCTCGTCCCGCTCGTCGCGCTCATGGTCGATGTGTACCCCAATGAGAGGTGCGCGTCGTGTGTGGAGTGCGACAGCGAGGAGCGACTGGATTGGCCGGGAATCTGGGGAGTGTCCGGATCCCGACCGTCTTGGTGCTCGGCGTGGGCTGCGGCGGCGGCGAGACGGGGTCGTCCTAGTCGTCCTCGACGTCCACCTCCCCGCCAGCGTCGACGAAGCCATCGACGAAGCCGTCGCAGCCCTCCGGATACCCTTGGTGACAGGAGCCAAGGACTGCCAATGTCAGGGCGGGAGCCAGGAAGCGGGGTGATGTGCGCGACAGAGTCGTCTTCCCTGTCGACGGTGCTCGAGGTGGAGTGGCGGAGTTTGCGTGTACGCGCGTGCGCGAGAAGGTCGAGGCCCTACGTACGACGAGGTGGAGGCGCCGTTTGAGGACGTTGACACGGCGTCCGACGCGCTTGAAACGTCACCATCGTCGACGGCCGCGTCCTCCGTCTCCTCTGGGTCCGAGATACTCTCGAGACCCATCTCGTCGTCGTCGGCGCCGGGCCATGTCGGCGGCTCGTCTTGGATGGCAAAGAAAGGGCGGCGAGTGCGGTAGGCGGATGAAGCGGCAAAAACCTCGGTTTAATATACGCTGGCAACGGAGACGCCGTGGCCGTGTGCGGGGAACGCGTCGACGAGCATTCTGGGAGGAGGGAAGAGCAGTCAGCAACGAATCCCGGAGCGACAGAATATAAATAAAGGAAAGACAGAGGATATACGGAAGAAGTGAGGGAGATGACGTGACAGGCGGAGTAGGAAATGTATGTGGGCGGGGAGGAAGTGAGAAAATGAAGGGTATGCGCGAAGCCTCCATCGCCTACAAGAGAGCAGCTGTCACGGACGACGACGACCACGCGCCGAACAGACCCGGGAGTGAATGAGACGATGTGTGAGGTCTTTGTGAGGTGGGCGCCGGAAGCAGCGATGAAGCAGAGTGTAAGTACGAGAGGAAAGTAAGAGCACCCGACGCCCACAATGACGTCACCGCGCTAACGCGCCGACGACGACGTGGGGGAGGCGCCGGCTCGAGCGCAGAGACGCCGCGCCATTGAGCAGCGTATGCGCGCAGCTTGCACCGTGTAACGACCTCCGCGACGATATCGTTGTCGATGAGCACGTGTTCGAGGTCGTCGACGGTGGGCAGGGGTGGGCTTGCCTCCACCTTGCTGGCTCGCCTGCCAGAGATGGAGGTGCGCCGACGGCAATTGGCGGGACCATTCGCGAGCGGGGGTAGGTCTGAAAGACGGTCAGTAACGGGACTAGCGTCACAGAATGAGATATTCAAAAATGGAGGAGGGTGGAAGCAAGAGAACGCGTCGGAATAATAATACTCACCCAAATAATTCTGGGGCGCACACAACCAGCACTTCCACTCCTCGGGCACGCTCTCCTTCGAAATGGCAAAGCAGGCAGCATGGCGCCACCGCCCGCACACATCGCACGCAATCGAGAAGCCATCGTCCAAGCTCGACCCGCACCGACAGCGAATCTCGCCGCCCGGCGCAGTGGAGGCAGTAGATGTCGTGATCTACCGCCGCGAGATGGTGGAGACGAACTCTCCGTCGTCGTCGTCATCGGGCAGCTGCTGCTGTGCTGGTAACGCCGGCGCTGGCGATCTGCTTCTCGGTGTAATGAGTGCAGGCCGAGGGCACATCGCGTCTGCGGCTGCGCTTGACGGCTAGTGCTGGGCGCGCGAAGTGCCTCGAGCAGCTCCAGCGAAAAGGTGGGCCTCGTGACGTAGGTCGCGGTCTGCGTGCCTGTAAAATGAAAGACATTCATCAGCAGGCGTGTTTGGAGGCGACATTGAAGGACAGAGAAGAGACGAAACGAGATGGAGAGTAACTGTATAATGGGAAGAGAACGAGAGCGATGCAAGGCAGTGCAGTGGTCCCGCACGCCTACCGAAGATACCCACAAGATGGCCCGTAATCGCCGTCGAAACTGCCCCGCGTTCGATCTGGTATCCATACCGTGGATAACCAACCGCTCAGTCCGAGTCCGAAGAGGACCAGTCGCGTGCCGCGCCAGAACGGCATGTCGTGAGTCAGGAAGGGGTGGACGGTCACACGAGTCACAAGAGTCACGCCTCTCTCAAGAACGACGTCGTCCTTAGCGAACGCTGTGCCGCGATTTGACGATGGAAAGCCATCTGAAGTATGTATCTCAGACCACCTAACCTCTGATAACGTCTAACACTCCTCCTCCACTAGCAGCGCCTCGCCTCAGTCCCGTAACGAGCTGCGCAAGCGGCTCAGTGCCCTTGCAGATGAGATCGAGTCACGGTCCCGGGAGCGAACCGCAATCGAAACTGAATTGGTGTCCATCGTATACCCGATTCTCTCCTTGCCGACGGATGTCACCTCGGAAATCTTTGCTAGATGTGTTGATCACCCCGAGCGATTGTCGCCTGCAGCACGCGCGTGGATTGTCTCCAAACCGGCTGAGACCTCCCGCGAGCCCATGGCCCTCGTGTTGTCTAGAATATGTAAAACCTGGAGAACAGTGGCCTTGGCGACTCCAAGATTATGGAGGGTCATCCCTTTGGCCGCCGAGCCGGGGGAAAACCAGCGCATGTCGCAACTTGTCAGCCAGTGGCTTAACAACGCCAAGTCCGTGCCCTTGATTGTGGCACTCTCACACATAACGGATCCGTTTCAGCGGCAGTCCCCTTTGCCGTCCGCATTCCTTCCGGTGATTCGTCGAGCCAGTCTCTGGCGGCATGCGTATATTGTCCTCGAGTACACTGCCCTCGTAGATCCTGCGCTTCAGGGTCTCCTATTCGGAAATCTTCACCTCCTCTCCTACCTGCACCTCTGTGTCTCGCACGCCCCCCGAAACTCACCTGACACCCGGATTGAGGGATTCGCCGACAGCCCAACTCTGCGCGAGGTCGTGTTGGACGGATTAGTCCCAGAATCCATCCACCTTCCATGGGCCACCTTGACTCACGTCACCGCATATGGTTTCAGGCCCAAGGACTGCCTTCATGTCCTGCAATCTGCTATGGCTCTCGTGGAATTCAACTGCACAAGAATTCAGGCGACATCGACGGGTAATCAGGGCCTCCGGATGCTACCGCGGCATGTAGCGATGGAGAACCTAGTTCTCAGAGGGACTACTGGCGGAGCATTGGACGTCCTGGAATCCCTCTCAACCCCACGCCTGGTTCACATAGATATCAGCGACGGCGACCAGACGATGAATTCCCAAAAGTTGGTGGAGTTCTTTTTCCGGTCACGTCCGTACATGCTGCAATCGCTCAGCGTTCGTAGCGGATTCTCCATGGTCACCCAATGTCTTCCAATCCTCCCAGATCTCAAGACTGTGACCCTCGAGCTCCTCACCGTGGAGGAGACAACAGAATGGTTCACCCAGCTCCAGTCATCCACCGCTTTCCTGCCTAAATTGAAATTCTTAACGGTTTCGGTAATCACTCAGAGCCGATATTCGAACATCGCGGCGCCCGGCTACCACAAAGTCGTGGAGGCTCTGGAGAAGAGACAAGCCCAAAATCTTTGCCTCGATAGCTGTATCGTGAATTGGAAGCATCACCAGGGGAATGACCTAAACAGAGCTCCAGACACAGAATTCAGAGCGCTGGTACCGCGGCTGAAGCTTCTTATCCAGGCGGGCACCCATGTATCCTTCGTTGTCGGAGGGAGTGATGTTGCGAACGTTTGGATATAGGTCTAACTCAACGCGCTCACGTAGTAACCCGGAATTATTGTCCCGAATGAGATTATATATGGCGACGAGTTTTCAGATCTTGTGCCTTGGCTTCATCACACATCTGAGAGGGAATAGACCCTCGAGGCAGCCGTATATTCGTTGGGATGGAGAGATCAGCGGTAGGGATGGAGAGATCAGCGGTAGGCTGATCCGAAGGCCGCTGAGCTCCAGGTCGTGGGGCAATGGGAATGGACGAGAATGAACCCACCCCATACCCCACTCTACGTACTGCCTCTAGAGTCTACACTACGACTGATTATACTAGGGGAAGTCAAAGCGGTCAGGACACGTCGATTCTGAAAAGATTCTGACGTCGATTCTTGGCCGATTCTGTCCGGAGAATCGGGCAAGAATCGAGGCAAGCTCTGACCACCCCGATTCTGAGCTCGATTCTCCAATTGTTTAGATAAAGATTCTGTACAGATGTAGCCCTTTCTAGTCAGTAACCATTTTTTAGTGTGCCTACTAGATACGGGCACTAAAAGCGGAAAGGCCTTCCTCTTTTGGCGCCAATTTTTCAACAGGTGAGGAGATATCATAGGGAAGGCATGAGGCTCACTCAATGTCGATGTGCTTGAAAGGAACAGGAGGGCCACCATCTTCAATCTCGCTATCGTCGCTGCTCACGTCGATTTTTTTCTTGCCTTTGCCTTTTTTCTTCGGGGCGGCCTTTGCTTTCTGAGTAGGGGTCCTTTTCCGCGCAGGAGGCTCGTCGGCGTCGGTCTTTTTCACCATTTTGTAGATAGTCGACGAGGTACGGAGTAGTAACGGCAACAAGGAAATTTTAAATAACAGGTGTGACTACCGATCGCGACCCAAACGGGTGAGTTTAGGGCGGGCATGAAAATGGTTCAAGGGATTTGTGTCTAAGAAAAATATCTACTGACTGTGTTTAGGGTCGCATCGATTCTCAAGCGCCAGAATCGCGATTCTGATGCAGGACCTCCTCCGGAGGCGCAACAGCGATTCTGAGCGATTCTGGATCGGCGTCGATTCTGGTCCGATTCTCGTGTCCAGAATCGGCACGAGAATCGACGTCAGAATCTTTTCAGAATCGACGTGTCCTGACCGCTTTGACTTCCCCTACTAAGTCTGAAGCCAAAATATCAGTCCAAGGTGTGGGTGGGTGGGTGAAAGAATTCATCGAGAAGTTGGCTCGAATGGCAGGCTCGAAGCTGCCATGCGAGATCTGTAGCGGAGTGTCGTCGTGACATGGTGGTCGGGAAGAGGAAAAGCCCGGTCACATGTCACTCCGCCGTCACAAGACAATACACCTCCTTCCGCAAGCTACACCAGGTGCGCCTATCTTGTGCCTTGGCTTCATCACACATCTGAGAGGGAATAGACCCTCGAGGCAGCCGTATATTCGTTGGGATGGAGAGATCAGCGGTAGGCTGATCCGAAGGCCGCTGAGCTCCAGGTCGTGGGGCAATGGGAATGGACGAGAATGAACCCAAGAGAGAGACGCCAGGCGAGGGCATTCACAGAAAGCCCACGACTAACCCAAGAAAACGGCGGCTGATCCTTTTGCATCAATTTCAGTGAGGTGTGAGGTGAGCCGAGGAAAACTGTATGTGTTGCTTTGGAGGTTGCAAGTGGGTATGGATGGTTATAATTAAATCGAAGATATGTGCGGAGCGGAAATTTTCACGGAGCCTGGATAAATGTGCAGCATTGTGTGGCCATGTTCGAAAGTGCCCATGTGTATCTTGAGACACGTGCTGGGCAAAATACGCGCAAAACACTGAGTTACGGATTTAAGTGTGATCAAGATGGTTTGAACAAATTGGGTGGCGTTAGAGAAGGTTTTGTGAATGACTCCCGGAGTGATGAGATATCAGATCCGTCATCTATTGAGCTGCGTGTGACAATGCGAAAATGCCGTTGGGCAGGAGCCGTCCGAATTGAGTCCGGGTATGAGTGTAGAAATTTTTAGGGGTTTTAAATTAGAGATGTATGTCGAGTAAATCATTTACGAGTCAGGGGATGTCGCTAAGGACAAGATACAATGGGGCAGGAATAAATTCTGAAAAACCCGATAGGTTTTGGAGGCGAGGCAGGGCCTCCATACGGATGTGCGAGCCGGCGAGTGTGGAGTGATAGAGAAGAACATTCCGTCCGAGTTCTCTATAAGCTGAAGTATGCCCTGTAGAACATTAAATGGCGAAAAGTGTCTGGGCTCTTGTATGAGAAGCTATGGAGGGGCCACGAGTGGTAAAACTACAAAGATATATCTGAATTGGGAGTATTTCACTGCGTGAGCATGAAATTGAGCATGGGTTCGAATTGAATTTTGGTGGATGGGGCAGCTCGAGGCTAACAAATGAGCCGATGAGTAATTGAACTGAGAAGCATCGATCACGAAAGAGGCAATTTCGGAATAATAACATGGCTTTTAGAGAACCAAATGGTGAAACCGTGTGAAATGATCATGAGGCAGATTGACGAATAGATTTCTACCTTTAGCGGGTGGCTTAGTTGACTGATCAATCAGGCGTTGAAGGCACGTCTGAGAGCGAATGGAATTGGATATCTGACTTTCTGAGTCAAGTACATGGCCGTCCAGTGAGACCGGCTGCCTCCATTGAGTTAGGTAGGAATGGAGTGGTTCGAACTCGAACTTTTCTATCGAGCTAGGTATATGTGAGATGAGCCTGGAGCGAGTTACAGGGACAATCGGAAACCATTGGCGTGAACACGAAAATGGTACCAAGTTTGATAGGAGTACACAGAGTTCTCGACAGCAAACAATAGTTGTGCAGTGTAAGCGAAGGTTGGTGAGAATAAAACGACAGGTGTTTGATAGCGCGAGCTGCGAGTGAGTCTAGCGGTGTTCAACCGTGCGAGAATGATGTGAGTTGAGTGTGAATAGCTTCGATAGCACATTCGGAGAAGTCAGGTTTTATAAGGAGTCATTGGGTGGAACACCGGAAAAAATAGAGGCCCATGGGACGAGCAGTAAGCGAAAACAAATGCAGTATACTCATAGGCTCATATGGGGGAGTTAGCCAGGGCCAAGCGGTGCGACGTGATGGCAAGAGGATCGAGTGAGTCAAGGAGGTTGGGTGAGCTGTAATACCGCATCGAACCTCGAACCTGTTGGAACATGGGAGGTTCAGATAAATAGCAGCGAGTATTTCGAAAGCTTCGTGAAGGCATTAAACTAATTTGAGTCTTGATCTCGAAGGAGACGAGCCGAAAGATAATGGAGAGAATTATAGAACTTTGACGCAGCCAAGAGAACGTCGAACAAGTGAAATATATGATGAGCAAAGGCACAAGGGGATTACGAGAGCTAGTAAACGAGAAGCAGTCAATTAGCTAGTGCACAAGTCGAAGATGGAGGCGACATGAGCGCAAAGAGATGGGATTGAAGCCCGCACACTTTGATAGTGCATGCTGGGAAGGGAGGAGAGTGCAAAATGAGCGAGAGCAACTGTGAGTGAGCATGAGGAGTTTCGATGAGCCACAGCAACACTGTATCTTTTCAGCCGTTGGAAAGGTGTTCAGGAGCGTGAGGAATCAAAACCCTGTGAGCTAAGGAACCAAATGCTAGGGATGCGAAGTAAAGTCCACGGCGTCGAAGCCCGGATAAAATGAGGTACACGAGCCAAGATATGAAGCCTTTCGTTTTGGAGCTCGGGGATCATCAACGAGACTGTTGAGAGGGGGTAACTACTGGAAAGTAAGGCTTTCTCTATGGCCAGGGATGAGATCAGTGAGTTCGAGTCGAGTGTTCCACGGGGGCATAGAATTCGGCTAAACACAGAAGACTCTTTCGGACGCGGTAATTGTGCGCCAATCCGAGTTCTATGAAGTATTGAGCACGACTGAGTGAAACTGCTATGTGGGCACAGAGAATTTTGGCGGAGAGCCGACGGCTTTGATCGCCCGAGGACGAAAATTAAAGCTTTCGAAGTGATTCAGAATGCCGATGGATGGAGACCTTCGGCCCTTATAATTAGAGCTCTCGTCGATAGTACGAGTGGGAGTACATCATAAGTGATAAGTGCGGGGGAAATCGAAGCTCGCCAGACAACGGCTTTCGAGTACGAGTGGGAGTTCCCACACGGGCACTGCTGCACGATCGCCTACATGAGAGCGAGGAAATTGCATTGAAGGCCCCTTACACTTTTGAGAGTGAACAATGGCAAGGGAAGGGAGTGCGACAGGAACGCGAATGGGAGTGAGGTTGAGATGAATCGAGGCTGGGCAAGGCAGGGTCTGCTAATATGTCAGTTGGTCAGTAGGTCAGTGGTCAGTTGGTCAGTTGGGTTAGCATGTAGGAGCGCGGAGGTACGACTGGGAGCGGGTACGCGGATACAGGGCACCGAGGCCTGAAGTCATCCGAAAGCGCGAGAATAGGAAGTTTATGCCCGAGGAACCACAGCTTTCATAGCCAAAAGCGAGGTTCCGAAAATGACGCTTTTGATGCCCGATGAATGACGGCTTTCAATAGCCTGAGATATGAGGGGGGTTGTGAAGTGCGTGACAGACACAGGGCATTTGGGCGAGCAGACTCGCCACTTTCGAGAGCATGAATTTGAATACAAAGGTGACTTTGAGTAGTGAGGTGTCTCGAGTGTCGGCAGAGAACGGAGTGTGAATGACAGTGTGACATGAGCGTGGAGGTATCTCGGGGTTCGATAGCATGAGTGTGACATGAGCGCAGGACGGCTTTCGATTGCACGAGGGGGTGTAAATACGAGGGCAGAACTCAGCTTCGGAGAGCACAAAGGGTAGGAGTGTGAGTGCGAAATGAGCGCGGGAGTATGCCGGGTTTCAGTAGCGCGAGAACGAGGTTACGAATGCGACGTTAGCGCAGAAGCACCTTGGCTTTCGATGGCGTGAGAGTTGGGGCTCAAGTGCGAGTGCGACATGAGCGTAAGTGTGATTGCGAGGTGAGCGCGGGAGGACCTCGGCTTTCGATATCGCGAGGGTTTGAGTTCGAATATGAATGCGACATGAGCGCGAGAGCACGGCGTTTGAGAGCGCGAGGGTTTTGCGACATGAACACGATTGCGATAGCGACATGGGTGCGAGAGGAGCTCGGCTTTTCGACAGCGCGAGGTTTGGGTACGAGTATGAGTGCGACATGAACACGAGAGCACCCCGGCTTTTGATAGCGCGAGGGTTTGAGTTCAAGTGTGAATCTAATTGTGACATGAACACAATTGCGATGGCGACATGAGCGCGAGAGGAGCTCGGCTTTCGATAGCGCGAGGATTTTAGTGCAAGTATGAGTGCGACATGAGCGCGAGAGCACCCCGGCTTTTGATAGCACGAGGGTTTGAGTGAGAGTATGGTTGCGGCATGAGCGCGAGTGCGATTGCGACATGAGCGCGAGAAGCCTTCGGCTTTCGATAGCACGGAGGTCGGGTGCAGGACATAAGGGCGCGAGCGCCTCGGATTTTGATAGCGCAAGAGTGAAAATTTTGGAGATAGGAGTACATGGGCGGGGATCTTGTCGGAAGGAGCTTACCTGAGGTCGCCCAACTAGTCTTCGCAAGGCTGCCTAAAGTCTAAGTGGAAGTGCAGGACAGCTCGAGTGAAAGTATGCATGCAAGGTATGCAGATTGAGATAGGAGGCAGACTGAGATGCTGCCTGTGCTGTCAATGGGTGAATGAGGACAAGAAGAAACTGAAAGAATTCATCGAGAAGTTGGCTCGAATGGCAGGCTCGAAGCTGCCATGCGAGATCTGTAGCGGAGTGTCGTCGTGACATGGTGGTCGGGAAGAGGAAAAGCCCGGTCACATGTCACTCCGCCGTCACAAGACAATACACCTCCTTCCGCAAGCTACACCAGGTGCGCCTACGTTAGAGCACATGCTGGGTGGGAATTGAGCAAAAATGACGTGACGAGAGTTGCATGAGCGTTTTTTACATGGGCAAGACTTTCGTGCATTGTTCAATGTTTACTCTGACCTGCGAGAGAACTATAACCATTTGCGCGAGGTGAGTCGGATTGAGCTTTGTGAATGGGTGACAGAGTGTCATGTTAAGTCACATTGTGTCATGTTGCGTCACATGTTGTGACATTTGGTTTCACTCTTCGCCTATTTTCCTCTACCGATATGTCTCTACATCTCGCCCGGCCCAACGTGGTGTTCTCGATGCCGCGGGACATTCTAATGCGACACTTCAGTAACCTCACCCTAGTCCACGCTGCACTTGTTGGAGGCTGAGTCACTGGGGTACGCATTCCAGGGGCATCCGGTACACCGTCGTTGCTGTATTTCTCATCGACGTTCTCTCTCTCCTCTCACCTACAGCCCTTTCCAGATCCCATTCCATACCACCGGCACAGTCGCTTCAATGAATGTCCTTACCCATGTGGACTTCGAGGTGCGCCGCACACTTCTGATATAAAGTTGTGTACGCTGATTGGTATCCCGCTAGCTCTTTCTTCACATGTATCTTAATACCGGCAGCCAAAGCACGCTGGGGTGCCGATCTGGATTTTTTGACCTCACGATCGCAGTGTAAGTTACCCTTGCTGTAGTTTATTCTGCTGTGAAATCTCTTTGGTTATTTTTCCCTGCGGCACTCGTACTTATGGTTCTTGTGCCGCGCACACCTGTCCCCATTACCCACCCTGACTACAGAATCGCTGTGTCTCGAGCACGCATACGGCTCGGTCTTCTGCCCTGCCGACCATATTGTCCGTCCCCGGATATTATTTAGCTTGTGGAGGTGGAAGACCTCCAATTTGGCCTTCGGACTGCGGCGCTCTGTCTCCGAACGTGTCTCGGCCAGCAAGAAATCCATGTGTATGCCCCTCTGATCTCGGTTATCCGTTCTCCCTTCCACAAACCTATGGCCTGTCTCTTTCGCACTTGGTTCTGCGTGAAGATGTTACATTCCTGTTTGCGACTCCCATTGTGCTGTTTTTTTGGGTCTGGCACACTCCGCCTCCCAGATCACTATCTTTTCGACGCCGAGGCCTCCCTAGGAATCACCTCTTGCTTCGCGTCTTTGTCCCTTGTGCCCCGCTAGGTCAATTGTTTTTTTTTGGCTCGGTGTAATTGCAATCGGTCTACGATCATTTTACAGCGAAGTTTCACACTGCTCAGGGTGAGGCTACACGGTGTATCTTTGCGGCGCCGACGGATCTATGTATCAGCTTTCTCTGACCACTGCAGCAGCTCCGCGACTCAGTTCTCTCCTATTTCACATCACCTTCCTGGCGGGCATTTGGCGCTGGCCATGCAAGAATGTAACGATGTTCGGTGATCTCTGCCTGACTCAGTTCCCCATTGATTTGGGTTTTCTGCTGCGTTCGCCGGGGTTCGCAGATTTGTCCTTGGAACTGGCCTATCGGCGAATGCAAATGTGATCCAAACGTCTTGTGCGCCGTGGATTTATCTCGAGGCTGTCTTTTACAGGTCTGGTTATTCACTATCCCGCTCGGGGGCTGTCTCGGTCGCCCCAAACCACTAGTTCCCACTCTCAAAAATTCCTCGCAATATTCCTCTGGCTTGCTGAACTGCCGACGTTGTGCGGCGCAGAATACTGGGCGACTCACGATCCAGTCCCACTGTTATCCTCATCTGATTCGTGCAAGTTCACCTGTCCATTTAGCCTCCTTCGCGATGCGTGTTTGAGCGGTTTCCTTTCTACTCACATGAGGCCCACATTCCCGCGTCGTTCGTTGCTTCAGATCGGCGCTGTCTTGTAGTTAATTTAGTGCTGTCAATCCATTTTTTTCGTGCTCCTCTCTCAATTCTATCCGTCTAATTTCAGAATGTGGTGTCACATTCTGGGATTAGAGGGATAGGACCATACGCTCCACATGCATCTCTCCGCTCCACAGTCGCGGTCCCTAGCCCCCCGTACGTCCGTCTACTCTAGTCCCTGCAATCTCCAGCGTCAAATGCGCGTCAAGTCCCTCAGCGCTGTCCACAGGCCGTCAAGCCCAATCACGTACACCGCCGGCTCACGCCCCTTCCTCGTTAAGCCTGCAGCACCGCGCAGGCTACACCGACACTTCTTTCCGTAATCCTCACTCAACTTTCCCCGCATCCGTCTCTTGGTACCCTTTCCTCGCGTTCCCCTAATCTCGCTGGCCTTATCCCTGACGCCCGTTTTCCCTGCCAATCCTGCGTCTGCGTGCATCATCTCCCAGTCATGATCCTGCGCCAGCTCTAATCCATGAGAGTCCGTCTTCAAAGACTGCACCCCTTCTACACGCACACCCGTCGGTCCCAGATTCTGATTCCCCCGCGCACGTTATACACCGGAGGCCGTCAGTGAACGGTCGTCGCAGCATCGTCCGTCGAGCGCTCCTATGAAGTCTCTTTACTGGACTAGGGATCCAAAAAAAAAAAAAAAATTGGCTTAGAAAAAAGAGGGAATGTGTACACGACATCCGGACCAGCCGCAGAGTTTTTTGAAGGACATCGTGAGGTTAGGCGCAGAAACCGAAACGGTGGTGAGAGGCGAGAGATGTACCCTTGTTTGTGCGATTTCCAAATCGGGTCTTGCTTCCTCCCACGTCGATTCTTCGACTCCTCGCGCTATTATCTTGCCTCTTTCCTACCTGGGACCTTCATGATCAATCACTGTGGAAAAAATCGTGGATCAAGAAAACTGCCCTTCCTGGCTGCATCAAATAAAAATCCGACTCTTGCGGCACTCTACGCCGAAATCTGGCCCAGCGGCGACCAACTCAAACCTGTGGTCCATAACTTTGCCCGGCGTAGACATTGAGATCTGTGAGTTGCTTACGGTTCCGAGTTGTGAACCCCTCCTTTCGATTGCTTGGCAATCTCCGCCCCGCCGCTTTCAAGATTTCCGTACATTTATCGGAATATTCACCAGGCGCGCAACAAGGACAAAGGTATGAGCAGCTACAGGATCTTCTGTACCTGAACTACATTGATATCGAGGTGCTCTCCCCGCTCACACCGCTTGTAATTTCACGTCTGGAATCTCGCTCGTCCGCCGCTCCCACAACGAGAACACTCTTCCCCGCTAAGTCCTGACAAGCCTCCTATCATTGACCTACGTGGCCATCCCTTTCACTCTTCGAATTTCAATGACAGCCGTACCGAACTTAATCAAGAAGACATGTTCTCACAAGCCGCTAGATGCATACGCGGTACTGGTTAGTTGCATTGCCCCGACGTGCCAATCTACCAACTCCCCGCCCTGTAGGAGTTTTCCGTCACGCGCAAAAATTGGGGCTATAAGAGGAGATTTCTGACAAGCGAGAGTTCAAGTTCGTGCTCTGCGGCTTATCGACTGCATGCCATGTTGACTACGATCTCTGGCTGGACTATCGATCGGATATTGAGAAGACGTGCCCACAGACGTCTACGAAGGATTTAAATGGACTGTGCACCCCCGTATTCAGGCCACCCAGAAATATCCGCCTGTCGTCATCGAGACAAATAGTCTTATTCAGTTCCATGGGGACAAACACACCGGCGAGAATGCGACTCCGGACTTTGCGTTTGGACAACGGGTCG
Organism: Mycena vulgaris; assembly: GCA_029204335.1. Lineage (NCBI taxonomy): Eukaryota > Fungi > Basidiomycota > Agaricomycetes > Agaricales > Mycenaceae > Mycena > Mycena vulgaris. The sequence continues at coordinate 386,176 of JARGYA010000076.1, read as the reverse complement.
CTGGGACATCCCGCTTCTCTATTATTCTCGAGAGTGGGTTCTCGCAGCCTTCAGAAGACCTTGAGCGCAAAGCCAGGATGCACTCGATGCAGCCCGACGTGGCGGCCGTGAGCTGCCTCAAGCTCTCCACTACAGCTTTTAGAAATCCAGCCTCATCTCGTGCCTCTGTTCCGCCCGCGTCGCCGGTGTCGCTGGACGAAAAGTCGGTCATACCGAGTTTGCCGCCTGCTGTCGTCCAAAACCCTCCACAGAGATGGCAGAGGGACCTTACAATTAGGGAATCGCACCGTACGTACCGTATACGGTACGTGACCAAATACGTGAGTACGGATGGAGATCCGTATACGTACGGCCGCGATCCGGGAGCCTTCGGCGGCCGACGGTACGTTACGGATCACGTACGTATACGGTACGGTACGGGATACGGTAACCTTCCGGGGGACAAATCAGCAGGTCCGAGGTCTCGGCATGGTTTATAGCACCGAAATTCACTCACAGCAGATGATCCCAAGCAAATCCGAACTGACATGGGGCACCCCGGCATGATTCAAAAGAGTCTGCCGAGATACGGCTGGATACGGACACGGTCACGTATACGTACGGCTTCACCGGCACGTACCCAGACGGCTCACGGTACGTGCACCGTAAGTACGTACCGTACGTATGACCGTAAGCCATACATACGGTGCGATTCCCTACTTACAATGTCCTGCCGACCAAGTAGCTGTGCGCGGAGGCCGGAGATCTTTCGAGTCTTAATTACTTTCCAGTTAATTTCATGCTATTGGTTGACTCTCTGGTATCTCTTGAGTCTCCAGTGTAGACAGCTAGGTTCGGTCCAAGCCCCGTTCTGACGATGCCGTGCGATGCCGGAGCAGGACAAAGAAAGCCAATCAGCGAACAAATAGACCAAACACGCCTTCGTCAGAAGGGGCTTGCTGCAGAGTCCGGAAATCGGGGGGGTTGGGAGATCGCGTATAGCGACGCAGCGCGCACTCGGAGCTTTGGGGTCATTTGATGAAACTTTTAGTTCATCAATGTGGCTACAGTATTCCTCTATAAACCTGACCGATAGACACAAAATCCATCAAGTTCTCAGACGCGCCAGGGGGCCGAAAACACGCGTTTTTTGAGAGGCTTCAAGAATATTTATTTGTTGGCGGATTCCGGAGAGATTCCAATTGAAGCAACTACCAGTATGTATCTTCCGATGGCACGTTAAACTTTGGGAACATTATGGCGTGTTCGAGCACAAGACCGTAGGCAAGCCCGAAACGCGCTCGTGTGATGGGCATGTAACGCAATGTGACAACCGTGTCGCGGCGTGACTAATTAGCAAAAAATTGCGCTATGAGCTCTCCCCCGCGCACCGTCCTCCGTACTCTGCCCGCAGTTCCCAATGGCACTCGGCACCGTGTCCCTGCAACTCCTAGGAAGCACAAAACCCCAGCCCCGGACCGCTTGCTTGGTGTCAAGCCGCTCAAGGAGACTTTGCAAGAAATAAAAAACAAGACGCGCGAACGCCTCAAACTTAACTTCGATGTAGATGACTGGCAGGGAGAACTTATCCGCCGCCTGCGCCAGGGATACGACTCTCTAATGATCGCAGGAACGGGCTACGGAAAGAGCATAATATTTGAAGCTCTCGCCGCGCTTAATAAATCGAAGGTTGACGGCGTGCGCGACGGCATCCTCAGAGAGGATCTTCTTGAGCCGCTCGATCGTCGTAATGGATACGCAAGCTCCCGCGTTGCTGAGGGTGCCCAAAGTGCGGGAACTCGTCCCGCCAATCTCAAGGAAAAGGCCCAAGATCATGGGGAAAAGGTTCGTGCCGGTGTTACGAGTGAATGCCATTATACTAAAGACAAATACAAGGGCCTAGAGAGAATGAGATGAATGTATACACGCAGAGAGAACCATACTAACAAATGTAGCGTTACGCGCAAAGCCCATGTCTTTCCAGAAACCCCCCATCTCGCCCACAAACTCTCCGCTTTCCTCGCTGCTTCCCTCCGGCGTATCCTCCCATTCATCAGCCTCAACAGACGTCGTCTGCTTCACGTTGGTGCTTTTCCGTGCCCGTTTCTTGCGGTACTCGTTTGGGGAAGTGGTAAAAACTGGCAGATAGTCCCATGTGTATGGCGCATCCTCAAGATATATCCCAGGCAGTATGCCGGGATTGAGGACGGCCCGGATGTAGTCCAGAGTGCAGCTCTTCAACTGTACCTTGAGACGAGCGTCGTTGATGACCTTGTCGCTCTCCTGGAGTGCAATTTCCTCCATACACGGCTTGATGATTGTGGAGTGCAATTGGGGGATGCTTTTGGGAAAGCGGTCGTGCCAGGCTCTGAGTGGGCGTCCAGGAGCGAAGCCCAGGGTCGGGGGGTTGCCCATAAAGATTCCGGCTCGTTGTTTGATCATTGGGATAGGAGATTCGAAGAGGAAAAAGAGGAAGTCCCGGATGGAGAGAGTGAGGAAAGTGAGCAGAGAAAACACGAGCTGGCACTGGATTTGAGGTGTCTCGAGGTCCCTGGGGGTGAGAAGCAAGATTCCAGTCGGGTTCCGCGGTGAGAGTCGCCAGGGCTGGTGTCGCGGCGATGGCTAATTGGCGCGACGAGCGAGTAACGTCGTGTCACGCATCGTGACATTGAGACTTCCTCGACCGCTCTCTATTTCACTGGGAGGCGTCTGATAAATCCAATTAAATTTTTACATACTCGGGGGATATGTAGGAGCAAACTCCTCCGCGCTGCTGTGTCGAAGGACTTAGCGTTTAGACCTCCAGAAGGTATTTTCCAAAAAGTGATGAAGGCCCGACTGGCGCGTAAACAGAAACAATTGGGGAAGGTTTGGTAGGCGGGGAAAAATCTCGGACGCAGCTATACATACTATCTATGCATTGGAAAAGAGACCTAGGCAAAAGACAAAGAATTGAAGCCGCACGAAAGGTTTGGGCAACCCCTCTGTTTGGCGGACTTTGAAGCAAGCCCCTTCAGCGAAGGGCCGGCGTGCCGGGCCGGAGCGCGTGGCTTGCTCCGAAACTAGTAGACAGCATAGTTACTTCCTGTGCATGCACCACAGTGCTATAGATGGAGGACCGGGCGCCGTGCGTTGTCATCCAGATGCGCCTGTTTGAATCCATCGTTTTGACCCATCCCTCTCCTTCCTTTCACTGTTTGAGCCCCTCTTTCAACTACTCTGACTGGCCTCATGATGTTTCAGGTCTGTATTGCTCTATGTCTTGTGCGCCGCCCCTGCCCACACGACTTGATCCCGCCTCCGTGTTTTTGCTGAGTCAGCGGGGATTAGTGTTGCCGCGGCTCGGCTTAGCTTGGCTAGCCGATCAAGCCGAGCCAAAAATAAGCTGAGCCGAGCCAGCCGGTTATTTGACGGCTCCGGTGGCTTGGCTGCGGCTTAAGCCGGCTCTCATGACGGCTTAGCCGCGGCTTCTGATGGCTTCCACCTATTTTTGTACACCCAAATTCCAGCTCCTCTACGCACCGTCTTGGCTCATCCGGACCCGCAACGTGCTTTCTGTACCTCACAAATTCCTTGCACAACCAATGGAGCTCTAGCCAGATGCTCTCGTCCTGCGTTTGTTATACGGCATCGACATCAAGCTCGAGCGGCGTCAAAGCGGCGTTGTTCCAAGCAATATGATCACTGAGCTCGCCTGCACTCGTTCTCTATCAACTTTCAATGGCCGCACCGGAAGATGTCGGGCTTCACTACTTCTTTACTTGGCATACAATACGTGTAGACGACGTTCAATGAGTCGGATCAAAGTCGGATGTCCTCAGTCGCACAGAATGGTGTAAGACTCAATATACCTGTAGACGACGTACAATGAGTCGGATGTCTACAGTGAAGTAAGTAAATATAGGTAATGATAAGTATGAATGAACGTACCCTCAGTCGCACAGAATGGTGTAAGACTGAGGGTCGTTAAGGGGCTCTGGCCCCTTAAATACGATCGAGAGTGAGACAGATAAATAAATGAAAAGAACTACCGCTTCACGCCATATAAGGAGATTACCTCCTCAACAATACGGTTAACACTAATCTCACGAGCCCTCACTTCCATATCTAATTGATTTACACTCCTATGATATGTCTCTGACAAACCGTGCGCCCACGCCCACCCACGTATCCCGCTGCACCGTGATCAACTATTTCAAGAACATGATCATTTGATTCAACCATCAGTAGCATTGTACAAAGTCGTACAGGTGCAGTGTGCTGCGCGCATGCCCCTGTGCTGAAGAAACCTGGTGCAGATGTGTGGAAGGGAACGGCCGCGTGTAACAGATTTTCAAACTTGAATCGGGTCGCGCTTGTAGCCACACACACAGCGCAGAACGTGAGTTCACGAATGCGGGATGTGTGTGGCTCCGAGGGCTTGATTCCGAGGTATATGCGGAAGGGTAGCGCCGTGCATGGCTCGCAAGGCAGTGGGGAGAAGCTGCAGCGCAGTGTGGATTGCATTATACACAGCAGGTACGGTGGTCAGAACACTGATCAGAGGAACCAAGGAGGAACATACCCCAAAAAGTTCGCCAGCTGCGGTACCCAAGCGACGTTGGCGCCGGAAGCAGGATGGAGGGTAGAAGGTCGAAAACGACGGTGGAAGCTGGCAAGAGGGACACAGGGACAATGAATCGACAAAGACAATGGGCACTCGCCACGCACGCCCTCGACAACACACCCGTATCCCTCCATCCGTCCCAGCCCCAGCACCGATCCATCTTTTCCGCGAAAAATTGCGCCTCCAGCCGCACCACCGTGGCCGTGGCACCTTCCATCGCCCCTGCCCGGCGTCCACCGTTGCGGGCGGGGGTTGCGTTCGCATGCACGTGTGCATCACAGTTGTAGCTTCTGCGGGGGCATGTCGGAGGTGGCATGGCGTCTCGGTGTTGAGTGGCACCGGGAGGAAGGAAATCACAGCGGGTGGCACTGGTCCCACCACCCGTCTTCTGCGGGCGCATCACACTTGAGTACTTGGTGCTGCACACCGCAATGGTGGTGGCGGCGCCGGCGGCAAAGATGAGTGTCGGGTCGTCGGTGTCGGAATCCGAGTTGGATGCGAAGCCGCTGGGGGGAGGCGAGCGGAGGCCCGGTATTGTGCGCCACATTTTGAGGTAGTTAACCTAAGGACTGATGCATAGTTGTTTTTCTGAGAGCATGGTGTAGCAGATCGACTCAAATTTGCTCAGTCTGCGACGAGCACCAACTGAGCTGACACAGGGGAAAAAGGACGCGTCGTCCGAGAGAGCAGAGGTGAGCATTGACGCTTTTGTCCCAAGAGAACAGAGATGAATGCTCACATTTACCGCTGTGTATCTGCTTGGGCGCCGATGTCGACTTGTACCCCAGGGTGTACTTGCCTGACTTGACAACGAACACGAGCCTGTCCGCAGATCCGCCGCATCCGATGCGGCGGATTTGAGCTCACTGCGAGAGCCTTTTGGCCACAGATAGAGTCAGTTTGATGTTCTGGGTATTACAGAGTTGAATGGAGTGAGTAGGGAAGGTGTAGATGGAGTAGGGATTGAGTCCGGCGCAAGGGAAGCAAATTTGCGCTCGAGCCGCAGCTAAGCCGGCTTCAAGCCGAAGCCGTGAGAGCCAGCCAGTTATAAATGGCTCGGCTCGGCTTTACAGCTGATGGCTTCCCAAGCCATCAAAAGCCAAGCCGAGCCAGCCGTAGCCGAGCCGCGGCAACACTAGCGGGGATCACGTGCAACTATCTATTTTCCGACTTGATGCGACTATTATCTGAATTTTCTTCGTGGTTCACAATGCTCTCTTGTCAACGAGTCTGGCCTTGCTGATGACTCATCTAGAGTCTATGGATCACCCTGGATTTTAAATAAATCAGTGCCTCGAAATTTCCGTGCCGCTATTCGGTTCACATAACCCTGAGCTAGTACATCGAAATCCATATGTTACCTTCAAAAAAGTAAGCAGGTAGTATATGGTCCCATGGAGCAATCTACTCGGCCTATCTTGACTTCAACGAGCACTGCGTGTGGAGTTTTGCTGCTGGAACACTTGAATTCCATCTTAAAATCGAATGGAACTCGCATAATGACTTGTGCTCCTCTCAGGATTCTCTCTTGGGCCGTAACTTGTCTACCGGGTTTCAAACTCACCGAAACTGAAGCTATTCCCCTGCGAGTCCAACGCTGTTTGCTGCTATCTCTTCAAGAATCCTGCATGGACCAACCCTTAAATTCGACTGACAGCCCTTGGCGAGTATTCCTGCTTTGATGTATGTACGACAACTGCTTGATAACCACTGTGTCAATTCGACTCCTTCAACCGGCCGTACCCGTTGTATGGACATTGTGATCGAGAAAATACCAGCTTCCTCCCGCAATATTGTATCTACAGCATCAACTCAGATGATGAAGATTCAGAGACCTACCTCTGAAATGTGCTTCAAAAATATTTTGCTATGGAGACACTGTGCCAAATCAGTCAAGCTCGTGGTTCTGATCTACAGTGCAAGCACAGGAGATAACATTGTCGTGTAATGAGGGATAATTTTAATGAAGTGGTGCTTATATTTTTCGCTTTCAGACGACGACTGGGTTCTGCCGCGGGGCATGAATGGTTGAGGCTATTCATGGTATCAGTGAGCTCGGCTTGGACGGTGTTTGAGGGCCCAGAGGCGAAGGTGTAATTTGGCTTGCTTTGTACAGGGGGATCCAACTCCTGGGAACCGGTGTTCGTTATTCGGACCGTGCTGTGGAATAATACCTACCTACCTACCTACCGAGGGTTTTATTTGGCTGGAAATACCCTCAGATTGCTGAGGGTTTCACCGCTCGGCAGGTTCAGTTTTAATCGGGTTCCTGACCGATTTGCCATCACCCTTGGAATCACGGGGTTGCCAAATGGGGGGGTTATCTGGGCGAATATGAGGTGACCCTGAGATTTCTCTTCCTCCGGGGCTGATTTTCTCCTGTGGTCTTTACAGGTTGTCTAGGTGCCCAATGTATCTCAAACCCTTAGATTCAAACATATCTACCATGGGGGAAGAAATCAGGATGGTGCGAGCAGTAGTTCTCTATGACCCAATTGTTGCATTAAGGTGTCCCCGAGCACACTAGACATTTCTCATTGACGAAATGTCCCTGTTGTTGGACCTCGTATGTGCCTCTCGCACTTAGTTTCTGTATTTTCTGTATTTCAGTACCCTCAATGAAGAATTCCTGTGAACTCTATGGCTTTGGTGTTTGACTCTCCCCATCTGTCATCTGGTTATCCAAGAAGAAAGCACTTGTCGCCTCGACACCGCCGACCCGCTTCCCATGAATAGCGCTCGCAGAGATCTCCGAAAATTAAGCTCACCCCAATTTTGGCTGCCGGCGGAGATTTGTCTTAGATCATCTATTGATTCCATACCAGCACAGCACGCTAACGGCGCTCTCTTGCTTTCGTACCACCACCATCTCTGAGCGATGACTGCTTTTCTCTAGGTTTCTGGGACTTCCTGGCTCGTGATTTCAAACGGTTTGCACAATATCTCACATGGTTAAAGTGCGCTCGAGGCTGACGGCTTATATGACCTTTGAGTGCATCCTCACCCACGGCAGCAATTTCTTCATCCACATACTTTTTCATCTGGGCTGGGCTGACAAATACCTAGGATATGGTGCATCTGATGGTGTCCCAGACGGAACATGGGCAGTGCAGCTCACTACGTGCAAGGTAAGTTAATACAGATGGGAGGCTGCTCACCAGCTTATGGGACAGCCAATGCTAGCCTCAAGCAGTGAGACAGTGGTTCTGAGACCATTCACGTAACGCCGAGCAGCCAATGAGGCTGGGCGCTACAGTGGAGGTGCACGGGTTTCAGTGTACCAATCGTTTACTGCATCAGTCCAACCTAGCATATAAGTCTCAGCTATGTCAGGTGGAGTGGACCAAAGGCAAGTTTGTAGAAGCATATATTGATGTTGAAATTGGCATACAGAGCGGGTGGACAAAGAAGTGATATACATGCATAGATTTTATAAATCTCTCCAATACTGAGAAACAACATCATAAAGTCGTCGTGCCTTCAACAAGTCAATGGCCTTAGTGGCATTACGCGAGGGAACGGTTGCGTGAACACCGGAGCACACAGGTGAATCCGCTGCTTCCAAAGTCTTGATACTGGGCAAAGTCACTTGATGCTCCTCATCGCTATCGAATACCCTGTAAAAATTATCTCAATGCTTTCATTTATAAATATTTTCTGAAAAGATAATCACGCACCACAAGCAGCGTGGCACAGTGTAGACCATAATGTTATACTTTGTGAATACAAATTCGTATTCCCCAGGCTTACAAGTCTTGCCGTATTGCAGAGACGCAGATGCACAAGTGGAAATCTGTGTGGCAGCTGCCTTTGCCTGAGCAGGGGTCATCTTGTGATGTGAAAGACCATTTGGATCACAATGACTGCAAGAAAGGTAATTCTGGCAGCAGAAGAGCACACAGCGTGTGGTTCCAAGAGGATCTAGACCGATCCTGTCATCACACATAGCACTGGCTGCTTCTGGATCCACAAGTTTGACTAAGGAGACAATTGTATCTGCAGTCTTGAAGGAGAGTAAAAGGTCTGAAGTTTGTTCAGCAGAATGTTAGAGACAGACCTTTGCATGATCAAACATCTTGTCTATTTGTTGTTCTGTTTCGGCTCGAACTTGTTCATAAGGGCGATATGTGTCACCAGCATGACCACCATGTCGCATCCCTGTTCCAATGGCAGTCATATCCCCATATGCCCACTGCATCATTGATGGGGAGCGCTCCATGACCTTTTCACGGATGACCATATTGTTCTGTTTCTCCAGTTCATGCAAAGCTGAGCTTGATATCGCATTATATATGATTGAGCCAAACTACAGAAAGCTGATTAGACCCAGTTTTCAACTCAACTGTCAAGCCACTGACCTGATGCTTTCCATCGGGTGTGATGAAGATAACAATGTCTCGCTTGCATTTCTTGAAAACCCAAGGTCGGGGATATACTCGGACCAGACCCAACTCTTTTGTTGTAAACCAAGCAATTTCTTTGTCCATCTTCGTACCATGAGCACCATGATTCTAAATGAACAAAATCAGTGGACAATCAGTTGGATGAGAACAAAGCACAAACCTTGGGTTCCAGGCGTTCAGATTCAGGTGCATCAGAGATAACACAGCCATGGAGTCGCTTGATATCTGAACGAGGAGTGCCCACAATGATGTGGACACAACGTTGACGATAGTCGACTTCATCCTTACAACCAGGACACTTGAGATGAAGACGACTTTGAACTCTGAGATCATCACGGAAGAGCTGGACAGCAGGAGGTGTTGGCTCAGAGGGCTGCTTCAAAAGCTCGCTGTATGTGCTCGACAATAGGCAAGGCTCTGGTAGTTCCTCTGAACCAAGGGAGGGTGCATCTTTTTTAAACTTTTTATGCCATGACCGGTATTTATGGCTCCTGCAAATCAGATTGGAAAGCAGAGGGTCAAGCGCTTCAGGTGAATGTTTTTTGTACTCTTGTGCCAGGTTTTCAGGTGTCAGAGTCCCAAGCTCCCGAAATAATGATTCTATATGCCAAGAATCAGTCTCGTCTGCATTCCAGCGGTTGATCTGAGACAGAGATTAGTATTATATATTTCTGAACAAAATTTCCAACTTTGGTGTCAAATCCTTTGAGACTGAAAAGCATCCATGTCTCCCAGGAATACTTGAAGTTTTTCAAATCCAGCAGAAAGAATATACTTGACGGATTTGTTAACCTGGGAATAACTGCAGGTTCCTTGGAAAGACGCCTGAGCAGTTGGAAGGAACGGCGAGGCATGGTCCCCAGAATATAAGCAGGATCCTGAAAGGCTATTATTGAGGGTAGAATTCAAGGATAGTGAGACACTTGACCTTCTCCCAGTCAACATCCTTGTAAATAAACTTCGGTGTCCATCGAGTGCGGAGCAAATTGAATTGCTTGTTCCATTGATACATATAGTATGATTCCGAACGATTAGGATCCAGCTGAAAGAGACATTTGGGGTTGCAAATCTCTTCAAAAAACGCTGCAAGGCCAGACTCCTAGCTGGTTTAGTCTGTGTGTTGTTAAGCATGATATCAAAATTACCTTGAAAAATTGGCGAAACTCCGGGCGATCATAGTTCTTCTTGTACAAGTAGTTCATCTCCTGGATGAGCTTTCCGGGGTCTGGCAGTGGGCCATTTGGCTAACTATATTAGTAGTAGCTTAGCTGTGAGTGAAAGGGCATACCTTTTGTGATTTTCCAAAAAGAATGTCAAGCCGGTCTTTCCAGCTGCTGATAACAAAGGAGAGCACATTGACATTCTGTACGTCATTGTTCCAAGATGATTTTTCCCTGCTTGTGAGACCAATATTTGGAGGGCGTGGATTCCTATAGGCATTTTATACTGAACTACAACGCACAGAGAATTGGCATACTCATCTTGATCAACATCCATAGATAACAGTTCTCCTGAAGGTTCTTCAAGCATATCATGTGGATCATGCTCATCAGAGTCAGAAAGGGTGGGGTCTGATTCATCATCATTTTCTTCAACCCCTCCATCCACCATGGCAATTTTGCCTGGGACAGATTTTTTGATAAAAGGGCAATCGGGTTGATTCCGGATCCGGACTGCACGACTCTGTGCTTGTTGTAGCAGAGGGAGACCATCCTCTTTTGTAGGATTCAGTGGTTCCTCTGCCCAAAGAACACATACAAATAAGTGGGCGGCCTCATGAGGATGTAGAGAAAGACCCAGGCAGTAGATCGTCCACCGCGTTATTATTTCAAGCTAGACAGGCCATGATTAAAGATCGAGGCTATTGTTGTATTGGAATAGACAGACCCAAAATGTGGATTGTAGAACTTGATCCACCATCCGGTTGATCATTGCAGAGATTATATGGCGGTTGTTTCTGACAGTAGCAAAAGCAGTCTTAAAGGGTTCCTGTTTGCGATGGTTATCATCCTCTGGATGAAGACGTGGCTCTGGAACTTTGACCCAATAAGAGGACATGAAGGTGCTGGAAGGCAAGGGGGAGGCTTAAGAGCGACTCGGAGTGGTCCTCTTATACAACAGATGTGTGGTCAGATGATCAGAGGACTTGTTCCAGACAAGGAAAAGTTCTTACAGGGAAATGATGTGTATTGTTCCCGTGAACATACCATCAGATTCTCAGCTGTTGTGGTTGGACAGATAAATATGGAGATGATGTGTATCACTCATGTGAGCATACCACCGGATTCTCAAAGTATTCTCAACAGCTGCGATAGGTTCGGAGCAAGCCTGTCTCCGGGCCGGCGAGCCGGCCAATCTCGGAGAGAGGCTTGGGACAAGCTGCGCCAAATAGTGAGGATCTTTGTGGATGAATACCGCGACCGCCAGGCATCCTCTCGGCTCGTTTTTGCGGAGCCAAATGTTCTTCATAGGCTATAGATTCATGGTCCGTACGCACAATTATTACACCAGGTTTCTGGGTTCTGGTATGCAGGCGATTTCCACGCTATCTGGTTGGTGGGAGCTGGTGCATTCACCAACTTTGACTGTTCCGGATTGGGGTTTTTATGGACTCGATTGAGTCTAATATACCCCTGAACACATTCTGTCTCTTCAGATTTGCTGCAACAGCTCCTCGACGCGTCAAATAAAATTCTGAAGTTCTCGCTAATTAGGGTCACATCTTGTCACATCGTGACTTGGCCGTGACTCGACGCGATCGATTACGGGCGACGCGTCTGTTCTTTCCCTGCAATGGCTACACTGCAGTTCGGTGGCGACTACTGGGAGAAACACTTACCTGGGATCCACAACCTATCCTCCGGGGCTAAGCTGCATCTCATCCTGTCTCTTGTAATCTACCTCGGTGTCTCTATTCGGGCGTTTCTAGTTCTGGTCTTCATCTTCGAGAGCAACAACCAGCCCGTGATAGACCGGGCTGCACGCGTTCTCGGCTACACCCCTTCAAATGAAGATCCTCGCATGCGCTTCCCCCCCCTCATATATCTTCTCACTCTGGACGGAAAAATGCACTTCGCCCGCGCAAACGTGACCAGATGCGCGAGATGATCACTCCGCTAGCCCATGCACTCGTCTTGGAGGAGAGCGACACTAATATTGAATATCCTTCACTCCAGATCCGTATCAAGGATTTGACGATTGCCCGGATGCGCGAGCTCCTTCAGCCGGGGGTTCTTGCGGACAAATATCGAGGTTTAGCGCGTTTATCTACGGTTTGCTTCAGACGTTCTCAGCGTCCCCCAATTGATATCGACGGGAGGACCAGCAGCGGGAGGAGAAGCACTAGCGGGATAATGAACCGGAATCGAGCTCGCGGGAGCCCGAGCAGCGCACGGATGGATGTTCAATGTAACAGCAGCTTCGCAAAGACGCGGAGCACGACTTACGCCGGCGGAAGCAGCAGTCGAAAATAAAATCGGAACAGGGCCCTCCTAGGAGTGCAAATGGCATATGGCCAGCTGGTACCTCAGTTTTTGCTGAACATAATGATTCGTCATTCGGAGGAATTGAATTGCATGTGCTTGCACTTGTAAGACGTACCTGCTGAATGGGAATGCGACGACGGTGGTAAATTAGAATAGAAGCTTCAACACGGTCATATAAAATCAGCCTGCGGCATAAAAAATAAATGATATGACGCCAATCGATGATGCACAACTTGCCAGTTCATAGTACGACGATAAGATCCCTGCGACATCCAGTGGGGAAAATAACACCCGCTCAGGCGATCCCACACGTTCAAGCCAGCGCGGCGCCGGAGCTCCAACTGGAGTCAGACGAAACGACGCTGGCTTGCTTGCATACTTCCCGTACGGGAGAAGTTTAAGGCAATGAATGAAAAAAATCATCCAGGACGACGGAGACTGGACCAAGGGGTGTCGTAGACGCGAAGGTGAGGGAAATGCTGCCGAAATATTCTTCTGAAGAACAGAGAAAGGCGGGGGAATGGAAATATGAAAGTGGCGGCGGAAGGAACGAACACTGGCGCGGCAGACGGCTAATCCAAATCGGACATGAGTTGGCGCGCAGAGTTTAATTAGATCAAGTAGATCATAGTCTCATCCTATTTAATTGGTTGGAGCGGTGCGCCGCGAGGAAATCAACGGAGACGGTGGAAAGTACATGGAGGGTAAAAGGGGGTAGTTTCGAACCTAAATTCAGAAGGGTTAAGCATGCTTGGACTGCGAGAAGCGGTCCAGACAAAATGCGAGGGAAAATTGGGGAAAGTTGGAAGTAAAATCACTGCGGGCGTATCTGCTATGTCGGAGGGTGGGATGCGCAGCGCTCCCCCATTCTTGGGGTCGAGAAATCGGAATCTGAACTCGTTTAGGCAGTGCGAGCGGCAGGTGGGTCGGTGCATATTAAGCCGGAAATGAGTCGGGAGATGTCGAGCGAAAGTGGCGGGGGAATTGGGCGTCGGGGCATCTTTGGATGAGGGGGAACCCCCGTGGACTCGACTGCAGCGTAGATAAAGGACGCAAGTGATTCCTGGCGTTGTGGTAGGGTATTAGTACCGAAAAAAAGAAAGAATTATTGCGACGCACCTTGACACCTCGGCAGCTCCAAACGACGACGCAGGGTCACTAGAGTACTCTTCCCCAACCCGATCCATCGATTCGAATGACAGAAAACGCATTGCAGGCGCCAGCGGATCGAAAATGGGCGGTCCGTAACTGGGGGCGGTTCTGGAGCCGTGCGGGGGCCTCAGGGTATCGAATTTCGGGTCGTAATGGATGTAGTAGGTTTGACCCGGGGCGGCAGTCGATACGATTGGGTGACAGCGCAGCGCAGGAGCTCGGAAACAGGCGAAATAGCAAAAGTGTACAATGTGAATTACTCACGGATTTGGGGATCTGCAGAAGATTGGGGAGATTTTGTTGCCTGTAGTGGCTGGACTCCAGACTTCAAAGACTAGTTTCTGAGGCCACTGCTTCGCATGGCAGGACGAGTCCTGTTTTTTTTTTTTCTTTTTCATTTGACCAATGTAATTGTCGACATATGTACAGAATTATCGACTGGACAGCGGAGGTCAGCTTACAGCACTATTAAAGTCTCGCGGAAATCTGGCTCTTCGGGAGCTGAAAAGGTGGGGCATTTTTCGTCGGAAGCGTATCAGTACGTCATGTGCTTTCCGAAAGTGGGTGATTGATTGCAAGTAATGTTCAGTCTGGTTCCGTCTGCCATTGCGCTTACAGTAATTGGCACGGCTTGTCTCAACTTGATTCACTATCCTTTATTCTTAACGAGAAATAGGCTTCGGCTATGGAATCACACAATGTGTATTCTCGACTTTATGTAAACATTACATGAGCGCGCTGGGGCGCGAAGCGCCCCAGCACTTCGACTGAACAATACATCTGAGGATGTACGTGGAATAAGCTGCACATATTTCGACTTGCCTAAACACAGAATAAATAAGTCGGCGCTGACTTTAGGGCAGGTCTCGGTGTAATCTCGGGGCGGAGTTTTAAAAGCTTCGGACAGAGGGACACACGTAATTTTATAAAGAGGGTGATGTGATTTCCGAAGACTTCTACGATGTGAGTACAAAGAGCGGAATGTACCATCTACGACCACTTCGAGAATACCACCTCTTCGACTACAGATCGATTAAATAGTTCCCCATTAATCAAAAAAACTCTTCTTCCGCAAGAATCCAGAGGGACAATCAGATGGGTTGCGCGAAATCACAGTGCACGCCAAAGCAAGGCGACTCTGATATTGCAGATGCAACAGGCCCTTCATGTCGACATCTGCCATGCTAAAACCTAGACAAATCGGACTGAGGCTCGGCCAAAAAATCGTGGAGCGCATGCGACAGCAAAGGCTGCAAATGCTGTGGAGCACGGCCGAAATCAAACTTTTGAATGGCCGGCATGCGAGCAACAACGGAATTGCCTCCGACGAATTCATCGTCTGCACGTGGATATCGGCCACCTTGACAGACCTTGACGTGCTGCAAAATGTGATAGCACATCCCGACGAGCTGCTCTACTAGGCTATGCCTAATATCCGGACATGTGTCTGAATTGGTTGGAGAAGGTCTCCATATGTCAAATGCCCTCCTCGCCAGCGTTCCTTCCAGCGTACAATTTTTTCCAGCGATCAGAACTCTGATGCAAAGTTACGCTGTATTCCTCCCATGTTACTCATCTCCGCATGGCGGCCACTTGTAAGACTCTAGGGACTCCTTCAACAACTGGAAATGCTCCACAGCAGCGCCCTCTGATTCAAAGGCAAATAAAGCGGGACGTCGGAATCAACACTCTTGTTGTACACAGCCTCTGGGTCTTCCCTCAAAGAGTCAATGACGCAGACCAAAATTGCAGAGAAACTCACACATGCGTGATGGGATCCTCTTCTTTGACAACGAACCAAATATGATCCACCTGTTTGAGCTCTCTCGGCATCCCATCCACAACCCCAACACGGGGCAACAGGGGTTGCCTCGCAGCCGGACTGACTGAACTCGAATGCCGTATCACTACCAAAATCAACATTGAACGATTCCGAACAACGATCACAGTGGAATCTCCAAATAGCCGCTGACCTGGATTTCGTGAACGTGGGACGACCCTCAATATAATACCATGGACCTTTGAGGAGTTCCGGAGCAGAGCAGAACGAACTAGACACCAGCGTGCGTGAAGCGCTCGAAACAAACCCACGATTTGATGCGGGGGACGAATTTACACGCTGCAGGTGGCTGGAGAGGGGCCATCTAGACGGCGATTGTACAGGAGACTCGAGCGAACCAGAAATTTAAGTGAGACAGCTGAAAGACGACAACGAAAAGACTGCGGTGACTGCGACGACTGCGCACAGCGAGGATTTGATCATGGCACAAGATACACATCAAATGGGGAAACTGGTTGGTTCAGACCATAGAGTATATTTCTCGACCACAAAGCGCTACAAACCGGGCATGACAGTCCAGGCTGCTTCTTTATACTTGGGCTCCGATAGAACAACCATGCAAGATTCGAGCCACCTCAAATCCACCCAGCCGGCCATCCTTTGCCAAAACCACCTCTAAAAACAACTTTGACCAGACAGCGAGCAAGACCACTACGCTCCACAAACGAGCGGACAACGGCGGGGTGATGTCTGTGACCCTGATGGATCGCAGAAGCACGCACGCAGGACCAGTAGGTGGGCTACGGGAACGGAATCTGAAATCCGCCTCCAGAATGCTGTCCAAAACCGCTTCACACGAAGATAGTATCTCGACATCGGCGAGAGACGGTATATGGAGGAATAAAAAATGGAAAACAAAGCTGTCGTCGCAGTGTCCGGAAAGAATCAGCGTTTTGACCGAAGGAAGGACATTAGTGCAGAAGGCTAGGCATATGAAGTCCCCTGGTGTATCGCTGTGGAAACGGAGGATTTTAGAACCGGGCACGTCCAGATTTCGAAGAAGGCGACTAGTGGAAGGGGACGAAAGCCCAAATACGAGGCCGAGCTGTTCCAATTCCGCCAAAAATATCGGGATGAAGGGATCCGGCGGAAAGGAGCAACAGCCGACGTTATGGATGCATAAGTTCTTGAGTTGGGGGGCAGAGGTAGTGATCGCCAGATAATCGCCCCAAGCTGGATACATCGGAAGGTCCACGAGGATCAAAGTCGCAAGCGCGTGCAAGGTACCAGTGCAACCTAACGTCACCGAAATCCCCCGCGAGCGAAGCGATGTGAGGAGAGGTAGTGGGGTGTCGAGAAGGATGGTGGAAGAGGGGTGGAAAGACTGCCCATTCGTCGAGCAGGTTACAGCGAGGGAAAGGTCTTGCAGATGATGAAAATGGACGCCTTTCAGCGTGGCCAACAAGGCAAAGAAACTCTCTCGGTCTGCAACGGTAACCCGCATCGATCCAACGCAGGGGAGAAAATATGCCAAAAGGTGGTAGGGGGGACGGTGCCGTCAGACGCCGAACGAATGACAGTGTTCAATGTGAGCACCCCATCGAGCTCAACGTACGACTCCAGGAACGACCGCGGAGTTGACCGATCAACTCGCACGTTCGTCCAGAGCTGAGGATCGCTGCAAAGAGCAGCGCGCCAATCCCAGCAGATGTCACGGTAAACGCGAAGAGTATTCTCGCACACCACTGGTCCGGGCGGAGATAAAGGAGGGTCCAAGAGGCAGCGGAAGACACACGAGTGGAGCAGCGGGAATCCTGACAAGGCACCAACCAAAAAGAAAAGAAAAATGGACACAACATCTCAGCGCAGGTAGGATAGAATGCATTTAAGAGCTACTTCGGGCATTCCATTTTCTATAGTTACGGATTCGGGCAATGACTTAAAGCCCCAGATATATGCTCGATCGACAATACACGATCGACAAGCGAACCTGCGCACCCATAACATAGCCGACGCCAATACGGACCGAACAATGGGACTCACATACGCCCACAACGACAAAAATAAGTAGAAAAATGGGTCGGCCTTGCAAACACACGCAAACCGGCATCCCAAAAGAGCCCGAGGGAGGAATGAGAACAGACAGGCGGCTAAAGGCGGATCGGACACGGGAAGATAAAAGTAAAGCCAAGGTGGACATATACATCCACAAACTTCACCGAATGGCCCGTTTTCTGCGTGGAATCGACTTTGCAACTGAATGTGTTCTCGGCCGCGATCTCAACGAGTCAGAACTGGGAGAGTCAATGAGCTACTAGTACTTCCACTACACCAATAACGCCGGAGAGCAAGTACAGGCCGTCCTCATCGGAACCGTCGTGGGCGTGGTTTCCCACACGAACGGCATCCAGTTGGGTCTTCGTTTTCGCGATTTCCGAAGCCGAGAATAATAGGAGCAATAGACAGTGGTGCTAACTGCTCCGGAGTACGGATTGCCTGTCGTCAGAGCTGTGTTCGAGAGAACGGGTATTGCAAACTATACTTGACACAGACACCCGCGACGCTTCTAGAGCAACAAAGGTAGTGTTATCATTTGTTAGGGTGAGCAATATGCGCGACATGCCAGCATAACTTACTATGTAGTTAAATTGAATGTATTGGAGATGAAGTTCAGACACGATTTATGACGCTGGGAAAAGATGATGCCATGAAACTGAGAGAGGTGCTCGAAGGGACCCCATTCGGCGGTATGATCGCAGGGATGAGTCACGGGAGACCGCCCGGACGCTTACCCGTGAGGCAGAAACGAGGGTTGCGATTGGAGCTGCTGACTTGACTTGGGCGAAACTGAAAGACGAAACCAATTCAGGGGTATGATCGCCGGTATGAGTCACCGGATATCAGCCCGGAAGTTTAGAGGCAGGACGGATACTGGAACGGGCCCTCCGCACCGTTCTGCTCCGGGGTGGAAGCGAGGGAGAAATCCAGGTGCGGAATCGTGCGGGGTATTCATGCCAGAAATTCGGATTGATGCAAAGTCTACCTAGGTTACCGGAGTTTAAAATCGGCAGATGGCTGCGCAGGCAGAGCCGAGAGACAAGTAACATCTTTACATTGCGTCAATCCATATCACCGACCGAGTCACAATCTCAAGAAATACAATGTGACGGCGGACTCGGGCGTATGGAGATATCGAAACAACACTGGGCCAGGCACAATTCTTCATTGAGATGAAATGTTAACTGAATGCTCGCTTCCCAACGAGCAATGCGGAACCCCATAAGGGTTAAGGGCCCAGTTGTATCCGGCTAGAATATCTTGCGCAATCCCCAGAGTGCCTGGAGCCAATAAATCCTGGGTCCGGACGCGTTCCGGATAGATTATCTTTCCTCAATCAATCCAGACCCATGCGCGTACCAACATTACTCCCTTTCCAGGCTTTCCTGTCCAGATTTGCGCTGTCTTGACACACAAGACTTTGCCAGATCTGGCGCCAATCTGCGCCAATCCGGCCCGGACATTTTTGGGGGTCAGCAGTGATTAAGATTAGCCGAGCTGAGGTACAATAGGGTACAATGTGTGACTCGGCGGATCTCTGATCGTGAAGAAATTAGGGTGAAACTGAAAGAGACGATCGAGGAAACCCCGTTAGGCGGGACGATCGCAGGGGTGAGTTACCAGATACCAGCCGGGACGTTTGGAGGCAGGACATAGGCTGAAACGGGTTTAATTGCAAGCATGTCGACAGGTAGAGATGATACTGGATCAGGTACAACTCATCAAATTTCAGCGACCTGGAGGCAGGTAAAAACGCGGGGAAAAGATGCCTAAAGAACGATCCAAAAATTTCATTTTAGGACTCGTAATAAACATCGAACACATTCGATTCCGGACGATGTGGATGAAGAGCTCCTGCGGAAAGCCTTGGCAGATGAGCGACTGTCCCTCGATCCGGCCAAGGACACCAAACCCTGCGGCCGTCTGTTACATCCAAGTACAGGCCTCAAGCAGCGATTTTGCCGTACGAAGTCTATTATTTCATGCCTAAAATCGTCCTGATCTATATCTATATAAGAATCGAACACCAGAGGTTTCTCGAAAGCTGATTGGTCAATTGGGTCAGACAAGGAGCTCGGTGACGTCGCACACTCCACGGTCAAACGTGCCGACATGCTTCACTGCCATCTTGGCTTCTTTTCTCACTGGCCCCACCTTGCTCCACCTTGACCATCGTAATGCTACCAGCTGTAGACCCCGCTGCAATATACCTGTTTGACCCAACCTCCTTGAACACATTTAGGTCCCCACAAGACAAGCCAATTTGGGTCCCCATATTCGGATTGTACACTAGAGATCCCAATGATGTCGTCCGCTCCACAGTTCTGCGAAAATGTCGCACGCACCACTGCCTCTCCACCAATATGTTGTATTTCTAAATTTAGGTGCTCAGATGGCTCTGGGCCATGTGTAAGCTCTAATACCGTCGGCAAATTGCGAGCACTGGTTCCTAAACCAGCCGCCGCTGGACCGTACTGGTAGCCGCATTCGGAGATCTCTCCGAGCTGTATGACGGAATTCTACCAGAGGCAATTATAAGAGAATATAAGAGCGCGCCCGGCACTTCGGCCCAAGAGCCTCTGATGCTGTTGGATGCTGAGCTTAAAGGGTTCACGCGTTGAACCTACCTGCAAGCAACGCGTGACGTGCGAACATTTTGAACCGCGGGGCCCGCCAATGCGACTGGTAGAGACTGGAAGTACTTGCGCGATGGTTGTCTGCAAAGAATCACACGCACGAGTGTGGGAAGATTGAGGCAGGGTCTTGAATGAAATTTCGGGAGTGGCAAAGGGACGGAGAAAAAGCTTAATGAAACTGGGGAGCATGAACTTGAAGGTAGCATAGTTTAGCATGAAGGGGCGAACTACACAGGATGATGGCAAGGGTATCCGATGTGTCACAGGGCAACATCTAAGTTGATTGCAGCTCTGCGACACAATAGACGAAGGTGAATTGCATTTTTGAAGGAGGGCATGATTTTCCCAAAATGCAATGATTGGGCGCGAATCTTTAATCGGATGATGAAGGCAGCGTTGAGATGGAGGCAGCGTTCACAATGTAGGAAGGAAGGCTGTTTGAAGCATCAGGCAACTGTACTGAAATCGAGACGAAGATATGCTGTCAATTTAGAACCTGTAGTTGGCGGAGGTGGATGCAGGTCTTCACAGCGATTCCGTGTAACAAGAAAATAATTCTCCGCATGAAAACGGTTATAAAAACCTAATGAACTTGGTGGAAACTCGAGACAATATGCGGAAACCAACATGGGCGGGATAAAGAGTGAAGGATGGCTTGAAGTTGCACCAGTAATTGGGAGAAAACGGAACATTTAGTTGCTCAGTAGGCCGCGGGGAGTCAACCGAAGGTTGACGACGAGCAGCATCTTTAATCCAGTCAAGTTGAGGAACCCGACTGGCGAGGTAAACTTAAAGTCCAATCCCACTGACCTTTGCTGGGAGATGTCCCCCGTAGCGTAGCACGGGTTACTGCTAGTAAATATTTATAGCTCATGCTCACATCACAGATGGGCAGCGCGTGCGCAGCTGAATTCAACAGCATTCCTGCCCCGCAAAACGTGCAATTTACGTCCCCATCGACTCGTCAATCCGCAAGGCTGTCATCGTTCACAACGACACTAGCCATAATCATCTGATGCCTACACTCACGAAGGTATGTCATGTTGCAAAGCAGACATATCGCCAGTGTGTGAAGGCGAGCGGGTACGTCGGCGCCACCGTAGCGAAAGTTGACAACGGTATTCGCTCTTTACCACTGATGCTTATTCCCCGCATCTAATTTCCCTTTAGCTCCATCGAACAAGCTTATCCTCAAGGGTAAAACTCCGGTCGCATTTTTGGCCGCCCTATCCTCCGAGCGGGTCAAGAGGGATCTTGTTCGCGAGGTAAAAAGTGAGCACTTTCCAGCCGGTCTCACCGAGGCGGGTAAGCGATGATCTCAAGTTTACCATCGCGGGCATGATATATTCCTTTCTAGGCGCCTTTCAGCTGTATTACAATGGTCTGACGAAACCGCTGCCCGAACGATACATTCACGGTTACCTCACAATGCCCGTTGGTGGTATTTGTATCCTCACCTGTGTCCCATACCTACTGAAGCTCCTCGACGATCCGGGAGTTATCGCTTTCGATGGTGACTCCACATACAAACGCATAGCGGGGTCCATGAATGAATGGGAGCTGACTGTATTTGTAAAGGCGGTCTTGCGTGGTACGTCCCCCGCGAATCTGGCCTCGACTTTGCATTCATTTCATGTAGCCACCTCAGTTGTTCGGGCATATATCAATCGCGCGAGTGCTAAATCTTTTGAAGACATGTTTGATGAGGTCCAGCGCGTCAAACTCATGGTCACTGGGAAGCCCATGCCCCTGAAGCGATTCGTTCCTGGCGGTAATTTGCAGGTCGTGAATGCGGACATGGACGCTTCCCAGGTACTTGGCATTTGTACCTCGGTGATGAAGCACAATGTCCCTGAGTACAGTGGTATCTCGAATGACACACTACCGGAAAAGGTTGCCCCGTACTTCATAAAAATCTGTTGGCGGCATTCAAAAGAGTACTTCTCCCTCCCGCCCGTCATGCACTCCCTGCTGATGCTCATCTCCTTTTCAGGCCGGTTCATGACTTTCGTTCGCTTGTCTCGAGCACTGATTACGAGCGCCTCCTTGATTTTGTGTATATCGACTCGAAGCAGAATTTGGATTCATTTTCTGCCTTTGTGCAGCGTCTCGGCGTGAAGAAAATCCAAGGTGAGGCTTCGAGATTGACAGCCAGATCATCTTGACCTCCGCATTTTTCCTTAGACTGGTGGGCTCATAAAGAAATGCACGAATGGATCATATCGTGTCTCGTCAAATCACAGTCTCTCATTCCTGCGGACGTATGGGACAGCACTCTCTCAACAACAAACACCAACGAGACGCAACACCACTGGACAAACACTCGTACCGGTATCAAGCTACCCGTCGTTGAAGCGATCGAAAGGTCTGTCACGTCGTTCGAACGCCGTTCAGAGCTTAAACATATTTACTTCACAGCGCCTACGTTGTTGATCAACAGGTCGCAGATGAGATTGAGTCGTCCCTGCGAACAGGTATTCTGACCAATCTACACAACGAAGTGGCCCATCGGATGGCTCGCAACTCTTCACGCCAGTTCAAAATCGCGCAGAAGGCACGTGAGTCCAACGCGCAAACCGAGGAGCGTAAACAGCTCGAGGACAAAGCTCGCGATATAATCCGAAGCTCGCCGACAGTCAAGTGCCCGTTCGAAGGACCTTAACGAGCAGCTGAAGGCCGTGAAGGGGACGGGAAGAAAGGGAAATCCTGTGGTTCATCGGTCGTTCTATCCGCTAGCTCGTGTGGACAGGTGAAGACCGCGCCGGTGAAAGCGGGTGAGCTCTTCTCATTCTGACTTCGATGTTTCTCATGAATCATAGCCTACGCACTGTCATCAGACAGGTCATGCCCTATTCCCGCTACTAGTACTGTCTTGGTGGACCGGACTCCCGCTGTCCATACATCCGCATTGGAATTCACGTCAGATAATCTCCTGTCGTCAATAATCTTCCCGGTGCTAAGAGTACAAGGGGATCCGTCCCAACCGCTCACACCCTGGTCCAATGACATGCACACCACGGCTAATGTCTCTTTCGATCCCCCTCAACTGCACGGGTCGAATTTTAACACCATCCAGCCTAGTAAGTATGTTTTTATTCTGAGTATAGCGATATTGACGACAGAACCAGTGAGCCAAGATAGCATTAATTCTTGGTACAACCCCGCCTTCTACTCGGAAGCCTTCATGCAGCCCCTACTTCCATCGGAGTCGGGAATCTCGCCAGCCTATGCCGAGAGCCTCCCAGGCGTCGCGGGAACTACGGCTTCGGACTCACTGAGTCTCAACTTCACCCCTTTCCAGCTAGATGCATTCTTTGACCTCAATGCGAGCCTCGATGCAGGCCCTTCTTACGGCACACCAGCCGACCCTCCCTTTGCAAGGTTGTCTCAGTATCTCGCCCACGAATCAGAGCCATTCAACTTGGACTCATCCTCTTTTCCCTCGCTTCGGCTCCCCCCGCCACAGCCGAGATCACCCTCTGAATTGTCCTCAGTTTTCGACGATTTTTTGACCGCAGATTTCGCCCCCTCTGGTGCGCCCACAATACGCCGCGACAAATTGGATGGGCTTGACCCCGCCAATATCCTTGCATCCGGATCCTCGCGCTCCAGAGAGCCAACGGCGCGGAAACGGCTAGCGGAGGAAGAGGCTTCGAGTTCGGCGCAGGCTAAAAAGAAACCTAGATCGCGCAAGGTCTGTTTATTGACTATCTTTCTCGGGATAATTATTAAACTCGTTCAAATAAATATGATTTCAACATGTGGGAGGTGTAGGATTTTGTTCAGTACTTGTAGTGAATAAAATCTTTACTCTCCGCTATGTTCTCGGCGAGCGGAATTTGTTTCCGGTTTGTGCTGGGCCACGGCATTGATTGATGATCAATTAATCCTGTCAGGTCGCCGGCAAAAGTGCCACATCAGATGTGCCGCTGTTGTTTCAGAGGCGGCACATTTGGTATCAGAGGCGGCACATGTACCTGACAAAGGCGGCACATAACAGTAATATACGCGGAGCTAGCAACCGGCTGATCGGCATCGGTCGGCATCACGTTTCGGTGGCATCCAATGCCGAGGTAAAGGATCCCAATGGAATCCACCGGCCCACGGTGCGTTCTATCTCAGACATATTGGATCTCACCGTATATCAGTGGACCATGCTTCGAAGGTTTGTCCATTGGTTTACGCCAACTCCCACTGCATTCCAATGTAATTTGGCACGTTGGCGGCTTGTTCAACGCGCTGAACTGCATCACAATCCAGTGGATTTTACAGCTGCTTGCGGAACTTAGGGCGTGGCCCAGAAATTGCTGTTTTGAGACATTTTTGATCATTTTCAGCAGATCGTCCGCTGCGGCGCCATTGCGAGCCAAACCGACGGCCATGAGGTGAGTACCGCCAGCTCATTTTAAGTTGTGCTTCTTGTTCTGATCAATTCGCATGCAGGGGCACACGGAGAATCTTAAGGTGCGTACCTTCATTATATTACTCGGTCGTGCTCATTATCCTAATCTCATGTAGGAGCACGAAGGGGCGGGGGCGGCGGGATTAAAGGTGTGTTTCATCATTATCTTTCTGTTCTGTAATCCTAAATCGCTCGGACAGGACGAGAAAATGGATGGCCCGAAGGTATGGCTTATTTTTACGCTCTCTGTTACGGTTTTGATCAACGCTCGCAGGTGTTTACTGGAGCGGGTTCTGACATTCCTCTGGATATTGCGAACGATCGCGCAGCGCATGACCCAATGCACAAGAACGCCTCGGCTGCCCAGCGCGAGCGTTTCGCTCAGTTTGTTCATGGCAAAATCCAGGAAGCGGTACCCGATATCCCCGATTTCCAGGAGGAGTGGGCGCGCTGCAATTAAGCGGGGCAGATGCTCGACCGGCATTTGCTGCAGGAAGCGGCGATGAAGTTTATGGATGATCAGAAGTGGAGCCTGACGCACGGAGGGTTTAGGGTCCCTCGTAGTGAGTTCAATTTTGTTTTCTTTTTTCCACAGTCATTTTCTGACAATGTCTCAAGGCTCGACGGAATATCCTGGAATTAAATTCAAGAAGGACTTTCTCCTCGAGGAGGCTCTCACCATCAAGACGTCGAGTACCGCCGATATCGACAGGTACTTCACCCCTGAAATGCTCCAGAATGCGCCCGATGCGCTCGCGTGGGTTGGATCCGGCGGTAAGACGAACGATAGCACCTTCCGCAAGATGAGGTCTGCTCGCTTCAAGGAGCACCTCAAAGAAGATCATCGTGACCATCGCAAATCCGACAAGGAAAGTTCGCGCGGAAAAGTCCGCCGCCGTCGTAGCCCATCCGGCTCGCGTGGTGAGGGCCCTTCGCGCAAGTACAGAAGGTCGTCTTGCTCCCCCAGCATCGATGAGCATCGCGACCGTTCGGGCAGGAGGAAAGTTGGGCGCAAGGAAAGAGTGACGTCGGAGGAGCTCGATTGATGGGACTACATAATTTTTTATGGCTTTCCGAAGAACATATTGCTAGTTTTCATGTTTCCGTGCAGAGTTCAGACACCTTCCTCCACTCTTAGGCAGAAATCGGTCGACTTTTGTTTTGGTCTTGTGTGTGTGAGCGAATCAAACCAGGCTTGTAACTGCGACGGGCTGTTAAATGAGTGCAAGAGAAAATCAGTAGGTGATGCAGGACATTAAAAAGGAACTTTCTACATGATAGAAATACTTGCCATTTATACGAGTCCCGCGTCTCAATACGGTCTTTCGAGGGCGGCATTTTCAGCGCCGTGACCATCAATTTAAAACACGTGAATATCTTTCGGCTCTCTTCTTCACCGCGACGAGCGACCGCCGTGCTACCGATGGCGGCAACTGTGCGGGACCTTATACTCATTCTCCAGATTTTTTTCCCCAGTGATCTATCCTTGGAGAAAGCCTTATATCTCCTTGGGGTCATAATCTCACTTTATCCAATCCTGCGGCTGCATTTGAATCAGCGGCGACAACCTCGACAATGGTCGCAAACTGCGTGGCTGAATAGTGTCTTGGCTCTCCTTGTCGCCGCGTTTCGAGTGGATGACTCGGATTCCTCTCCATGGGCCACTGGAATAGATCGTGGGCAACAATATGCGGAATACATCTGTGCGGATCGGGGGCCGCTATATACAATGCTCGGTCTCAATCCGGACAATCTCACAGCACAATCCCCACTTTCTCCCTTCCCAGCTCAAAGTACGAATGAACACTCACCATCCTCATATTCGGACTCGGTGGCGTGTTTGTGCCCTCCTGACGAAAGCTTAGCAAACGACGGAGGGGGATCGGTCTTGGCATTCTGCGTGAGCAGGGTCCTATTGGAACTGGTCCCAAAATGAAGTCAGCTTCAGAGGATAATCCGCAAATTTTCGCTTACCCGGTTGCGGCAGGTTGGGGCTTTGTCATCTCAACCTCTTCCTCGGCTGCCTTGACAGCACTGGTCTTGGGACCGTTCTTGGGGCTGGAACGATGGGCGAACAGAGATACGAGGCGAGGGTCGTCCGCAAGCTCGGGATGATCCTTCACATGACGCTGGATCGCGCGCAAGAGGGCATCCTTCTTGAGTGTAGCGTCCAATTTCATGAACACGGCAATGCTCTGAAGCTCGCCAATGAGTTTCTTGTTAAGCGGGCGATCTGAGAGCATAAATGGAGGGTCGACTGGAGTGGACATGAAAGATGCGCCCGACCGTGCTTGGAGACTTAAGGAAATCACTGGAAATCACAGGCAGACACCAAAAAGCACCGAAAAAGGGCGCCAACATGGCGCCATGATGGCGTATTTTGCTTATCGGGGCAGGGTCATATGGACCTGAAACATATCCAGCACTCTGCGGTGGAATCCAGCAGTTTACGATGGAATCCAGTGGAAGTACACGCGAAAGGAGTCCGGTGATCTCCGTTGGTGATTGGCGGAATCTGTCAAGCTCATTGATACACATCGCACCCCACTGCCCATCAGCGTCCGCCAACGGCCGCCGGTAACCAGTGGTGGCCATCGGTGGCCGCCAGTGACTTTGCTAGTTGGGGGCAAATTACTCGCACATAACACCAAATGTGCCGCCTCTCAGGTGCATGTGCCGCGTCTGGAATGAATGTAAGGTCCATATCTCGTCTATCCCGCATTTAGGGCCCTGTGACGAGAGGGAATTCCAGACCACTTTCAAGGATGTCTCAGTTTCTGTTGCCTCAAAGTTCGCGGCGCTGTGACTGTATTCTGAGTGGAAGAGAGTTTAGCAGAAACCGCCATCGCGAGATTCCGGCGGTGTGAGGAAGCAGGTTCGTGGGACGCAGCGAGCAAGGATGGCGGAAGTTACAGCCAAGCCCAGCCAAACACCGGCATCACGATCCGAAGTCCCGAAGAGCCTTGGCTCCGACCGACGCAACGCCGCCGTGGGGCGGCATGGCCCGAGCACTGTGGCCAACGATGGGCGCACATGCCCGCTCATCGGAGGTGGCAGTGACTGGTCATACTATATAATGTGCGCTCACATACAATGTACGCGAGTCGTAACGCGACTAAGCTCATACGAGAGATGCGGCTTAAAATATTGTACTATAGGGTACTGTGCTCAGCCACAACATCATACGGCGCTTTGCTCTTGAGCTATATGAACTGCTTTTCATACGAGATGAAGACACAAATGACGTACGAAACACTTCGTACGACATACCCGGCATACGTGGGATTGTTGTTTTTTACAAAAGGAACAGCATAGTCTGCGCTGTGCAGAGTTCAGCGCGATCTCCAAAGCCGTGTAGCCGCGTCAGCACTCAATGCGTGGAGCACAATCAAAGTCATAATAGGATCTACGATGAGGCCTGGAACTTGAACGGTTGCGAGACCTGCCACAGTACAACGCCGCCGCGTTTACATTAGCAAAACCGGGATTTTGCCGTAGTGCCGTAGTGCCGGTAGTAGCCGATGTCATTACGTAGCGCTGTGTAGCGCTGTGTAGTGGTGCGTAGTGGCGGCTCACTGTGTAGTGGCAGGGTCACTACATAGTACTCTGGAGTGGCGGGGTCACTGTGTAGTAGTTCATAGCCTGGTGCCCCTAATACTTAGTGCTTGACAAGCAGCCCAGTACGACTGCGTAGAATTCACACTTTCAACTAACCCTAACCCTATACAAATGGACATCTGTACGATTCAGGCATTCAGCGTCAATTACATTGAACCTTACACTAGTATGCCGACAACAAAATGAGGGGTGAGTACTATTCTACCTAGCTACCTACCTACCAAGACTGATTGAGCAGACTTTCAGATGTTGGCCTCAATTGGACGGACTTAATCCAAAATTTCTGTAATTTTTCGTTCACAGACATAACAAATGCATTACTGAAAGGATCCTGGCGTAACTACGGTCGCCCGCTCTTTCACCAATGCAAAAAAAAAGACCCTCATCGTGCCGCCCCATGTTCATTGCAAATATCTTTACCTTTACCTATTATAGAACTTAGTCCACGCGACGCAGGAATGTTTGCAACCTGGCCACTGACACGCTTGCGTCCATGACTCCCCCTCGCCTTCCCCTCTCGCGATGGATCAAGGTTATCGTGGGATTCACATGATTTTGGTGCGTTTCCCTTCCCGCTCCCTTCCTTCTAGCTCTTTCTCTTCTACAAAGCATGCCAGATCTTCGCTCCGGCAGTTTCCTCCCATGTACGGAAGCACAGAGCGGTTTCAAAGTCCGTTCTTTATCATCTCCAGCAGAAATGTTGAAAATTTGCCTAGGAAGAGCCGCGGATTCAGATTCGTTGCAGCCGACTTCAATTGAACTTTTAGAACCGATTGACTTGCCTGGGTTAGCCAGGCATGCTCTGCTGAGAGGTGCCGAAATCGAAGCCACCTGGGCACGTCCTGTGTGCAAAGTGGCAGTGTCAAGTTTGTTCAGTTAAGCTCGTTCAACGGGACGGCTCTGGCTTAATGCTGTTCACCCCTGACTACAGTAGCTCTCGGGTCAAGTTCCGAGAAGTGGAAGAAGAGAAGAACTTGGATTTACAGTTCAGTGAGAGAAATGCAAGATGGAAACGTTTGGTTCCGGTAGTCTCAGTTCCCGACTGCCACGACATCCCAATTTGAGAGCCCTGTCGTGACAGTCTGGGAGCTAACCGGTCGCTTAGCCGGACCCTTGCGCTATGATTTTCGCGATTTTAAGTGGCCTTGCTTAGCATATTCTCAGCCGATTTTGGTGGGGATTCCACTGCGATAAAACAATTCAATTCAATTTCAACCTTTTTGCCTACTCAGAATTGTGTTTAGATAGCCTTCGACGCAGTAAATGGTACTCGAACATTCGGCTGTGGCACTGCTGACTGCGTGTGAAAATGTTTTTTTGGTGCCACGACGTTGGCATAGCGCAAGGGTCCGGCTAAGCGACCGGTTAGCTCCCAGACTGTCACGACAGGGCTCCCAAATTGGGATGTCGTGGCAGTCGGGAACTGAGACTATGGTTCCGGTACCCAAATGAGCTAGCCATATGTGTAGCCAATTTATTTCTGACCCATCGTTGTTTTTACAGTGCTGGATACAAGTGCCATGTTCGTTCACATATACATCTCGTCTTCCTCGCATAAATCAAATGCCATCATAGAAATTGAGTCGATTCCCTTGCAAAATGTCTCTCGATCATGAAAAGTTGCGCATCCGTTTGGAAGAGCCTCTTCCGAACGCCAGATTCATTTTCGTTTTCGGCGAAGCCAGGGATATATAGATAGAAGTAACAGATTCTGCGCAATTTCCAGATAACAGCCTCCAGAGTACGCTTCCAAATCCCGGAGAGGTTTAACACATTTCGCTGGAACAAGTCGCAAATCGCCGAATTCTCTGTTCGGTGTTGTGAAAAGCAGTTGTGTGGACGTCCACCGCGTCGCTCCTTCCTGCGCCTGGATTCTTACACCATGAATTCCAACACGGTGAACGCTGTACTGAAAGCAGGCACAATTGGGGGGACATGGCAAGAAAGAAATCTGCTCATACTGCCAGTAGATGTGGGTTCCACTGTTAGTGAAGAGCCGCACAGGTTGAGACCCCAAGGATTCGGGCACAGAATGGCACTGCGTTGAATCGTTCCCTGTAGTAAGGACCAATCGCAGATTCACTCGAAGAGTGTCGTGAGGATCAACAAACGCAGCGTAATGGTCTACATTTCTTGCTGTCGCACCGGGCCGTCGAATGAATGCTCGCGGAGAATACGTTGATACACACGGCTGAACGCGGACCTTCAAGGATAAAGTGCAGCCTAGGATATCCAAGCCCCAGCGAAACCGTGAAACTTCTCGAACCACCGCCCAGGGGGAAGGTCCTCAGTATTAAGCATTGGCACATGCGTACCGGGGAGGAACACGACGTCGTGCAGAGGAACAGCGAGATGTGCGGCGGCAGAAAGCACGGCTCGCGTTGTTGTCGTTCTCTCCCAGCACAATTCCAACTGTCGTGTCTAGTGTTGCCGCGGTTAGGTTCAGAACCGATGCTGAACCCGAACTGAACCGAACCTAACCTGAATTCAGGTTCGGGGCCTGCAGCGAACCTGAACCGAACCCTGGGTTCGGTTTAGGGTTCACAGATTCGAGTTTTTTTCGAACATGTGCGAACCTGTGCGAACGGGTTCGAACCGACGTTCAAATCATTGGTAGGCGGCTGTCACCGGGCGGAGTTTGATTTACGAAGCAGCGCTTAAACCGGAACAAAATTGTAAATGCTCTGCAGTACCGGTGCAATATACATCCATCATGATCCATGGCTCCACTTCTTTGGTCTCCCAAGTCGCCCTCGCCCGCGGCCGCTCTCATCCGGCTTACTCGCCGCAGCA
Source organism: Mycena vulgaris (assembly GCA_029204335.1). NCBI lineage: Eukaryota > Fungi > Basidiomycota > Agaricomycetes > Agaricales > Mycenaceae > Mycena > Mycena vulgaris. The sequence goes on along the minus strand of JARGYA010000076.1, from coordinate 355,264 downwards.
GGTCCCGGTGCAATATGCGCCCGAGACTCCAGTTCCATCCTGCGCTATGTCTCCTTCTGTGCGACAGCTCGCGTACCAGGAATTCCTTTTAAATGACTGAGATCTTTTGGACATTCACCCTCTCCTAAAAAATGACCACTGGTGATCAGTGCGCCCTCGGTCCAGACGGGAATCTCCTGCCTGCTAGCAAAATCGCTTTCTACCATGATCCCGACGACGCGGAACCCTTGGCTCAAACTTCTACCTCCGCTCCGACCTTCACTGCGACCGGCATCGCCGATTACTTTCCACGTCGCACCTCTGGCCGTGTTTCCCGCCCCTCTGCACGCGCGATCGACCCCAACAATCTCGAGGGCGTGAAGCGCAAGGCGTCGGCGGAGTCTGGCCATGGGAAGCACAAGGCTCGTCGCCGTACTGCTCCCTCCTCACGTGCATCATCTCCCGAGCGCTCATCGTCCCCCATGTTCGATGATGATGGGGAGGAGCTTCCTGAGCTTCTGGATGTGAGTGACTCCGAGGACGGCGGTGACGAGGACGAGGACGAGGAAGAGGAAGAGGATGAGGAGGAAGATGTACAGGCCGCATACGAAGCGACCAAAGCTTTCGGTGACGCCGATCGCGAGGTACGTGTTTCGCCATTAACTTTCGCCTTTTTCTCATTTATTTCTGCAGGCTATGGGGCGTCGTCCCAAGGCGGAGCTCACCAACGACATCAAGCCAATGTATACCGAGGGCGAGCTGGTTGACGCTGATACTGGCCAAGTCACCAAAGGAAACTGGTGCCGGCTTTGCAAGTACGTGCTTATTCCCTTAGTTCTTCCATCCATTGCTGATTTATCTCCCTTAGAGCTGCCGGTATCAGCTCGAAGAAATGCTTCCTCACCGGGAATGTTACGGCGCGCCGCATGCACATTAAACGGTGAGTACTGCATTAAAACATTGTTTTAGAGACTGAGCTTCCGAGTAAAGAAACCCCGACCACTACAAAGTTTACAAGCGCCTCTGCGAGAAGAATAAGGTGCCGACACATGTACGGGCCACGCCGGACTACATTCTCAAGTACGTCCGAGTATTTTCACTTCTTCGCATTCGATTCTCGTTTAATTCATATTCATTTAGTGGGCGCGCAGCGGGGATCGATATGGAACAAACTACATTGGATGGGTTTGCGACAAAGGTGCCCGCCTTCTCAACGAGTGGCCTCTTAGATTATTTGGTGGAGTTGGTTGTCTCGGAGGACGACGTACGTGATTTCGTGTCTCAGTTCTGACTATGCTAATCGTGTCCAGGCTTTCATGCTGGTCGACAAAGGCCCGTTCCGCAGGCTCCTTCAGTATCTTCGCCCGAGCCTGGGTGACAAGGACATCCCTCATCGCACGAAGATGCGAGAAGAGATCCTGAAGCGCACAGAAGACGTGGAGGCGCGTCTGCGAGACAAATTGAAGGTGCGAAGGTGTCCTAATCTATCTCTGTTCAATGCCTTACCTCTGTTCAGGATCTTCCGGGGCAAATTTCGTTCACCTTCGACACCTGGACGTCGAAGACAGGTGAACCATACCTCGGCGTCACGGGGCATTATATCGATGCCCCCAAAGAAAAGCCCCAAGAGTGGAGTCTCAAGTGCGAACAACTGGCTTACACTCCCATCGAAGGCAACCACTCCGGTGAGAATCTCTCCAAAATTCTTGTGCGCACAGTCGACCGGTATGAGATTCGTGAAAAGGTATGTCATCGCCCCGTGTCTCATTAAAATATCTTACGAACGACGACCAAGGCCGGTTGGTTCACCGCCGACAATGCAACAAACAACGATACTGCATTGAAGGCTTTTGGGAAGGAGATCGATCCTCTCGAGATGCGGTGGGAGGCTGGCGAGCGTCGTGTCAGGTGAGCACTGCAATTTCTGCAATTTCCTTATTGATATTCTGCTAACCGGACCTAGATGCATGGAGCACGCCGTGCATCTCGGGGCGGGGCACTTCATCTCCGATGTGTCCCCTCTGTCAGCCAAGGCCGTGCTCGCTAAATTGAAGAAGCTCAAGGCGGAACTCAAGAAAGGGAACCCCGGCCTCGATGACGATGAGCTGGAAGTGTTGTTGGCGGCCGACGATGATGGTGAAGACAACGAGGGAGAGCAGGATGATGACAGTGACGATGCTGCCCCGGCTGATGCAGTTGGAAAGGCTCTTGCGCTCATCAAGCAGGTACTTACTGTATTTACATCTTGTCTGCTCACTTAAACATGTCTTTTACACTCGCAGATTCGCGTGTCTCCTCAGGCTCAAGCGTTCTTTAAGAAAATGTGTGTTGGTACCGATGTTCCAACGCTGCAATTACTAGGATGGATCCGCACGCGCTGGGCATCTCTTTTCACATGTCTGGATCGCCTCATCCTGTTGCGCCCGGTGAGTCCCGTCCCAATTCCCAGTTCTAATTTCCCAGTATGAACATGACGACTAATTCACTCATCGCAGGCCGTCAATCGTTTCGTGCTTCTCGCCGACGACAGCCCCGAGGTACCGAAGCTTACCAAGAAATCGTACAGCGACTTCAGACTGTCCAGCGCGGATTGGGAGAAGATTGAGAAAATGCGGGAGGTTCTTCAGGTGCTGTGTATTTAGTTTCGCGCTCGTTCGCTGCAATTGAGACATAAAATCCATCTTCACGTAGGAGCCCGCAAATATACAGCAGTCTTTCTCGAGCGCGAAGCACCCCACTGTGTGGAGAACTCTGCCGCTTCTTGAGGTCCTGCAGCGCACATGGGAGAACATGGCCGCGTTGGAAAAGTTCGCCGACATGCGTGAGTCTATCAATGCCGGCCTCGAGAACATCGCCAAGTGGTACAACAAGACCGACGAGACCGATGTTTACTTCATTTGCCTCAGTGAGCGTCTGGACCACCCCTTGTATCTGTACATACTGACCCTCGCCTCCTATGACTGCAGCGCTGGATCCTAACTTCAAAACTGCGTACGTTGACGAGATGTGGGATCCAGTTTCGTGCGCAGTTGGACTGGCGAAGCTGGAAGCCAAGGTGCGCTTCAGTTATTATTTCTAGCGATGACTCACTTGCCGCCAGTTTGACGCGTACTATGTTGCCCCCGTGCCAGCGTCCGCATCTCAAGTTGCCGCAGACCAAGGTATGTGACTCTCTGGTGTAACGTGAAATGCGACTCATATTACACAGTGTCAGCTGCTCCAATCCAGTACGGGCATAGCTGGATGCGGGCCAAGATTCAGGCCCGCAAAGAGAAAGATGCCTTTGGCACCGATCCTCGCGAAGAACTCAAGGCTTATCTCAACGCTCCTCTCGAAGACGTGCATGATATCGTTGCCTGGTGGGGTGTACGTATCATTTTATGTGGCGGGGATAAGCCTGATTTCCCTTTGTTCTTTTCCAGTATCATTCCACGCAATATCCGACTCTCGCTCGCATCGCCCGGGACTACCTGGCTATCCAAGGTTCTGCCACGGCCTCTGAGCGGGCGTTTTTCAACGGATCGTTCACCGCTACACCACACCGCAACCGACTGGCGCCCGAGATGTTTGAAGCGCTTCAGATCTTGAAAAGTGCGTACCGGAATAATCATATTGGGGCGGCAGAGGAGGCCACAAAGCGCATGATAGGCTACTTCGACGCGCTCGAAGATGAAGAGGCTGTATAGTACTTGTACAGTAGCCAGCACTGAGTTGTTTCAATGACTGTTGTCCGTTCACCCGCCGATTTTGGTGCCTAAAATATTCAGGTTCATTCGAGTTCGAACCTCGCTCGAACCTGAACTGAACCTCCGTGCACCGAACCCAAGGTTCAGTTCGGGTTTCGGAAAAATTGCTGAACCGAACCCATCCTCGGGTTCGGGGTTCGGACTTTTTGAGAAAAAACCGAACGGAACCGAACCCCGGCAACACTAGTCGTGTCAATGGCATCAAAGGATGGACATGATGCGCGGGCCCGCCCGCTGGCCGCCCACACGACGCGTTGGTGAGCTCAGACGCAAAAGAATATGTGATCTGCGTTCCATCATATGAAGCGCAGCCATCAGGGCATTGCAGGAATAAGTGATTCAGATAAGATTACAGTGCGGTGATGGATGAGAATCGGCCGTACAAGCCTTCAGAGCGCGCCAACAGCATCAAGTAGGATAGCGAAGGCGCGGAATAGTGCAGACGATTGTAGCGCGGAAAGCAGGGCAAGAAAGTGTTCATATTATCGCGAATCGTTTCCAAGGCCGCGACGTGATCCGCATCTTCCGCTCGGATACACATATAGCTCGTTCATTTGGGTGCCCAAATGAACCACACATATAGCTAGGGTTTTGATGGCGGCAGCGGCAGCGATGTAGGTAGCGGCGAGCGCAGGAGTGTTGCCGCAGCGCAGCGGGAACGGTGTTTTGGGAATTTCTTGAGGTGATTTCTGTTGGGAATTGATTCCGTTCCAGCAGCGCGGCGGGAACAGTTTTGGGGAAATTTTTTGAGGTGAAATTAATTCCGTTCCTGCAGCACGGCAGGAACGGCTGTGTTGCAGAACATAAATTTCTGATAATGAGAGTCAAGCTGGCGCGCGGAATAGTCCTAGCCGACCCCGTTCCGCCAGAAATGTACACCTCCAACTTGTGCGCGAAGACGTGCGCTCCGACTCACTCAGCCTGGTGATTGCAGCAAGTCCACGCACGACAAAATGCCGTGAATGTAGGCCAGGAAATAGCATTACAAGTCTAGCTCAATTCCTTATTTCCTCCTCCGCTTCAATTCGCGCTCATAGTATGAAATTACACAGAAGGCTCGCACACATTTGAACGAATAATTGTCCAATTCAGCACAACGGGAAAGGAACTCAAGAACAACAAGCCTGTGAGCATTGACTAAATGAATGTAGTGAGAACATTGGAATGTCAAGCCGGAAAATGATCCACTCACTGTCTCCACTATTGACAGCGCGCTGGAAGTTGTGCTCGGCATGCGTGCGGAGAGTATGGGGCTCAGCGGCGAGCATATGCACTAGAGCAGGATCTCTTCGTTCGATATCGAGAACAGGGGTGTACCACTGGCAGATGGAGCCAGTCCCCTTGTGGATGATGACAACCCGCAGAAGGTCATTCGCTGGCTCGAAGGTCTGAGCAGCAGCAATCTGGTAAGTGGCAATATCGGCCACTTCGCCCCTTGCGTTGCGAGCAGGGGTCGAATATTCCTGCATGAGGTCTAAGACGGCCGTGTGTGCCAGTGATCTCAGTGGTTCAGTCTAACAAGGTGAATGTGGGACATTATAAAAGGCTCCACACGCTCCCCATATTCTCATCCCGAGAGCCATGAACCGCGGTGGCTACCTTCATCTTCGTGTCTTCGCGCCATGGAGGGAGAAACGCAGCACAAGCAGCAAAGTACAGTAGTGGAGTTGCGGCCGATTGATGCGTTGATCGATAGCACTGGTTTCGCCAAATATATGCAAAGGTTCGATGTAGCCTATCTATCTAATCCTGGAGTTTGGCGCCAAACTCTAGGATTAGATAGATAGGCTTGCAGTGGTCGTTCCGTCCAGCCGTTCCTGTGATCTCAAATCCAAGCATAGGAATTGGAACACATCTCTTTGTGATACAAAAGTAGATCTTGAGTAGGGCTGCCGCCCGTGACCGTGGCCACGGTTCGACGGCACCCGTGGCACGGGTACCGTTCCCGTTCCGTCGGCCATTTTTGCCAGAGTTCAACGGCACGGGTACGGCACGGTTTGCACCTTGACGGCCCGTTAAAAGACGGCCGTCACGGCCGTGAAACGGCTTGTTTTTTCCCGTCATCGGGAAGGCATAATTTCGAACGGAGCGTGTCTCAAGTGTCCCTGAGACACATTTAACATGCCTTCTGTTTGTTCTGACACTTCTTGCCTCCAAACTTGCAAGCTGCAGTCGAGTTGCGGCAATACCGGCAATTGCCAAAAGTGATGGCGGACTTTCAAGTTCCTTTCACCGCCAACTTTCTTTATGTATTCACTGATTCCTCCAATATTATTCATTTGAAGGGGGTCCAGTCAGCATTATAGGCTCTCAGCACCATTCCTGGAATATTTGAGGGTACATGTGCTTCTCTGAGCGCCAAGATATTGGTTATAATTCCACCAACTTCTGATATCGACATATGACAGCTCACCAAGGTTATCATATAACTCATAGGAGCCGAGGGATCGAACTCAGACCAAGAAACAAACATGAAAAGTTTCGAACATACCCGTGTACCCGTTACGGCCGTGCCGTTGACCGTGCCGTCCCGTCAAGGATTTTTTCAGCCACTTGACGGGCCGTTTCGAGACGGCCCGTGCCGTCGAAAAGCCGTGGATTCGACGGCCGTGCCCGTCACGGGCACGGGCGGCAGCCCTAATCTTGAGTAGATCAACGGAAAGTAATGTGCGAAGTTAGTAGAGGACAGGAGGCGTCAGTAGGGTACGTATACGAGAGATAACAACTAAACGACCAGGGAGCGCCTACTGGTAGTAATACACATCAGCAAATGGTGAGCGCACCGGTATCCGGCAAAAGAGAAACGCCACTAGGATGTTCCTCGGGGAGAGGAACGATCCACGTGCACTCCGCGGGATGCGCCGGGGGACCTGCCGCCGCGCGATACAAGAGAAAGACAGCCCGTAGCCGGAGTACGTGAAGGAGTCGATGAAGACGCAATCAACGGTACCGCCGCCTGAAATCGGTTCCCAGGTCGGCGGTTCAGAGGCTGATGTCGGGAGCGTGAGACGGAATCGATGGAAAGCGGGCTGGCGGGATTCTGCGCTGCCGGCCGGAAGGCGGCGGACATCAGGAAAAGTCTTCTCTGTAATTTTCTGTAATTTTATCCCAAAATATCTTGGGGCAGTAAACTTTCAAAAAATTTCGGTAAATTTTCGCAAGTTTTGTCGCAATTGCAAAGTATTCACACTAGATTTGCACATTCGGTACCCGGCCATCTCATTCTACCGAACTCTTCAACAAAATCTGCAATATCGCCGTCCAGTTCCTACCATCCCCGGAGGCTATTCCGCTACCCCACTCATAGTGGCTATCATTTCGCCCGCCTGTCGCAGTTACATTATTCTAATACAAAGTTGTGTATATATGCCTATCGGTCCACGGGTTGGCAAAGAAGACAGGGCATTTGTCCAAGACATTATGGGATTTCCATTCCGGGGGTGCGATGGGTCCGAATTTAGGTAAGAGATGGATGCTACGCCGAATGTTGCCCACCGGGATGATGCTCGCGAGTCGATCACCATTCTTGATGATTCTCGAGACCTTGTACATCATATGGTGCCGTTCGGGTTGAGGCTTGAAGCTTGAGAACCATTCAACGTATGGCAAATATCTCGGAGGTTCAATGTTCGACGGGAAGATCATCTTGGCCAACCGAGGTGGAAGAGTAAACACCACTCGGACTTGCGCAATTCGGTATCCTGAATTACTGATCAGTGGTGAAACGGGGCAAAGGTTAATACAAGACAGACCTGCAGTGCCTGTCTTCGCTTTCTGGCCAGTGATGTCAACCAAGGCAGTGTCGAATCGGGCGGGTACCTCATCTCCGTTCTTCAACAGCTTTCGCGGCTGGACGTGGATAGAGTCGACAATCGAGGCCGCAGGTTCACCGTTGGCATATGGGTTGAGGGCGCTGAATTTGATCCTCTGAAACACCGGGACCACATTGAACGGGACATCGAAGCTGTTCGCTTCACGTTCAACTTGGGCGCGAGACAGATCGGGATCTATTAATTTGACAATGTAGCGAGAGAGGGCGTCCCGGAAGAATGGAGCACCATAGGCTGTCTCCAGTGTTGTAAATTTAATAGCCTTGTGCGTCGGGTGTTTTGCCATGGTGAGTGTACGCTCATAAATGATCCCGGGGTGGAGGTTCTTGATGATAGGAGGGAGCGGTGAACCAGATAGTTTCCAATGAATGAATTTATCGTGGCGAAGAATCTTCTCTTTCCGTTCCAGCCATAGAGTCATCTGCGGAAATTCGTCCTTGCGATTCGTAGATCGGTAGGCGTCCTTGGCAAGATCAATATGAAGTCGTTCAGTGTACTCCGTGTTGTAGTTGTCCGACGTCCCAAAATTCATGATGTTCCTAGGGTAATGTTCCATCCCATGGACTTTCGGAAGGTTAAAGTCGTCACGGACTCCAAGATCCACAAAGATGCTTTTGTTTCTATGAAACCGCATGCGGGCGTCCTCGAGATTATTGAGTGTTTCTGTCGAATGCATGGGGTATTGGGCAGCATAAGTGAAGTCAAGGATCGCACGGACCGCTTCCACAAGTCTCACGGGTGATAGGCCGCCCGGGAGCTTTACGTCGATAATGATACCGAGGAGGAAGCGAGAAATTTGATCATGTTCTCGCCCTGTTACTCGACTGAGGTGTGAAATCCCCTTCATGAACAGGCGAATATTGTGATTTGGCGGAAGACGGCGACAGCGAGCATCGAGCTCGGCCTCGCCAAGACTCTCCTTCAGCCATTCTATCAAGTGCTTAATGACCCCTTGATATAGTTGGTGTAAGACGTCAGAGGTGATCGATAAAAATATGTTTGTGTAGGGGAGGTGTTCCCAGAACGGGTGGATAACCGGTTTTATGCCCGCGTCACCACATGCCCGCGCATAGATGGTGCCACCTTGATCCAGCGTGTCGAGGGCATCGAGAATCGCCTCTAGATTTCGGAGGGAACACGTCGACTCTCCATCGCCGAGATCGGCATGGCCAACTTCACCAGTGGGGCATAAGCCGGTCTTCACACAAGTGACGAGTAATTGCTCGGGGTAGTCGCCAATATAACAGGCCACAATCGGGTGGCCACGTCGCAATATTCCATCCCCGCTGGCAATAGAAATTCCAGTAGCGCCGGCCTCTCGTAAGGGAGCGGTGATGAAGGATAAACAAGTGTGGAATAAGTTGGCTAGAGTACGGCGCCGTGCCGTTTTATTTTTGATGTGGCCGAGTCGAGAAGTGGGAAGGTATGCCAGAAGGACATATGCACGACGAGAAGGTTTACGCCGGATCTCCTTTGGAATGTTTCCGATTGTCATGTACACGGGGTATGCAGTCTTATTCCCGAACATTGTCAATTGAGTTTTGTCGGAAGAAAGAAGGATGGGAATAATCGTAGCGCCGGGATTATCTTTTTCGACCTGTTTCTAAAAGCCCGTTAGCGAGATTGTTTATTCAACATAGATTTTTGTTTTACCTGCGTACTCCACCACCACTTTGCAGTATGCATGTTATGATACAGGCGGATGGTTTGGTCCTTGTCTGCATAGTGTCGCTCCGGAGCCACGAATAAATATGGCGCAACATCTGTGTCTCCGAATAGAGCACGAACACACTCGATAATGTTACGAGAATAGAGGTCAAAGACTTCGCCTCCAACAACGATTTCTGACCGCGTGAATTTAGGGCGGCCCGGGAGGTTGTCGTCGATGATGGAATTGAGCTGGACAGATGTCCCGTAAGACAAGCCCAATGCGTCGCGAACCTGGTACGGAATGTCATTATTAAACTGGACTAAAGAGAGTCCTCGCACGTACCCCCTCGATCTTCAGAAGATCCGTCAAGGCAGTCGATCCAGAACCTCGCAATTTGGCCCAGCGTGCAATATCCCAGTCCATCTTCGAAGCGAAGGGAGCGTAGATGTTGCTGGATTTTCCCAAAGCGTCGCTGTACTGCTGTTCTGCAGAAGCAGAGCGCTCTTCTGAGATTTTTTCCCCAGCCCTATTGCCAGGGAACTTCACAACAACCGGTTCTTCGTGGAAGCGATCCTCGGCGATCTGACGAGTCTCGCGTATAGGCGCGGGTGTGTTATCCACCGGCGGGAGTTCTTCCATGTCACTATCCTCCTCTTGGCCATTGGGAACTGGCCGTGCAGGTTCCCAACCGTCGCCGATTTGAGCCTCCTCGGCGGCCCCAAGATCCCTCGCCCTCGGATCAAGTTCTTCGTTATCGGAATCGAGCTCCGACTCCGAGTCTGAGGAATCGTCGGAGACATAGTTGAGGTCAGCCGCAGTGTAATCGGTCCCGAAAAAGTCTCCAGTGAATGAGCCACCTCCAGTGGGGAAGTCGCCAGCTATGTTTGGACCAAACTCATCGCCCGAACTTTCCGAATCCGATTCGGAGAGACCGGCTTCCGCTCCTTCGCGGAATTCAATACAGGGACCATTCGTTGTATTGAACAGATGATTGGCGTAGGCACGGCCAACGAACGTAGTTCCACATCCGGGGCATTCAGGCATAATGCAGAAAGAATGAAGTCAGATTGATGGGCTACATTTGGGACATCCACGGCGACTAATATGAAACATGGGTGCTGCTCTAAGGCGGCCTAAAGTACCGTCACATCAGCACGAGCGCACTGAGCAGACTAAGCGGAGGGACAAACATACCATAAGTGAAAAAAAGAAGCGAGACAGAGCCGTACCTCTTTCCCTTCCCTCCATTCCCGAATCCCTTCCTTCCTGCGCTCTAGTCCTACTCACCCACACACTCCTTTGGACCATGTCAGACTCCGATTTGTCTGCGACCTCGGAGGAGGAACAACTCACCGCAGCAGAGAAGGCTCGCAAGACTCGCGCTCGCAATCTCGCCAACGAGCAAGCTGAAGCTGAAAAGATCAGTGCACAGATTGGTATGTATCCCCTGTTTCCAGGATCTTCCCTGACCGCAGCATTAAATAGAGAAGGAGGGTGGGCGCAGCGCTAAAAGAAAAGCTCTTAAAAACAGAGGTAAGCCGTCATAACCTACATTGTGCAGATTAATAATCACCCACTTCAGTTTGGGATCCTTCTGGAGTTAAACCTGATGCTCCTGAGGTGAACCCCAGTGGAGGCAACCGTAAGAGGTCAGCGTCGGGGACCGATTTGCAGCCGAAGACCAAGAAAGCCAGGGCAAAACAGGTTGACACAGGTGAATTGTCCGTTACTCCTTCACATCCCACCTAACACCTTTTTACAGACGATGTTATGGATGTAGACCAAAACTCGGATGCGGTAGCGCCAGCTGCGTCCAAGAAAGTCGAGCAATCTAAGACCAAGAAGTTATCCAAGCCCACAGCCCCAGGTATGTGCCGACATCTGCCACGATGCTTCTACTGAATCGCCCCGGTCAGGCGGTGAAAAACAGGTTCCAGCGACGAGACGCAGTGAGTGCTGCAGCTTTTGCAGGTTTAAGCGCCCATGTGACATGTGACATCACGGTGACGTAGGTTACGTCCCTACCGCCATCGTGGACTCAAGCGATGAATCTGAAGTGGAACACGGTAAGCCCTCGACTGGCCTTGACCCACCTATTTCTCATCGTCCATGCTAGCCCAGAAACCCGTCAAGAAATTTAGACCCACGCTGACGCAGACTACCGCGAGTACGTTTGGTTTTTCTCGACTCCCGCGACTCTAATACAGGGCTATTTTAGAATCCTCCGATGTGCCAGCGAAGCCCGTCAAAGCCCAGCGCAAGGCCAAGAAGCCCACCACTGATGATGCCGACACTGAAGACAATGGCAGTCAATCCGACCCCGAAGATGAAGATGACGCAGTTGGCAGCGCTTCTGCATTTGGTGAAGATGACACCTTCCCCGTGGATTTGCTTGCAGAGGCACGTTACTCTTCTTATCTCCCGGAGATTTACTTATCTTCTGTGCAGTGCCCCCGACTAATCCCCTCCGGCGACACCTCCGATAACCTCCTCGACTTCGACGCCGTCGACATTCCCCAGGTTAATCATCGCCGTCAATCCTCATTGTCGTCGCGGGGGTCTATCCCTCCGGACACAGATCACGACTTCGATGCCCACGACGTCGACAGCGACGACGCAAAGAAATCGGTGGATCTCGACGACGATGATTTGTCGGAGGGGGGCGTACGTACAATTTTATTCCGGCCTCAATCATCTAACCTCGTATCAGAAGCCGCCGCCGGCTGCGACTAACCAACGTAGGAGGACGTCGACAGCTCAGCAATTAAAATATGATCAGGAGGTATGTGATATTACTCTCACCCTTGCACTATTCCCCATCTCCATCCGCAGAAACCCCAGATCCGTGCTTCCAAGGTCTTGCATGGCCCGCGAGCGGAGGCGAAGCCCTCCCTCGAATCCGATTGGCACTCAAGCGCCCGGCTCATCTTCCCAACCACCGGTGGCCAACTGAAGCTCCTTGACCAGAACCCTCTCCTCAAAGCCGTCATCAAGGACACGATACAGCTCTCTCTATACGAAATCAGCTTCAAAAACGGCTACGAGGCTATCCCATCGCGACCTGCTTTCGTCTCGCGACTCGTCCGGCTGGCGGCCAAGAAGCATCCGAAGGCTAACCACATCGGGAGGCGTGCCAAGAAAGACATGTTATTTTGTGGCCGTCTTGCCCCGCTTGTACGTCGCTATCTCTTGAGAAACAACAAACTAATGTGGCGTGTTCTAAAGATCTGTACCCGTGGCGGTAACTTGAGGTCGGGGCTCCGCAACAGCGCGATCTCAAAGGTTGCAACGCACTACGAGCTCAACAAGCCAGGGACTACTTCGCAAATCCGGTCAATTATCAAGCAGCTCAACAAAGACCAGCATTATATTTTTCCGTACACCACCCCACCAGTCTCTCGCGCCGATGCCGACGCCCCCGACAATGTCGAGCCTGCAGCTGCTGAGTCATCGAGCAAGCTTCCGGTCAGCCTCAAGGTTCGTCTTTCTTCCATATTAGGCCCAATCTGATGTTTCCCGTCAGGCTTTCCTCTCCAATTTACCCTTCCATGCACCCGCTATGGTCGACATGATTCGTGAAGCGTGGTGGAGCAGCCCGCGAGGGATTGGCTCCATCCACCGGAAGCACCTGAAATCCAATCGCGCAGACCGTCCGAATGAGGTCGTACTTCCTGATGCGATGATTTGTTTGGCCGGTGCAAATGTACGTGTTCTCTTTGTTATGTCCTTCAATACTGAGCGGGTTGCACAGGCCTGGGCGGGGCTACAAGCTTGGGCGACTGGGCACTATGTACCCGCCCCGGAGTTTAGCCAGGGTCGTCTTGAGAGCACATACCAAAGTCTTCTGGGAATTTTGGAGGACCAACGTAGCGGTAAGTCATCGAAGGCCTTCAACGGAATCATGCATGATCTTTATGTGAAAGTCTCGTGAGTGCACTACATGCTATTTCATTGTTGTCCCACTCACTTTTTGACCAGTCAATCCCAGTCGGGCGTCGCTCCGAACGCCTCGGGCTCCGCCAACAACGTGATTTCCCTAGACATCGATAGCGACTAAGCTGAGTCGCCAGCAACCCGAGTCCCCCAATTCGTAACTACGTTTAATGCTCTTACCGTACATACTTTCCTATACCTTATGTTACTTGACTATAATAAAATTTGGCGGTGTTGCTGCATTCTATGAACGCGATATTAGAACAAACTGGCGAAATAATTCACGCAAAATGTATCATAGATTCATACAAGTTTTGTGCATAAGTTGGCAAAACTTTGATATTTTCTCGGGGGGGAACATATTTTTTCTCAATTTAGCTCACTCGTGGAAGTGGCGGAATTTTCGGACATTTTAGCCAAAAATATCGCAAAATATCTCTGGGGAGTTTTCCTGATGGACGGTGGCGGTGTGGGTGGTAACGACGTAGCTCCCGCGGTGCAGCGGGCAATCCTGGACGCTCATCAACGGCGTTCGGTGGCCCGGGAGGACGGGATACGCAGTCTGGTGTAAAATGTTAGGTTTGATTCGGATAGGAGACTGTGCTTCTCTGGCGAGCGCGAGGGAGTAGAACGGCTGCCAGTGTGGATCGAGTGAAGCAGATAGGTAAAAGACCACGTCGGAAGTTGCGCCACCTTTTGGTGAGCGCTGTCACGGTGGCGATTCCTGAGTCACGGTGGCGAGGACGGAAGCAAGGGGAAGAGGGGCCTGGGTTTGGGCGGCTTCTACTAAGAGCGTAAACGGTTGATGCGGCGGAGGATTGTGTTGAGGCGTTGGCGGCGCAGATGGTGGTGACATCGCGGCTGCTGTTTTGGCTTCGACTTCGGCGTCGGTGACTGTCTTGGTCTTGGATTTCTTCCGTTTAGGCTTCTTGGGCTTCGGAGCATCAGCTGGAACGTCGGGCGCCTCCCGTTTACCCGAAACCACGGCCGCTGCCTCGGATTCTGTCGTGCTTGGATCGGTCTTCACGAGGACGCCAGGGGGGGGACCGTTCTTCAAAAAGTATGCTTTGGCCCAGCCGGGGTATCCAACGGTCGCCAGACGGTGCACCTTAGAGCTAAAGGCGCAGAGACGGAGCTCCGGATATTCCTTTTCGATTTCTTGGGCGTAATATGCACGAGTAAGCGACGTCGCCTCGCTCCAAGTCTGCGGGGCGGCTCCTTGGCTATGTAGGTATGCCCAGATTGCACGCGCTGACATCCGGACGGTTTTGACCCAAGATCCGGGCATCATTGTGCCGTCTTCAGATGTTAGGAACCAGTACATCACGTTCTCGTCGTCCTCGCTGAGCCGCTTGGAGCCACGTTGGGGCTTCGCCTCTTGCATCGTCACGGGGTCCTTAGCCTTTTTGCGCTCGTTGAATTCGGTGAGGTAGTCCTTGTCAGTCCAGATCGGAACATCCGGGTAATCCTCGCGGTTCAGTGGCACGAGCGGCGCCGTCGATGCATTGGGTTGGGAGGGAGCGAGGGGGGAAGTCGTGCTTGAGGATGCTCCGGACAGTTTGGAGCCGACACTTGCTATTAGCTCAGTGTATGCGTGTCTGGATAGAAATCATAGAATGAAAGCCCGGATCCGATTTAGAATAAATCACGTACTGTAGCGTATCGTAACGAATCTGAAGGTCTGAAAGACGTCGCTCGCTGGTCTGGTAGCTCTGAAACAGGTCCATATGTGTGAGCAAAATTGCGGTTATTCAATAGCGTCTCGTGTGTAGCTTCCGCGATGGTCGAGTTCCAGGAAGGATCGACTGATTGATGCTAGAGAGATATCGGTGAGTACCCAGAAGCGCTAAATCAAGTTCTGTACCCAGGAGGAGGGCTCAGGTCCGTCGAAGGATTGCCTTGAAGTGGCCAAGATGGAGCGCGTCTGTTGTTGCTCAGAAAACGGTCGAAAGGAGCTGCGGGAGGAGAAAGAGAATTCCTGAGGCGAGGAGGGGACTTGCGGCGATAGCGAGAGATCGTAGGCAGTCATGCGACGTGTAGGTCGTCCACGAGATGAGCCGCTGCTGGTGCTCTCGTACTCGGCGTTGTCAGAGCTCTTGCCGCGCACAAAGCTTCGGGGACCGAGTTCGGGGGTTGCGGAACGGTACTGAGATGCCTGCCAGTGCCTTGCCATCGTAGGAATGCAGGAAACGAATGTCTGCCGCCGAGGACGACAAGGTGCGAAAAGAGAGGAGGTATGCCACGTGATCGCTCCAAACAATGTATCTCGCTCAAGTAAATTCAAGTGATGCCCATATGAAGCAGAAAAAATCGTAACAAATCTCTTCATTTGACTAGCTATCTGTGTCGTCCTCTACAGGTCCAGACATGCTCGCAACGTCCAATCCCATCTTGTGTACCGCAAATACTCGACCTGCTGCATCGAAAGGCACCATCCCCACAACAGAGGAAATCGTCTTGGCCCGGATTACCTGCAGCGGGTTTTCTCCGCTGCTTTCACATACCCACAGAGTATTCGAAGACTCCTCAAGAAGGCGTTGGTCTGGCGCGGAATACGGGGACACGAGGGCCAATGCGACAAGTTTGTTGTCCAGCTTGGCTTGGAAAAAGAACTGGACCTCGGCGTACGATTCGCCTGCAGCGGGGTCGTTGATCTGCAGAAGTCGTCAACATAGTTTGCGAGAAACCCTTAGGAACACTTACCCAAACATTACGAGACATTCGGACTTTGTTGAGGGCCTTCTGTTTTTCCTTCCATGCGGTCCGCGCAATTTGCCCATTGGGAATTCGAAGTCGTGCCCATCGTTGGAAAGAGGGCGAGAGATTGTCGGGGTATACAGTCTCGTTCGCCTCCTCCAAGAATTTCTTGATAGCGGCGCCGGCAGCGCCGTGAATCATTTGATTATATTCATCCTTCGCGCGGAGAAGGACATAGCCGTCGTCCAGATCTTCGGCGCAGCGCGGCAGTGTCCGGTTCCAAATCAGGAATAAGACTCTTGAGCGAGTTAACTTGTGCTCGACGGCAGGAACGCTGGGAAAGGTTCGCGTACGGATCGGATGTCGGAAAAATAAAATTAGCCTTTTGAGCCGACGGCCTGATCGGGCCTTATAAGGTAGCCGGCAGCCCTATCTAACCTTATCCGGCAGCCCATCAGCCTCGCCGGCAGGCTTTCAAGCGTCTCCCTCCCTCAGCTCACATCGCTGCCTCGAAGCGATGGGTCCAGGCGATGATTTATAGCCCTACCTGTGTTCCTGACCAGAAAAAGTCACCGTATACGGCTTTTTTAGGTGAGCCTTATAACACGACTGTCATCTTATGAGGCTCGGAATCCTTACGGCCTGATAAGGACTTATCGGGCCTTATCGGCTTCGGCCGATTTTTCCGACAGAATGCTGCTTGATCTCCTCGCCGAGATTTCCGATAGTTTGCTCCATCGTCCATTGAGTGTAGTACGAGCCGAGCCCCACTCGGAAGACTTCGAGCGCGAGATGGAGGAGCTGGTGGACGCTCTGCCGAATGAAATGTAGTCGAGACGGAAGGCGCTGGTAATCTAGCTCTTCGAACTCCTCCACCGCTTCGTAGAACATCTTGTGAGCTGAAACACTAGCTCATCCCGACTGATGCTACGCTCATAGATAAGGCGATACGCTCGAACAACTTTGCACAAGTTGCGCCAATAGGCATGGGGGAGGACGCCGTAGAGAAGGCCGGGAGCGAGGCAAAATAGATGGGCCAGGAGAAATTGCCGCGGCAATACCTAAGCCCGACTAAGCCCAACTAAGCAACATAAGAAATACTTCACACGTGGGTTCTACTATGAAATTGGGTCCTAGAGATGTACTGGACTGTTATACAGCTTGAATATACTGTTCTCCGTGTATGTCTTACTCAACTTGTGAGTGTGAAGTCCAGATTTTGTCATGGTGCACCCAACTTGAACCTCGAAATTGAATGGGACAAGATACATTGTGTTTTGAATACTTGAGGACAAGTTGGACTTCCTTGTTACAATTGTAGACATAGATGCACGCCGCGGCACGTCCACGCGGCAGCGCCGCGTCAGTGCGCGGCAGTACCGCGTCAGTGCCGCGTCAATGCGCGGCAGTGCCGCGGCAACACAGCCACCGGGTAAAGTGCCGCGGCAGAGTGCCGCGCCCACTGTAGCAAGTTTTACACCGATTCTCTGGCATACGGTGAGCTCTCAAAGGTATTTGTATCATCAATGGACCGTTTGGGCCCCGGAAGACTGCACTGGGAGTTTGGTCTGCGGCTAAATGTAAATGATATCGAACTATTATCCGTTCTCTTACCGAAATCCTCGGCTTTCGTTTACATTTCTTTGGCCCAATCCCCTTGCGGAGTATCCCATCGATTTCGCTCTCTTCTCGACCTGCATCATGAGAGTAAAATGACCTGTGCAGCATAAATTCAGCCGCGTGCTGTGAACACACAGCCTCAACACAGGCCAGAAATTAACCCCATCTCGAGTCAATCTTCACACTCTGTCCGTAATTTCCAGGTTAAATGTGGACCTCTCGAAGAGTAGCGGCTGTGTAATTTAGGACCAACTCTGACTGTTCAGGCGGCGAGGAGAATCCCGTGTCCTCGCAGCTCCAATTCCAATTTTGAACATTCCTTACAGGTAAGCAACTTTCGCACCGTGCCCGCGGGTTTCCATTTAATCCGGCCCGCCCCGGGACTGCGTGCTGTTCAATTTGGATGAATGCGGGCTATCGACGCGAACAGAACAGTCCCATGTTCGCCAGCTGTGCCAAACAGTCAAAATTTCCTGAAAGGCATGCATCTTTCCCACCGAGGAACTGCGGCCAGTCAGGTATAAAGCACCCCCCATCATTTGGTGTTCAATCATGTTTCTCCCCCTCTCTTCGACGAATCTTGGCTCTGTGTGGCTGGCCTTACCGCTCAACATTTCTGGGATCATCTATATTTAGCACCGAGGATATCCGGTCCCTGGGCCATTTCATCTACTAGCCGAAGTTGTGCCACTTTCGCTGTTCGTAATGTTCAACCCACGCTCCCTGTCTCC
This sequence comes from Mycena vulgaris, assembly GCA_029204335.1. Classification (NCBI taxonomy): domain Eukaryota; kingdom Fungi; phylum Basidiomycota; class Agaricomycetes; order Agaricales; family Mycenaceae; genus Mycena; species Mycena vulgaris. The sequence continues at coordinate 337,077 of JARGYA010000076.1, read as the reverse complement.
TCCCCTGCGGGCCCATTACACGCAACTATTTGTGTTCGGTCTATCTGGACCGTCAATGGGCGGTGGGGCAACCACTGGTTAATCTGTCTGGCGCAAAAAATACTCAACAGTTGGTCGAGGTTCCTTCCGTGGTCCATGCACACTTCACTGTCTACCTCAAAGATTTAATCGGACGGCTGTGGCAAGACTTGGGGGCGTGCGGCAAGATTGCGTCAATTCCCGGCAGTGTGCAGCACCCCTAACCAGCCGTGAACTGTGTGAACATTGTATGACAAATGTAACAAGGCATTGCGGAGTCGCGTGAGATGAATCAATGTTGCGCTTCAAGTTAACGCCGAGGCGGGCGCTACGATGCACGGCTCCTTTTTCTTTGCCCCGCCAAGGAACATCCCGCACTTCTCGAATCCATCTCCCACGCCGCACCCCTCGTTCCTTGCAACAGCGCGCACGCCCACAGTCCGCATCTCCGTGTCGCTCTGCGTGGAGGGTGACGGGCTGGGAAGCACGCAGCATGATTGAAGTGTAGGCGCAGTGCAGCACGAGATTGTGGTGTCTGTGTAGGAGTATTATCGGTGCAGGGGCGGGAGTTTGGAATTGACACTGGGGATTGAGATGTAAATAAAACAGATAGGAGTTGAATTGAATCGATGTGACTCACCGAGCCGTGGAACAAGAATCAGGCATTTTCTAGACGCAGATTTTTTAAACAAAGTTGCTAGGGTTAAAGATAGTTACATAATAGGAGGTTCAGCATTCAACCACAAGACTTCAACAAGAGTCTGGTAATCATTCTAAACAATTGATTGAGTTGCGAGGGAATACAGTGCTGCCCAGCTCCATAAAATAGACCTGTGACCCGGTGCAGACCTGATGTAATATGAGTCTACGGAGTTCTTGGATAAGAAGTCGTAGAGCACGGCGATCTAAGCCGGTGGGAGTTTTACTTTGACTGAGAACTTGAGTCGGTAAAGCTCCGTCGTTGACGAGGATGCCTACTACAGGTAAGTTACTGACTATTTATAATAACTAGCTAACTACGGAATACTACGGGATACCTGCGGCAGCGCTGTGCCGCTGCCGCAACTACTGTGCAACCGCGCCGCAAGCCTGCGGCGCGCTGGGCTAAATCGGGCTCCGGCGCCGAGAGCCGACGCGAACCCTTACATGTAACGGGTCAGCATTCAGTATCTGCCGGGTCCGACTAAGCCTGACTAGTAAAATTTGAATGATGGATTTTTTGTGTCTAAACAATGTATTGCAATGATTAAACATTGTTCGACCACTAGCTGGTGCCGAGGAACCTCTGTGGATCGAGTTGAAGGCGTCGCGGCACCGCCGCGGCAATAACACAGCCACCGCCGCGTCAGTGCGCAGCTGTGCCGTGTCAGTGCCGCGTCAGTGCGCGGCAATGCCGCGGCAGGCGCGGCACTTTTACCCAGCCCAAAATAGATAGGTTAGGCATTCTTGCGCCTTGTATCCGCTAGAAATCTTCTCGGCGATGTTCCGAGGGGGACGATCAAACGAGCCGGGGAGGTATGGTGTGGCATTCGCACCGGCCTCGCCGTGTTTCTTCCACACATCACCTGTCAGAACAGCCCAGGGCCACAAATCGGTATGGTCGCTCGATTCACAGTCTAGCGTCCCTCGCCAAAGTCCGAGCCAGAGGTCGAAGATATTGAGAATCCAGTGCATCAGTTCCCCCGGAAAGCACCCGGGAATTGATAGAACGCGCGGCAATCCACTGAATATCGTGGGTCGGGAGATACCTGTTCCGAGGCGTCGCTTGTGATACTGCGCCTCATTCGGGGACTCAACGACTTTCTCGAGAGCGAGGCGATAATCTTCGGGCGAGCCTGGCGCAAGGTTTCGACCGTTCACATCGAGATGATCGCAGCCGACGACGTTGTAATCATCCGGCTTGACCAACGGCGGATAATATGTCGAGGCATGTGGCTTGTGACGACCTTTGACTGGACAGAAGATGCGACATCCGTACGCGCCGGTATGCCCCACTAAGCCATCAATCATCGCCATCCCCGGTCCGTCCGCTGTTGCGAGGTGAAGGAAAGGGCGACTGGTAAAGACGCGATCCTTCTCGGCATCCCAAATTTTGAGTCCTTCCCGCATGAGTGCAGCGAGTTGATAGACGCCGGGAAACAGGAAAGATTCTATGATTTTAATCTTGTCTGGTCCGGGCCAGACGCCGCCAGGGATGACAATTTTTTTCTTGTACCGAACGTTGGAATCGAGGTCGAAGAAGACCCACAGGTACAGCCAGCAGTCCGACTGCTTCATAGCGTACAGCTGAGCGCCGTCGGTCGAGAACATAAGCACCGAGTCATCGTCGGTGATGCGGCCGTCTTCAACTGCATCGAGATATGCCTGGCCGTGATAGATGTCGTCGTAGTTCTCAATCCAAAATTTCCCGGCGGGCGTGCGTGTCTGGCGAATTTGTGCAGTCCGATCCTGTCTGTGACGCATCAAGTGTGCACCTTCTTTGCTGCGCCACAGTGCCTGCAGAACCGGTCCGATGGGGATGGTGTCGAATTTGCGCTGCGCTACTTTGGTGAGACCACCACTTTGTGCGAGTCAGATCGGGTCGTAATGGGGTTCGTCGCACTCTCTGCATTTTTCAAGGTCGCTGAAAGGTCCCGAGAAGCCCATGCAAGAATTGATGCACATATCATGGGAGATGGGTATGACGCCGGTCATCTCCTCGATCTGCTTCTTGATTGCGTAGTGCGAAAGCATACCCGTGTCAGGATTGTGGCGCTGAACCCCGGCGCGTGAAGCATTGTACGTTGCCTCAGACGCGTACGTGTCGGCCAAGAAGATGTCGAGGGAAAGTCTAAAGTCTTTGTTGTCGGATATGTCAACAGATTCTTGGATTGGATTGCGCAATTGGTACACAATGTCATCTGGTAATCCGCAATCATCTAGGAATGCTCCCTCCAACGCCTTGATGTACTTTTGTACGGTGCTGATTTCGTCGATGGCAGAGAATTTGGCATTTGGCGGAGCGGGAGGTGCAGCACCAGCAGTGGCTGGGTTTGGAACCGGCGCGTCTAAGGGAATGGACGGGGGCGAAGAGTCGCGGGATGGGGGTAAAGGTGGGTCGGGGTCTTGGGGATGGTTCCGAAGCACTTTCGCCTCGGCACTCAGGATATCTTCGATGCTAAGCGGGTCTGGAATATCCTCGTCTTCGGGATCGATGTCCTGTCAGAAAATGTGAGCCGCAGAGACCCAACTCCGAAATGCTGAGCTTACTGGGGATGGATTGCGCCTCAGCATGTCCTCTTGAGGTGGAGGGTCATCAGAGGGCTCCATTGACAGGTACCCTCCCGGCTCGTACTCACTCCCAGGGCCCTGGCTACGACCCCCTCATGCCATTTTACTTGAATTACAGGTTTGGACAAGTCGTCGACGACTCCATTCTGCCTTTCCACATCGTAGCTAACCCGAAGGGTGCGCATGACGTGATGTACGTTCTGGACATTCGCACGGGGGCATGGGAGAACCCGTTGGCCAACTACAACATTGAAGAAGTTTTCGACGAGGGACTCCGGGTAGATGTGGATGAGAAGACTGTGGAGGATGCTTTCAAATTTATGAAGGAGGATATGAGTACGTTATGCGGTGTTTTATACTTCGTCGGTTTGCTTCTGACACACTACACAGAGCTTGAGGAATGGGGATCTTTGACCACGTACTACTCGGTTCTGTGATCGGCCTTGCCCCAATGTACTCACAGGGCCTCCCCCGGGAATGTTGTACTAGTCCGATAACTCCTCCGATATAACTCACCCGCTCACGTACTTTATGCCATCCTTTTCTGCTGTCCCTCTGTCTGCACTTTACGTAAAATGTTGTCCTGTGGAATACTGCCAAAAAATGGTCCCGCCTTTCTACTCGTCGACGAATTGAACTTTGTCATTCCATTAGCCAGGGAATTCGAGCGGACTCTGAACCATATCTCCTGGCGACTGGCCTAGATTTCTCCGCAGCGGCAGGATACCACGTTTCCAGCGCGCATCTTGACCGAACAAACCGCAAGATTACTCTGAAAGTCCGACGTGCTCAGACGTCGCGTCGGCACCTTCAGACTTCAAATATCGAACACAGCTTTCCCAACTGTGATGCGCACGACATAGTAACAAAATAGTGGGGTATACGGCTTGACTGAGGAACGGGCGTAACCTCAGACACGTGCTAGGTGCCTATACCTAGACTCTCGCTTTCGGGATGTGACTCATCTTGCCAGACGCTTGACTGCCAACCAGCTGCCAACCTGCATACCCGAAATTCCAGCGTCGGGTACATGTAACATTATCGGGCATGCCGCGCGGCTCAATGTCCACGGCGGGTACGTGCACAGTCCAGTAAATAAAATAGAAGCATTACGGAGTAACTTACAATACGTGGCAAGCGACGGCCCCAACCAACCGCTTTCGAAAATCCCCGCGTGCGTGCCCCACCCCGCTCTGCCCTCCCGTTCCCATACTTGGGCTTTTATGCGCACGTTTCTTGGAGTCGTAATAATCGCGCAGCGCTCGTTCATCACTTTGAGTGCGACGAGCTTAGGAACGCCGGCATTGAAGGCCTGAAGATGTCGAGAAACGCGCTGGCAAATCCTGGCAATACGTACTGCCAGTGCGCGAGATAAGCGACGAACGCAAGTAGCACCGCGAGTTGCGGGTAATCACGGGTGACCCCAAGTGACCCGACAAAGGCGACGACGCGCCGCGGGCCCCGGTACGTCAACCTGGACGGATGGAGTCACCAATATCAGTTACTCCAACCATCAAGTACAAGAAGGGAGGAAGTGCAGCTCTACCACAAACGCGCGCTCTTCCACCGCCAATTGGGGCTGTACGTGCAATTTGATTAATAGGGATTATCGACATAGCGATCATTTGCGGAAATGCCCCGGCGACATTATTCCCATTCGCAGCATCCGGAAGAGATAACTTAAAAGCGCGTCGTTTAGAAACAGGTATGTCCATTAAGGTCTTTTAATACTTACCTGTTGCTCCACTAGAACCTTCGTGGGCACAATCATCAACGCGATGCCCTTCTCTCCACGCGCTTGAGCAGCAATTGCTTCCGATTGAAGGACGACTGTTTTTCCCATGCCCGTCGCAATAACGCAGAAGACGTCGATGCCAGCGTTGATGTCCATCGCTAGCTCGAGCTAATAGGGATGCAATTTGGCGAGTTTGCATCTCGAGCGTAGGACCTCGTCCATCCATTTGCGAGAATTTACTGGATGATTGGAGAGGAACGCGGGCTGGAAGTGTTCCATTACGCGTCGAAATAGGTATGAATTAAGCAGAGATATAAACGAGTGAAGATGCTGCCCCCAGGGCAGAAGGGGGCAGAAAGTTAGAGTGAAGCGCGACAGAGCGCGACGCGGCGCAGGGCTGATCGTACTTCGTCTCGATTGGGCAGACTTTCCAAATTGGGACGCCGACATCAAGCCGAATTCAACTCCGCCCATCAAATGTCGCTTCTCTTTGGGGTGGCGTGATACGTCCAAGACTTTATATGGGTGTGAACGACTGTCTTCACTCCCGATAAAGTCGTGCTTGCGAGACTAGGCAGGGAAGACGCAAAAAGATGGCCAACAACACCCAAAATGAAAGAAGAACGAATCCCAAAAGTCCAAAGGAACCCAACGAGCCTAACAGCCCCCGCAGCCGCGCTCGGCCCAAACCACATCCCTACATCCTTCCCGGCCGCTTTGCCCGCAAGCGCCATGCGGTGCACGCCGAACGGCGCCGCCGGCGCGTCGAGGAACCACGAGAGGAGGCGCGCGTGGGCGGCGGGTGTGCGCGGGGGGAAGGCGGGGCCCATTGACTAGGGGGAGTCTGTGGGGAGAGGTGGTTAGTGCTGGGATACTACGGGCGGCGGATAAGAGAGGAAAGAAACAAAGAAAGTACACAAAGCGTAATGGCCTTGCGACGTCGCCTCGGAATCACCACTGCCCGCCGAACCGACGCAGGGTACAACGCCCACGCATCCCCACATCCGACTCCGACATCGCATCACATCATCCCAACCTCACCCCCACCCCCGCTTCATAACATCACCCACACCCCTACCCCAAAACCCAATTCCGCAAACCTCCACTGCGTGCTTTGTAAAAGCGGGCAGCGAAGCCCACGAAGTACCGCACCACCTTCCGCAAACGGACTGCACACAACCGGACTACAGCGTCCGCAAGAGGAGTCGCGAAGGTGGTGACGATTCCCAAAAAGGAAATCGCCTCGCTTTGACCACTCCATGAGGAATTGGACACGCGGAGCGGCATAGTGGGCGCGTGAAAGAAAAGACATGTGGCGTCAATTTCCCGGACGTGAACGCGAGAGATGATGGGGCAACAACAAGTTGGTCTAAGTTGGTCTCACGTCCGTTTCCCGATGGGGACAGGACTCAAGCCGACAACTACGTAGAGTAACGGAGGAGTTACAAAAACTAAGTGGTGTATGTAAAGGGGATGGAGGGAGGGAGAAAAAAAAAGCGACCGGTGCAAGACACGGGGACTGGGAGCGTAGCGTGAGACAGGTAAGAGATCCGCTCGCTAGCTCCCAGTTTATAAGTAAGGATGGTGTGACGGCGTATAAAAATACTATCACGTATCGATAAGATGTATCGTTAATCACAATACGTGAGTGAGTGGGTTCAGAATCAAAATTGCTCCAACTACGGCGCTTGACAAGTCCTGATTTGAAGAACCAAAAATCTCAAAGCCCTTTGGGAGTGGATGCAGTTTCTGAGGAACGTACACGCTGGGTGTAGGCTTCCACCGAATTCCTGCTGAGGAGTAGGGTACCTAGAAAGTTGATAAGTGAGCCCGCTGGAACCGTAAATATACTGAATGGGTGGTTTCGATCTTTACGAAGACCGGAGGATGAATTCGGTAAAGTAGAGCAAGTACAAGTAACCAGAAGAGAGCTTGAGTTCAAATCCAAAATGAATTTAACTGGTGGATAATACAAATGGGAACTCTGAGGGGAGCTCTGGGTAGACTGGGTAGATTGGGTAGACTGTGTAGACCGGGTAGACTGTGTAGACCGTTCTATCAAGGCTAACTAGAGGTCATTTTATACATGGAAAATAGGCTTGGCAGTTGAACAATAGAAAATAAATGAGTCAGAAAGACAATAAACTCCGCAGCGCAGAACAATAAGTTCTCCCAGCTCTATTGTGTTGCTTAGTGATCCGCAGTTCGAGTGCTTCCCGCACTATTGTCTTCCTATTGTATTGTGAAAAGTACAATAGAGACAATAAGACCTTTTGTCTTGGGCCTGGGTCATGTGCTGGGAAAGGTGTAATTGACTTTGAACAGTGCCGGATTTGAGGGGTGTGGCTGCAGAGTAATTTTTCTGTATTCGTAAACCATGTTGAAGATGGAGGATATTTCTCGTAAGGGTTGAAAATCAACGGTGGCAAGATGGTGCGTCTATTTAGGATTTCGAACGAATGAATATGGCCGGAGCGGTTTGAATATTATGTGATTCATGTAGAACCAATTTATTGGTGTCACAATGGAACGGAATTGAGGCGAATGAAATAAAGAAAAAACTTGAAATAAAGAAGACTTGAAATTTTTTGAAACGGCGAGGCACGCAAGAGCATTGACCCGCTGCAGTGCCACCTCCACACAACACACTGCACCCACAATGATTGCACTATGAAGCTGGAGTAGGTGGAATTTCAACAGGCTTTAGGTTGATTAACCGTAGCGGTTGTTGTACATTGTTTGTATATTTGACTTGGCCCAACTCAACTATTCAAATATTCTCTACCCAAGTGTGCCAGTCAGATCTTTTAATATGACTACCAGTATGTTTACTTCCTTGTGTAGTTTCTTCAGTCCAATTGACTTCTCCCTGAGCGCACGAATTCCATATTCAGACGATAGCGGTTGATGTGCACTGCCATCCCTATGTAGTATTAAATTGATTAGTGTACCCGGAGTCATTCAATAACATTGGACATTCATGCAGCATAAATATGTTGCAGATCCTCACCGGGCGCTAGACTTTATTTCGGTCTCTCTGCAAGCAAGACCAAACAACCGCTACGGGCCCAAAAAGGAAGTTGCTGACTAATGAAACAGGTCGTTACTAAGTCAAAACAATAGGGCGAGAGAAACAATACAATAGGAAAGCATTACTAGTCTAGTCAAACATGTAATTCTTGAACTTTTCCTCTGCCATTGCACTCACTTGCTCGTTCTCAACCGCACGCTTCCGCGCTCGTCGGCTAGCGCTCGAATTGGGCGAGCCATAAGGGTAGCCAGAGGCGCTGTGGGGCAGGTGGTCAGAGGGGCGGGGACAGGTGGCTACAAATAAAATGAGCCACTAGGTCGCTGGGTAGGAGTTGTATTCCATAACATACCTTGACTAGCACTGGCTGGGCGCCACGCCGGGATGGGACAAGCTGCGGTGTGATCGGCTGATCCCTGAGATAACCCATGGCCGAGGAGGGCCCAATCCAACTCGTTCATCCCGATGACGTCCGCCTCAATACAGTACTCCCTGAAGGGTACGAGGAGACGAGGGATGCCGTCAGGGACACAAGTCATGGCAGGGACTGAAACGAAGTCAGTCGACAACCCCAAATCACAAGCGAAAAACCGTACGCACTAACATGCAAAGGACAGCCTGAGTCTGTCGTCTCGCAAGCGATTGCATCAGGCGCGCAGGAACACTAAGATGCAAAGGCTCCTAAGTCAATGAACCGTGAAGGAAAGGTACGAATGCACGCACCGGCGGGGGAGCCTTGTTGTTCCTCTTGAAAACGTCGCATGCTTTGCAGACCTTGCCTAGGGCGTGGATATAGCCACAGAAGGTGCTGTAGCGAGCCCAGCCGTACAGGGTGACCAGACGGTGGCACATGGCACATTTATCGGTGCCGAAGTCCTTGATATGCATGTTGGCACCGTGGGCGAGTTCTTCCTTGGTGAAGAAAGTGAGGAAGCCTTCTTGCTCGAGATTGATGTTGTAGTAGGGCGGCCTGGGTGTCGGACGCGGAGGAGGGGGAGGGGGGAGGCGGGCAACCGGGCGGGTGGAGCACGTCGTAGGTCTCAAAGGCAAGCTGCGGCGGTTGTGCGACATTGAGTTCCGTGGGAATGGAGGGTGGTGGCCGTCCTGCAAGGATCCACGACGTTAAATAGACTCTGACACCTTGAACCAACAATAGCACGCACCTATATCCTCATCCGGTCAGGCCACCATATTTTTCCTCATCACAACGGCCCCCAGTCTTGCTTAATTGGGAGTTCCGTTGATATTCTTGCCCATCATCTTTCTTGATCGGGAATTCCGTCCGTCTATTGCCATTAACGTCAACGCCACCACCTAATCACAGAACAATGGATTCACGTACCTTGTATATTCCCTGGCCGTCATTCCGCAAGTCGTTTGCCACCCAAAATTTTACTATCACTATCACTACACTTCATACATATTCCATATATCAATTCATAACGCTCGTAAAGAAAACTAAATATTACAAGTTACAAAGAAGGAGTGAGGCTGACAGAGAAAGAAAAGAACTATGTTAATACAACTCCCAGCGTTTGACGTACTTGTCGTAAATCACCTGGTGCTCGTCCTCGAACACAGCTGCAAAACCATCCCAAAGTTTGACCCACTCCTCGGTGTTCTTGTCTTGGAACCGGGTATGCCGTTCCGCTCGCCCTTGCATGCCCTTCGAGGTCTTCTTTAGTTGACCGAGAATTACTGGGGACTGCTCCCCCGCCTTGACTAGCTTGAACTTCACCAACGACGCCGCCTTCTCCGCAGCATCCTCAGCGAGATAGCTATTGGCCTTCTTCATCAAGGCCTGCCTCTCCGCCTTGGACATCGACGGCCCCGCCTCAGGTCGCGCCTTCTTTGCTGGACGCGGAGGATCGGGCTCGTTTGAGCGCTGGTCGGGCTTGGAGGAGCGGGCCACCGCTCTATGCCCCTTCGTCCGCGAGTGCGAACAATCCCGGGTCCCCTGCCCAGGACCCCCACCGCGTACAGGAGAAGGGGAGCGTGCTTGCTTTCGGCTGGGTGCCGTCCCTGTCCCTGTACCGCGGGAGCGGGAGCGTGAAGGGGAGTCGCGACAACGGCGGCATGCTAATGGGGAACGCGAACGGTGCCGGGAAGGGGAGTCGCGACGACGGCGGCGTGCCGAGGGGGAACACGAATGGTGTCGGCGTGTTGGTGGGGAACCCAAACGGCGCTGTGTGTCGTGTCCGCGAGAGTCTGAGCGATCGCGGCCGCGCAAAGGAGAGCGTTCGTGTTTCCGCTTCTGGACCGCGGCGATCTGCGTCTTTGGGGCGTTCTGCTTCTTCTGCTTCTGTTTCGGCCCCAAAACCTGCGTCTGGTATTTGGTGCATTCGTCCGCATACCGTAGGATTATGCCCGAAGTTGTAGTGATGAGGGGAATGTCTCCCTGTTCAGTCAGCGACATCTCAAGCTCGTCTGAAAGCGTTGTCAGCGCAGAGAACATGTGAACAGAGTATCCCATACCGTTGGTCCATGACACGATGCGTAGCGCCTTCTCTGCAATCTCTGCGTCCTCGTCGTCCGCGGGTGGGCAACCGTGCCGGACCTCGAGGGCATGTTTGACGCGGTCCAGGTCCTTCTCCGCAAACACAGTGAACGTAAACCCGGACTTTGGGAAGTGCTTACGAGCCGCCATCTCATCGTCCCAGTTTTCGATCCGCAACTGGTTTATGAATGCGAAGTTGCCCCAGGTCCCCCAGTGCATAAGCTGCATGCTTGACGCGGCCTCCTCCGGCGTGAGTAAACCGCGCTCTACTTGAATGGTGACTAATGCCGAGTCCGAAATATTCGTCGCCAGCGATATAGGAGGGGACTCACCGATGTCTGCCGCCATGCCGTCCCTAATAAATTTGCGCTCGGCATCGCGAAGCGCGTTGCCCGTGAGCCCTGAGGCACTCGGAAACACCATCTCCTGCTGTTGCTTCGTTTTCAGCACCGGCGATTTCCATTTCCAATACACTGCACATAAAGGTCAGGTTCACCGCGCTCAGGAATACGGGGATTAAACGTACTGTAAGTTCGACTCGTACTCCTTGAGCGTCCACGTCGTCTGACCCTGATGGCGCTATCTGAAAAGCTGGTACGCTTCACTCGCCCCAAAGGAGTTGCTCCCCCCCGCCATTGAGATGATGTAGCCAACCAGGTGGACATTCAGCTCCTTCCAAGCGCGGCTGCTCTGCGTATTGTTGTCAGCACACTAGGTCCACTTCAAAACACATCCTGGAACAACTCACGAGGCTTGCACACACCCTTCCAAGCTTTGCCATCTCCCAAGTCATTCCCCCATCCGTCAGGCGCCCCTGTTGCACTCTCTCTTCCAGGTGTTCATGCCACTCAGCGAGCCAAGGGACGTGTTCGAGCACCACCAACATCTTCTTCCGGTCTTCCGGGGTGAGATCTTCTAGCAGCTTGTTGTATTTGGCGCGGTCGAGCCTGCCCCGCTCTTCTTTTGTAACTAAAACGAGTTAAGCCTGAATTACTTTCAAATAACCTACTTTCAAACGCACCTGCTTTGTCGTGGACTTTCCCTCCTCCCTCTGGTGCGGGTGTGTACAACCAGGACTGGAACATGTTCCAGGCGCTGGTGCTCCTGACGTCTTTGTGACTGCCGTTGATCAAGCTTCAGAGGAGCGAGCTGGGTTTCTTGAGCTTGGTCACCAAGGCTTCCACCTTGGCCTCTAGGTCTTCTTGCCAGCCGAAGAGAAGGGCTTGGGATTCTTGGTCAATTGGCCCAGCCTTGTGGCGGCCGCCGGCTTTGTCTTCATCTGTGTCGTCAGCGTCGGTGTCAGCGGCTGCAACAGGCTTCTGCTTCTTCTTGAAGCGGGTTTGGGCAGAGGACGTGCCAGCAGTTGGCTTGCTTTTGCCCTTCTCCTTCTCTGACTTGGGGCGCCCCCTTTCTCCCCTGCTCGGCCGGAGGGGCGTCCTCCTTGGGCTTGCTTTTGCCCTTGTTATTTCCTCTCCTCCTGCCACCAACTTCTGGGTCTTCCATCGCCTCTGCCTGGAACTCGGCATCCTCCTCCGCGTCTTCTTCCTCTTGCAGCCGCAGATGTTTACTGCCGCTCGCGTTCCTTGATGAGTTCCCGCGCTTTCATGTTCGCTGCTTCCTCATAGTTGTCCTCGGTGGCATCCCCATCTGACTCCAGTCTCTCCTCGCGCACCAGTACTGACACAGCCGATGCGTGGGGGGGGGGGGGGATTACGGCGAGTCGGCAATGTGGTACGACTAGAGATGCTCCCCTATGCGTGGCTGACGAGGGGCGGGAGGAGGGAGGCAGTGAGCTCCGGCTAGGCCGCTGACACTGATGGGGAGGAAGGGAATCGAAGCGGTGTATAGGAAGGAGATCAAGACGGGGGGTGGGGGTGGAAGGATCGGCCACGGGAAGAGGAGCGAGAGCGAGAGGGGGGGTGAGAGGAGCGGCCAAGCGAACGACCTCGAGGTTGAGGCAATTCAGCGGCAGCGGCAGCTCGTCGCTCTCGTCACTTGGCAAATTCTTTCTTGAGTGCTGCTGTCCTTCCGTAATAACCGAGCTTGACAACAGGAGCCCCTGCAGCTTGGAATGGGCGCTCCTGGGCTAATCTTGCCAAGTTGAGTCTGGGGATGACGGGCTTGGGGATACTGAGTTTTGCTAGCGGAGCCGGCGATGCCCGCGGTAGAGCCGAGTGGTGGGGAGCGGGCACTGTCAGTGGCAGGGACTCCGGGGAGGAGGGCTGTTTTGGCGCCCTACGCATCAACTGGTCGCGAAAGGACGCCTCCGTTCCAGATGGGAGTAAGGACATCCGGAGTGCATTGAATTCGGGTGGGCACGGCAGCACATTCTATCCAAAGATAATTGATCAGTAGTCGTTAATTAAGCATGATGAAGATGTACGTTGTTCGCGGTTTGGAGAGGGGGGACCTCCATTTCAGGCAGCGCGACAGGGAGAGATCCATCTTCGGCCCGGAGAGTCGTCTGTGGTAAGGGATTTAGCATAAAATAATGATAAAGGCGCAAAGGAGGCGTACCTGCTTCGTGTGTGATTGCGCCTGCGCTGTGGACAGCGGTCGACCCTTGGGAGCCGGCACATCCCCAACGCCCAGGTCCTCGACGTCTTCCTGCTGCAAGGCGGTCAGTCTCATGGCCCAGGTGCGAGAAGAAATGCATATGTCTTGTACTTGTTCCTCTGCTTTCTCAACCGGCAACTCTTCGACCTGCGGCTTGTGTCTTTTCCCTGATTTCCTCGGGGGACCAAGGGAGATGCCAGGAACGGTAGGGACTTTCTGGCTACGCGTGGCGCGTCGTTCCATAGGGAAATCTGCTGTTTGTGCATTTGTGCGTAAAAAATGGAGTGGCGAGGTGGTGTTGTAGGAAACTGGATGGGTCAGTCAGATGGAGGGAAAGATCAACAAGAAGCGGTACCGGGAGAACAGTGGCTGCATTGTCCTGCAATGCTCGCGGCCACCCATCGCAGCCACCGATTACTTCTTTCGGGGCAGGCGCCTTGTCGCGCTTTGATTCCTTTTAATTTTAATTCCGACCATACTGGAGGTAGGTACGATACACAAGATACATATATTATATGAGAAACAACGAGATAGATGAAGAGATAAATTATTGCATACTACGCTACATTTCTACATTAGGATGGTGGTGGTCAGAAGCAAGAGGCAAATAGGCGCCCGGGACAAACAGCCGCACCACTTGATGTGACGGGTCTCGGCATTCGTCTAAAAGGCCGGACCACGTGACGTGTTGCGTCGCGCCTCGCGTCTGAAATATCTGAATAAACTGAATGAAGAAAATATTCCGCTGGAGCCGTAGAATAGCACCTATTTATCTGTGCCCTATGTAATACAATATATATGGTGAAAACGCAATGCGTAGGCTGAGAAAAATACATGGAGAAAAAACTGTACGCTCTGGGCATGACTCGAACATGTGCCGTGCCTGAAACACAACTGCCAGATACACGTTCATTCGGCACCGCTCTTCCAACTGAGCTACCGGAGCGTTCTTATCTCTGCCCCACTAGATTATATATTGTGAACAAGGAATCAGCAGACTCAATAAAAATAATGTATGCTCTGGGCATGATTCGAACATGCACCAGTGCCTGAAATAATTGTCAAATCCATATAATCAGTTGGCATCGCTCTTCCAACTGAGCTACCAGAGCGTTCTTATCTCTGCCCCACTAGATTATATATGGTGAGCAAGGAATCAGCAGACTAAATAGACCGATGCCCGTGTCGCGTCAAGACGGATGGCGCACTCCATGTTTGCCGTGCTGCATGGCCGCCATTGGCGGTTTATTATTCCCCTGCTTTTTTTTCACTGTGGATGCACTGGTATTATTTCTACATACAGGACATTGTGGTTGGAAGCAAGAGCAGAATAGGCGCCGGGACAAACAGGCGCCTTACTTGATGTGATGAGTCTCGGCAGAACTTCGGCATCTGATACGCCCACGTGCCCGACGTGTCGTGTCTGAATGATTCTGGGTGTACATAAGAACCACAAGCTTTACGACCCGTGCCTTCAGCACGGCCGACTCGCTGCGCTCGCGGCCGTCCCTCCGGCAGGGCGACAGCTTGTTGGGGCTCCGCCCCAAACCCCGGGGTGGGGGCTCCGCATCTCAGTAGTAAATTTCACAGTGAGCCAATGATCTCAGTTGTAGTTTTTTAAAAAAAAAAAAGAAATGTATAATAAAAGTGGGTACTTACTATCATATCTACATGAATTACCTGTGGTACAAATCAGCTCAGTGGATCTCTCTGGCATACACATGAAGCAATGTTTCTGAGTATGCAATATTCTTTGTGAGCCTGGTGTCGTCATTCTTAAAAGAACTTTGACTCACTGACTCGAAGTGCCTCGAGAAAGTGCTGTCCATGGACAAAGAAAGACATTGGTGCGGAGGTCCAGTTCAACATGCTCAGCAAGGCAGCTAGGAAACTGTTGATGCTTCATAGCAAAAGTGGATTCGGAGGGAGTAATGGTGATGTGTAGGATCAAAGCTCTTTTGCCATTGTGTTAGCCACCCAGAAGCCGAATCTCCAGTACATGAGGTGACATACATGTCAGAAAATCTTGGGTACCATTGCAAAGACCATTTGCCAGATCCAGATTTCGGAGAATTATGATTGCGCACCGAATTCTCAAAGCCAATTTTGGCCAAAGGCAGTCCAGATGCGCGGACAGAGTTGAGATATTCCACCGGATATTGAAAATCACTGTCAACTTCATCTTCTGTGACAAATGAATTGGCATGGTGAAAAATGAATTGTTTGCCTTGAAATTTATGCAGGAATTGGACTCATCCACATCATTGTGGGTCCCCGCCACTCTCTAAATTCTCGCTAGTAAATCTTCGTCGTCGTCGCTCGCTCGCACGGCGCTCCGCGCCGCACTCGCTCCCTCCTCCTCCTCCGAGCTCATCCACATCATTGTGTGCAGAGAATTGTGCGCTCCAAGAAGTATTTATCTTGATTATGGTTTGCAGGTATTGCTGAGATCCCAGAATAGATGGTGCCTATCTATCATGGATGGAACAGTGTTGCTAGGGAGCTTCATAAGTTCAGGAAGTTAGGACATAATTTTCATGTTCATGCCTTTGAGAGGCAATCTGAGCACACTGCGGAGTATGTGGAATTTTTTATGCAATTCAGAGACAGGCTACACAGAATGTAGTTCAGAAGAGCAGAAGACAGACATGAAAGAAAGATAAGATAAGATTTTGAAAGATAGGACAGAAAGCTGAAGTAAATACTGGAAATATAAAATCAGAACTTGAGAGGAGGGCAAAATATATGAGAAATATACCTAAGGCAGGCAAAGAGGAGATGAGGGGATAGATGCAATGCAGAGTGATAGCAGGTCTTGACAGATAGGGGTAAAAAGGTGAACTGCAAACTCAAATCAGAGCTTGGGAGGACAGCAAAATATATAAGAGAAAAGCTAAACACACCTGAGGCAGTCAGAGCAGAGATGAGAGGCAGAGGTAAGCTGGGTTAAATGAAACCCTCGAGGCGGGCTCGAGGAGCAGCGCAATCGGCCGCTGCGCGGCAGAAAAGAGGGTGCCGCTGCGCGGCAAAAGGGTCACCTGACTATATCACTTGACTATATCAGGTGATTATATCACATGATATTATCAAAGTGGCTGTGCCGTCCTCTCTTCTTATATAGGATATAGGATGTGCTCAGATATTATACATTGAAGACGTGTTAATTACATGTAAAAAAATATTATACAGCGTTAATGTGGGAACGTTGTTGGTAAAACCTCGCCGGCCTTCTCGTCTTTCGCCAGGCACAGGTGCAGAGAGTGGAAAAAGACAGGGCCGGACCCATTCACACGTATGACTGCGACGACGTCGGGGTCAAATTGATGGGGGATGAGCGGCTGTGTCTGCGCGTACTCGCCCACTAGCGACATGTCCTCTGTCACATCGGGGCCGAGAACGACGACTCGCTGGATGCACATCAAGATGTCCACTCTGTCCGTGTCTCACTGCAGGGGTTAAAGAATTTTTAGAGCTCTAAATACGCTCCAAGACATGTCAGCTCTTTTGGAACTAATCTTTCTACTTTGGAAAGATTAGATAAAAGAGAGGTCATGGTTTCAATCCTGGTTGGTGCCAAAATATAATCCCTTTTTCATCCTGGACTGGTTTTAAAAAGATGACTAACATTTCCCCTTCTGGTTTGTTTGGAAAGATGTCCCATCTTGTAGGAGATCCATCACTTATCTTTTCATGGCTTTGTTTGAACAAAGAAAACAAAACATAAGTACTGTACGTCCCTGTATTGAAGCAACGGTCACGGTCACGATGAGGGCCGTTGTGTTGCAAATTTTTGGGGCGGTCACGGTCAGGATGAGGACCGTTGCCTCAGAATTACCGTGACATGCATGAGAAACATGCCCCCAAAATCTCAGCTAGCAAATTCGGTTATGGTGCGAGTGAAAGCTCATTCGAACTCAATATAGCAGGGTAATAATGGTTGAAGATGTATCTCACCGCACCTGATGGTTGCAAAATTTTGCAACGGTCACGCTCACGGTCCCATCCGTTGCCTGAAAAAAAGGCAACGGAAATGTCACGGTCCCCCAGCCGTTGCTTCACTACAGGGACGTACAGTAATCTTTACAAAGAAAAGATATCACACATTTCCTAGGAAAATGTTAGTGAAAAGATTGGTCATCTTTCCAGAACCGGGCCGGGATAAAAAAGTGATTATCTTTTGGTACCAACCAGGATTGAAACCATGACCTCTCTTTTATCTAATATTTCCAAAGCGGGAAGATTAGTTCCAAAAGAGCTGACATGTCTTGGGGTGTATTTAGAGCTCTAAAAATTCTTTAACCCCTGCAGTGTCTGCCCTCGCAGGTTTGATGCAGCTCGCGGGAAACCCGAGCGGCCGCCGCTTTGGGCCAACATGGTACACAGTGACTGACTTCCTGAGACTACTCTCTGTCTGACCTTCCATCAGCAGCAGAGTCCCTCTGGAGCCCTCACAGGCGACCAGCGTATTGGAAAGCCTGGGGATATCCGGCTTCCCCTTGAAACCGTGAAGGCCTTGGATGACTACATCCGCGCGCTTCCCCACCAGACCCGGCATTAGAAGCCACCTCCCATCCAGTTCGCCAGGAAGGCGGTGCTCTTCAAACTGGAGGGCTTGTTGGCGTGCTGCCTCCTCGAGGGCGAGTCTTTCTTCTTCCTCTGCGGAGGCGTTGGCGGGAATCCAAGGCGGCGTGACAGCGCGCGGTTCGGGGGAGGACGGGGTCATCAGGCGCGGAGCGTACAGTTTATTCTCGCCACGAACGATCAATATGACATCCCCAAGGAGGAAGTGCCTGTTTATATCTTCCATGGGAACGTCAATGTGCCGGGTCCCGTCTGGTTGCATCTTGGACGGCAACGCCTCGTCGAAATTTGTCTCCGCTGGAAGTGCAACGGTGACCTGCGGGCCATCGATAGACACGAGCCGCCCGATGGCCCCACAATACAAAGCGCCAGAATTGACGCGCACACTGTCGAAGATGTGGAGAGGGGGCAACGGGCTGAGGATGTGTCGCACCCTACCGGCGACTGGACATACGAAAGCATCTTCGCTAGCGGGAAAGTGGGGGCGGAGCTCGCACACACGTTCGGACCCGCCTCTTGGGCCGCGTAACTCCTGCATCTGCCGCACATATGCCGTCTCTCCGCGACGCTCCCCTCCCACAATCAGGACACGATCCCCGGCCTTGAGAGCTTGGCTGGGGCCGGACAACGGCCGGCGCTGGAGGGCGTCGCAGCGACTTGTCCGGAATGGCGCAAGTTTATCGATACTTGGACTGACTTGAGGATAATCCTTTTGGTACAATTCCTTGCCTAGTTTGTTTGTCCAGCAAACATCTGGCGCTGCATCCTGCTTCTTCTTTGCAGATTTCGCAGTCTGCTGTCTCTTGTTTTGGGCGGGGGCGGGGGGTGGTGGTATGTCGCGGGCTTTCGCCATGAGTAGTTTTTTCGGCCCGAGTACAAACACCAGATGACCCTAGAACCGAATCCATGAGCCGGGAACAACAGTATTCTCGTTCTCGGCGGGGAGCAACAACTTGAGCCGACCTTCCATCTGACTCTGAGTCTCAGCTCTCAGTCCCGGGCGTCGTACGAGCGCCGCATTGTCCTCCGGCGGAGCTGAGTGCGAAAAACGCGAGATACCCGCTTCCTGGGCAACAGAGGCTGAATGGTCGGGGGCCTGGCTCTCGAAGTGGGCTGCAATTCCTTGCAGGCGCTCAGCATCCGCTTCCTCGTTGTCATCGTTGGCGGCATCGTGAAATGGAGGGAGGTTGTGGATTTGCGGAGGCATATTGTCGATAAGTTCTGAGCAACAGTCTTCAGAGATACGAGATGTCCAATCCAATGCGGGCATACGTACCGAGGTCAGAATCTCTTATTTCCTCATCCTCATCCTCAGCTTCTTCCGGATCTTCGTCGGAGTCAGAGGCGACCGTGTCCAGAAACTTTGATATCTTCCGGAATATGCGCTCTGCACGGGCTTTGTCGCGCAGTGGGGTGGCCGTTCGGAGTCGCTTGGCTGCGGGCGGAGGAGAGATTGAGGAAGGTCGGGCATGCGCTGACAACTGTGTCAATTATTAGAACGATAATAATAATAAACAGGAAACGGGGCTTACACTTGTGCTCGCAATGGGCTTCCGGGCTTCGCGGGGGGAGACATACGGCGTGAAATCCCGAGAGTCACGCGGCACGAACGGAGTGGGTGCGCGCAAATCCGGGTCCGGCAAGAAGAGGGGGGTGTGGGCGCTCCTGGCCTTTGCTGGCGTCGACTCCGGAAAAGGATGATCGGCGGGGTTGTATGCGGGGGTGGGCGCCCACGAACCTGCGTGGGGAGGTGGATGCCAGGCGGGCATAACACTGGTCGCACAAGATGGTGCCATGTCGAAGTCCCACTCTTCGCCCCGCGACGGGGTTTCCGCGCCCGATTGAAGGAAGCGCTCGAGGATGCGATAGGGGGCGGCGGAGAGGACTCTGGCGTTGTGGTCCGCCAGTATCCCGTGCATATTTAACTCCTCTTTGTCGGCGCGTCGGATCTACGCCTCGGACGAGTCTTCGTTGTCCTCATACTGGTCATCCTCGTCCGAGGAGTGCTGGACGTTGGCGCGGTCATCAAGGTATGGATTGCGTGCACTACGGAGTAACGTGTCAGCCTTCTGCATGTTGTGGATCACAGCGAGCACAGCGAGGGCGGGTGATATTTGTTCTATTTATGTATTGTACTACGAGGGCGCCGGGCGCACGGGATTTTGGTTCACAGACGTCTGGGAGGAGGTGCAGATTATGATGTATTTGTTTTGTAACTATCTATCTACACTATGGTACGATGAGGGACGCGACTTACGCGGACAGGGTGGTCAGGATCAGGTGCTAAAAGATGGCTGTGCTGCGGTGAGGCCATATTTGTTGTGACGGCTCTCGGCAACCTAGAGTTGAGTTGCCGAGAGCCGTCACAACAAACATGGCGACACTTCGGCACAGCCACCTTTGGCCTCTTGATCCTGACCATCATGGTTGTGGTCGGGAGTGCCGACGGGCGGAAAATGGAGGGAGGGGCGGCGGGGCGGAGTAGTTAGCGATAATCATAGAGAAAATACACTCATACGCACGCATTCGGGAGCTGAACGAAGGACTCTTAGGAGGAAGTCAGCCGAGTTAAAGGGCAGAGGTGGGGAGGAAGTACAACGGCGCGGGGGCCAACGCGCCGATCCGCGGCGGGGAGGATTCATCAATGGAGGTGTTAAGCTGGATGCGTTGGACGCGAATCCGAGTGTGCTAAGTGTGGAGAAACAAGTAAGCAGAGGAGCTAGATAGGGGGAAGGAGCACTGACCAGAGTGACACGCAGACAGGAGTATTTAAAGGAGTATTGAGATGGCGGAGCGAGGGAGCGCAGACACTCATGAGGTAGAGTCCATCGTTCTTATAGATTTTTGTGGTCTCATTGTCTTGCCTGATTTAGAGGTCCAAGCATATTTTACCCGATCGAGACGCGGGGTGGCCTGCCCGCCGTCATTCTCTGGGGGTTGCTGCCTTCGCGCCTGCCCGCCTCCACGCTCTCCTCTTGCGCTCGCACCGGATGGGGTTAGGCAGGATCACCAAGCGCAAAAAATCGCGCGCCGTCCAACCCCAGGAATGGACCATGCAAGAGGGTCCCCGGAATTCCCACTACCTGAGCAAAGCCAAGGCGGGCAGAGAGCCGCTAGTTTTCCTGGCCAACAACCGCACCCTCATCCAACAACTCGTACCCGCTGGGTCTACATCCCGATTGCCGCAGTTCTCGGAAATCCCAGCGCTGTCGGACGACTTACTCGCGTCGGACCAGCTCGGCCAATACACATTCGAGGAGGACAGTGACTTCGACACCACGCCGCTGTCGCCCCGGAAGGCCGGCGACTCCCCCACCAAAAAGAAGCGACACCGAGCGAACCTCCAGAAGCAGGGCGAGGCTTGGCAGGAGGAGGTTATACCCGAGTCGATCCCCGTGTTCCTGAAACTCTGGCACAAAACGAGAGGATTGCGAGATGCCGACGCGTTGACGGCCCCCAAACGTTCGTCGTGCGAGACGTGCGACAAATGGGTAGTCTGCAAGGTCTCTGTCCTCCGGTTCACTAGTAAGCCACTGGATGAACACGCCCTGGTCGTTGCTAATGTACTTTGTCAGGTATTGAAGATGTCAGTACTGCAGTGTGTGCGTGCACCCCCGCCGCCCAACAACTATTGGCGTCGGGTCTATTCCCATCGGCACCCTGGCGGCCGACTTTCGCAGTAGATGTTCGTGTCTTGGAGTTCGTGATGCAGCTTTTTGTACGTATTGCCCCCAACAACACCGCGTGGTGCGCAACACTCGAAAGTTTCCTCGGCGGATTGGGGTTCACACTGGAACACGAGGTACGGCGCTAGTGCCTCCGTCTCCTGTCCTCTTCTACATGCTAACCGATGCCCGCCAGGGTTCGCTCCGGAGGCTGTTCGCCGGTTGTCTCGAGTGGTACACCCATCTTCGGCACCATGTAGATTACCGATTCGACGACGTCCTCGAGCGCACGCGTCGATATCATTTCCTGGAGGTCGAGGCAGACGCCTCGGATGACGATGCCACCCCAGAAGCTCCCGCCACACCGACCCCCCGCCCTCCGCCCCCCCAAGAGCAAGATCGTGGGAGAAGGCATCGCCGTTCGTCTGCCTCTCTTTCCCGAGGGTCGTCGACATCCCCTACTCCACCCGAAGGTGCCCGAGCAAACAAGAAACGACGGAGAGAAACGAGCCCTGAACCGGCCCAGAATCCATTCCCGGACCCCCCGCTGCGGACACGTCCGAGCGAATACCTGCGACGGCGGTGCCCGGCGTGCTTCGGGGGTCTTTCTCATGATCCGTCTGTAATGTGCGTGGACGCCCGCGTAACATCGGGCAGAAACTGACTTCGATTTTGTGCAGAGCCGATGTATTCGCCTGTGTTGACGCGTGCTTCACGCAGAAGCGGAACAGCCGTGATCCAGATCCGCCCAAGCAGCACCCTGGAACCCACTTCATTCCAGAGACGCTCAGCGCCCGGATGGAGGAGTATGTGGACGAAGTCCGCGACACGAAGCCTCAAACCAAGCGAGCTCGAGCGACTGTAGTTGATGTGGAGGACGAGGGGGATGACTGCTACGAACACCCGGAACTCCCCCTTCCGCGCTCGGTCCTCAATGGGTGTGAGGCGTCATTCAAGGCCGCGGATGAAAGACGCGAGAAGGCCAGCACCCAATTTTACGACGACACGGCGCTCATGGCCCTCCTGTGTCGTCACGATCGGGTATTGTGGCTGGTGAATATGCACTCAGCCGGGGAGAAGCAATTCAATGTGCTTCTCCTGCTCGAAACACTTTTCCAGCATCTCCCGCCCGACATCAATGTCGGTCTGCTGTACGACGTGGCGTGCCAATTGGAACGATCCGCGCGCAAGTGGAACTTTCTCGACCGCTACATGGATCGCCTGGCGTTCGCCGTCGCCGTCTTTCACGCCTTTGGGCACGAATGGTCTTGCCAAGTTATTTACCACCCTCGGAAGCGGGAGGGGTTCGGGTTCACCAATGGGGAGGGCTGCGAGCGCTTCTGCCACTCGATCAGCCACTTAATCGCGCACTTGCAGATTTCGAGCGTACGTCCATCTTATTTCTCTCTCATGCCGTTTGTTAAAGGTGTGTAGTACCATCACCGACTGTATACGCTGGATACCCAGATCAAACACGCGGACGAGGCCAATCTGTTCAAGCTTGCGGAATGGAACCACTTGTCGCATGCTGCACAGCCAGGGGAAGCGCCGGGAGGCCGAGGAGACCCTCAGGGCGTGCGGCCACGACTTGACTTTATTGCGGCAGCATGGCTGAGCAAGTGAAGGCCCAAACGAAACCTATTGCCCGTAAGTCATACACGCCCCCTATACTTTAGACAGGTACTGACCGGAGGCTTTTTCCAGGGCGCTCAAAAACTGCGGGGCAAAAAGCTGTAGCTGCGATTATTTCCCTACGCGACGCTACTGCGATACGGAAATCGCGGGTAACGGAATGCGAGGCTGGCGGTACTCGATGCCATCGATGGAGGAAATTCCGACGACATCGTGCACACGAAGGTGGCATTAGATAGCGCGCGAGCGGCGCTATCCTAAGACAAGGAACGGCTCCAGCGCCATGAGCGCGCTCTCGGGGTGAGCGACAGACTGGAACTCAACAAGTTGGCGAAGAACAAGTACTTCCAACTGCAGGATGAATGCGCAAGCTGTGAAGAGTCGGCTGCGGGATCGGTTGCGCGCACGAAAGTTTGAAAGGGATTGGGTAGAGCGATCATCCCGTCGGCAACAGAGCTCAGGCAAGTCGTTCGGCCGCGAAGTTCTTCGGATTACTTGACACATTTTACAGAACAAAAGCTTCTTTCGCATACGCCGTCCGCTGTTAAGCGCCGCGAACCTCAAATCTCGCATTTGAAAACGGACTACAACAAATTGTGCGACGCTATCATGACGGAAATCTGCATGGGACGTGCACCCCGGGGTTCCATTGCTTCAGATTATATAGACACGAAGGCATTGTATGCCCTCGATGTCGATGACGCGATCTGGCAAGATGTGGGGCTTGTGGAAGAGGCGCAGCGGGAACCTCCGGTCCCGGCACACCACATCGCAAACGCCAGGGAGGTCTTCAGGCGCGCAGCTGCACTGGGTGCAGCCCTCCAGACTTATGCCCTTCGCGTAGCTGAGGGTGCGTCGCTTTCGTTCTTCCTTGTCGATTGGTCACCAACATACTTTCGTTAAGGCACCACGATGCGCGAGATGGCCGCCGAGGACGACGACTTCCTGGATCGCCATTTCAGTGACGGTGTGTTGTCCTATGATTTGGGCTCGGCGCTCATTGTACTCATTGTGTATTTACAGCGCATGAAGCTTGGCAGGGCAACCTGGGCGAAAGAGCCGGTGCCTATGGTGCGTGCTACATTCGTTCGGCGCTCCACCTATACTGATCCCCCTTTATTCAGTTTCTAGCCACCCCGACACGTTGTACCTGCAAGTGAGTGCCCGTGGCGACGTCGTTTGTACGTGTTTAAAGTACAGCCCTCCCACTCTTTGCTGATTTTACTTAGCTTGGGGCCCAGCCGTTACGGGCTTCCGTGCGGCTGTTGCCGAGGACAACACTGCCGCCGCCGCCGCCAACCTGACCGACACCCTCTTCGACGAGGCGCAACTCGATGACTCTCACCCGGATTACACGACCGGCGCCACGAGTGTTGTCGCTCCCAGCAGCCACAGCAGCATGCCCACTCTGGAACCTGAGGCTGTAAACAACAATGGTGAGTTTTTATTGCCTTATAATCAATGCCTTACGCTGACGCTGTCTATAGAGATGCCCGCTGTCGCCGCTCCGACTATGCCGGTCGTCGAGGACCTCCACTTCACTCTCCTTCGTCGCATGCGCGCCGTCGGGAGCCAGGTCGCAATGACAGCCTGGAGGACATCCTGGGAGGCCTGGGTCACGTACGAGGTGGTCGGGATGCTATATCCCAATGTTTGGAGGGCATCACAGAGGAGTAGTCTACTTAGTCATTTTGTGCTCTCTCACTGTTTACTTGTGAAAATGGGCTCTCATCTTGTTCAATTTAATCTGCTCTTCTCTTCGTTTTGGTGCGCAGCGCAGGACTTCGTTTGGACTACCATATCAGCGATCAGGATAAACAGAGCACAACAACCGATACGGTCCCAAATAGGAAATTTTCACTCTGAAGACGGACCTCAGCAGAGAAAAGGTGACAATGTAGGACTAGGGTGTTCTAATGTGTACCCTGGTGTGGACCGAGAAGTGAAATGATAAAATTAAAGCAAGTATGCTGAGTGTGATGAGCGTTGATAGATGTCTCTGGGCCAAACAGGTGACAACAACCGCTACGGTCTTAAAATGGAGATAATCTCAGACACCGCAGGATGAATCTAGAGAAGATATCCTGAACAATATATGAGTATAAAAGGCTTTGATTTGATGTGTGTACAATAGATACAAGAACCAAAAATAAATTGGGAATAATTGAATATCATAACTTTTAACCTCATCCAAGTTGTGCTAAGTCTTTTTGAAAAAAAGGGCTGGTAATGGGAGCACCCAATATGTGGATGGATGCTCCCAAGTGGTATAAATTAATCAATGGGAGCTCCCGCCAGGTTATTAAGAGGGCGGGAGCTCC
Source organism: Mycena vulgaris (assembly GCA_029204335.1). Classification (NCBI taxonomy): domain Eukaryota; kingdom Fungi; phylum Basidiomycota; class Agaricomycetes; order Agaricales; family Mycenaceae; genus Mycena; species Mycena vulgaris. The sequence goes on along the minus strand of JARGYA010000076.1, from coordinate 311,774 downwards.
CAAGGCAAAATATGTTTATGTGGGAGCTCCCATCTGATATTAAGGTTCAAGTGGGAGCTCCCACACGGTAATAGGGCTAGGTGGGAGCTCCCGGTGGATATTATTGTGGGAGCTCCCATGGGAAATATCCATTGGGCTGGGAGCTCCCAGCAGTTGGGTGGGAGCACCCGTCGAAACATGTGGTGGGTGCTCCCTCCAGACCCAACTGGGAGGTCCCATGCAGTTGTGCGGGAGCACCCAATTGCCTCTAGTGGGAGCTCCCGTCAGGGCATATTGGGAGAGCCCATGAGACAGAATAGCTTCAAGTAAGAGCTCAGCCAGGGTGAATACATCTGCCTTAGATGTTAATTCTAGATGTCTCTTACAACGTGGCCTCAAGAATTATGTGCAGGGGGGATTCTGGAACTCACAAATAACAAGGACAAAAGTAAAGGTGAATATACAGCTGGGTGGGAATGTCAGTATGAGAGGGCAACTTTTTGGAGCCCAAAGTAGAGAGGGGTACGAGCCCGTCGAGTAGCACGGTGCAGATGATTGTGAGGAAGTGCTACGTGTGTTATGGATGTGCTGCTAAATGCCCGTAATACAGCTAAATCATGCCAAAATATAAGAAAAATCAGCAGTGCTACGTGCAGCTGTATACCGAGCTACCGAGGTGCTGAGGATGCAGCATTAGTGAGGGACAGCCCCTGTAGCAGGCGGTACCAGCCCACCTGAGGGGCTGCTAAATGACCATAATACGGCCAAAAAGTGCCAAAATATACTGGAAACCAGAATTTCGGCGGCGTTATGCACAGCTGTATAGCTGGCTACTGGAGTGCTACACATACAGTAGTAGAGAGGGCAAACCCTTCTGCTAGGCTCTGCTACCAGCCCAGGCAAGGGGCTGCTAAACGCTCGTAATACGACCCAAAATCACGCCAAAATATACACACTAAAAGCCGTTAACAGTGCTGTAAAACTAGTGATAAACCAAGGAGACTGAGGGTGCCATTGCGGCTTTCATACAAAGCTAGAAATTGCGACTCGGACTCAACCCCACTGGCTAGCCATAGGACTCTTCCGGCAAGCTGTACTTTTGTGCAGCAAGCTCGATGTCAATATGGGCACGAGGCAACCAAGGGACATTGGAAGGATTACAATAAAGCTATTTGTTTTGAAGCCTACAAGTACTACATGTGCCACCAGAATAATGATATTTGGCTTCTGAGTTGAAGTCAAAAGATGTGCTCGCCAATGGAATAACGGCGGAGGGGAGAAATGAACAAGGCATGTCACATGACAATGCTCAAGTCTGCGCCAATCCAAAGCTACGCCACATAAATTCACGCCAAAACTGTATAAAGATATAATGTGCAAGCCCGCCACCACTGAAACTTGGCGGAAAGGCTAGGCCACTTGAACTTGGCGCAGAGGCTACGCCACCTGTAATAGACCGGTCCTAAACCAATCACATGACTTCATCCAAAAGCGGTTGGTGATCGCTGAACTTGGGTGCCAAGAGATAATAAAAGGCTCAGTCAGCCCATCAACTAATCAGACTGCGGAGGACTGCGGATGCTCCTAACCGAGTCAATGGGAGGAGATTGTAAGCAGAGGTGGCTTAAACAGAACTTGCGGGTGATTTGCAGCCACACCATCAAATAATACCTGGGCAGACACCTCTAAGTCTGCCCAACTACCGGGATATATCTCGCTTCAGATCAGTTCATCATTTTGTAAAGACCGCTTATCATTTCTTAGTTAGTTGGGATCAATCCCTCTCATAGTATAAAAGCTGCATGTAAATTAGTAGTTAGAGAGTGAATAACTCCCCCCTTAATGGCACCCAGCTCTTAGCAGCTTATAAGGCCTCTGGTCCTTATCCCGTTTGACGCACACACTCCCTTGGCGTAAGCCTGAGTTGTCCCTCCGTCTTCGGCCCCTGCCACTCTGTTCAGTCGCAGGGCTATTCGTAGCTGCGCTGTTCATACGCCAAAGTCCATTCCTATCGGGGTTGCTCTGTGGCAGAAACCAACTATCGGCGTACGGAACGTCCTTGGGTTGCTCTGCGCCATCGACATCCATCTTGTTCAGTTGCAGAGCTATTCGTAGCCGTGCTGTTCATTGACAATCGTGGTTGATTCAAAACACTGAGGTCGGAACTACCACCTCCCATAAAAGCCGTTACCGTTTGGGTCTCTGTGTGGCAGAAACCAGCTATTGGTGTACGGAACATCATTGAGCTGCTCTGCGCCATCGGAACCCACGCCGTTCGGCTTGCGCCACTACTCTGTAGTCGTGCCACACCAAAAGGAATTATCTTGAGCTCCCGGAAAAAACCTTACGATTTGGCGGAACCATCTTCTGGCGTACAGAACGTCTTGAGTTACCTCTCCGCTACTTATAAAATCAGTCAGCTACCCAGCGGCACTGTCCTTTGCCAAAATCCCAATTTAATTGCGGTTTTGCGCACCACTCGTAGATTATCTACACCTGTCGCCGAAAGGCTGTTAAACCTGTTGAAAGCCCGTCTGAGGACCTTTCCAAAGCAAACCAGTGTCACACTATTGAAATTGATGGTCAATACACCTGACCTACCCCCTCGAACACAAATACAATAAAGCAGGAATTGGTTGTTGTTAGTTGTTGGAGTTTGGTGTTGGGTTGAGTTAAGACTGAGGTCTTACTCAGTTAGCATTGGATTTCAGGGCTGCACGCCGCTGCACCGTTTCACCGTAATACGGCCCAAAAGTGCCCCCCGGCGGGGTGCGCAATGGGAGCACCCAGGCCAAAAAAAAGGGTATGGGAGCACCCACCAAATAGACCTGAGGATGCTCCCATACTAGCTGCAATGGGTGCTCTCATACATTGGGAGCCCCCCTATAGCTGAGACCCCATTGGGGTAGTCATCTCACTATACCACAACTACCCTAATATGGGTCATATATATGTCTGCTCAAAGTGCCATCTGAGCCATGAGCCATCAATTTGCGCACTGCAAAAATGCCAACTGATGGCTCGGATGGCTGCAGCGAAAACTCTCTAATATGAGCCCTACATCTTACAAAAGAAAAGAAATGGAAGGTTTTGATGTGCTTTTCCCACGTGCCAAAACGCCTGCCAAAACGGATTCCACTTCTGGTTCCATCATCGGAAGGTTCGTATCTTCCACCACTCAAGTCCAATAATTCTGGAAATATTTGAGGGTATGAAGTATACATAGATATGCCTATGTACAGGTGCCGAGAGGAATCTGGTGGAAGGACAGAAAATTATTGCGCGAGATCAAACTCGTGGACACATGGGGGCTCAAATAGTATACCAGCTGACTTCCTGGGTCTCTATGGCTACACATTTGATATGGGATGTCCCACTGCAGGGATGTCCCATAATAGGATTACTGCTGGGACATCCCACTCCAAATTGATCCCATTCCATGTGAGGTCCACCTCAGGCTACCCCCACCTGACCCCCATAGGGCCAAATTTTTGAGGGTAGTTAATTGGGCCTATGGGGGGTGTTTCTAAGTGGGTATCCCATGCGGCATGGGACATCCCATGCTTTCTACTGTTTTGCCTTGGGATGTCCCATGCAGGTTCAAAATCGTGCCTGGGATATCCCACTGGCCCATTTGGAAGGTAGGACCCCTGGCACCAGCCAAGGAGAAAAAATATTTTTTTTGGGGCCCATTTCTGCACCGTTTTGCATGATTTATAGTGATTCATGAAGCTGTTAACCAGGGCTCTCATGCCATGGTGCAGCGGGTACATTTGGGGGGGGTTTTTTCCCCAAGCAAACCACAATACGAGTATGCTGGCCTGCGCTCAAATAGCGAAATACGGATACACCAGCCCATGCTCAAATACTGCAATACAGGTATGCTGGCCCACGCTTGAATAGCGAGATACGGATACACCAGCCCACGCTCAAATACTGCAATACAGGTATGCAGGCCCATGCCCGAATAGTGAAATACGGGTATGCTGGCCCATGCTCGAATAGTGAAATACAGATATGCCAGCCGGCGCTCAAATACTACAATACAAGTAAGTATGCCGGCCCGCGCTGGAATAGCTCACTGAGATACAGATATGCTGGCCTGTGCTCAAATACTGAAATACGGGTTCGCAGGCCTGCGCTCGCCGCTCAAATAGCGAAATACGGGTACGCTGGCCCACACTCAAATAGTGAAATACAGATATGCTGGCCCGCACTTGAATAGCAAAATACAGGTACACCGGCCCGCGCTCAAATAGCAAAATACATATATGCCAGCCTGCGCTCAAATACTGAAATACAGGTTTGCAGCCCCACATTTGGATACCAAATACGGGTTTGCCGGCCCAGGCTAGGCAGCTCCAATTGCAATAATGTGCTCTTCCATACACCAACACTATCACCACACCTCCCTTTTTCTCCAGACAGCCCACATTTCTTTTTTCTGCTTCTTCTTCTCGGTAAGTACAGAAAATACATAGTCCGCCTGCTCACACTTCAGTATTGTATTGATATATCAATAATTTCTGATATGGACTGGACAGGATGTCCCAGGTATTTTCTATCCCGAGTGGGACATCCCTCCCATTTTCTGTTAAGAATGGGGCATCCCATGTATTTTATATCAACAATGGGACGTCCCATTGATTTTCTATCAACAATGGGACGTCCCACATATTTTCTGTTAAGAGTGGGGCATCCCACATATTTTCCTATCAAGAGTGGGATGTCCCATGTATCTTCTATCAACAGTGGGACGTCCCACCCATTTTCCATCAAGAGTGGGATATCCCATCTGTTTCCATGGGACGTGCCTCACCATTTCTGACATAAATGAGACGTCCCATCCATTTTCTAGCCATAGTGGGACATCCCATCTCTTTTCTATTGCCCATGGTTTTCAGTCACAAGTTTTTACCTGTCAATTTGATGGATAATTCCCAGGCATATACAACCCTGCTATTCCCGGCATGCTACTGCCGGTTCCGGTATCAATGGCATGGGGTTTCTTTATTTGTACCTGCTTATACACCTTCTGCATTGGGCTGCAGATTGATTGTCAGTGCTTGCCTGTCAATCAACATCTTCGACCTCAGTCACAGGCTTTTACCGGTCAATTTGATGGACAATTCCCAGGCATATACATCAAGTTTGCCATCATTTATTGCCGGTTTTGGGAATTTATTTTGCATTTTGCGCAACAACTAGGGGCTCCTTTACCAAACCGTAAACACATTCAGATAGGCCTCAGCAAGCTCTACAACTTTGATTTTGGGTGTATTTTTAGATATATACCACCGACTTCCTTTTTTGGCCACTACGCTTTTGGCCCAAAAAGGACATTTCACCGTCATTCCCCTCCCTGGCTCAGGATTTGATCATTTTGGATGTTCTAACTGGCCAGGGGTAATTTTAAATACCATAAAAAATGAACTAACACACAGTTAGAAGTAATGATGCCCTGTAATAGGGGTATAAAGGGGAAGGTAGTGAATTTAGCTCTAAACCCATATATCTTTGTAGTATAGCCATGCAGGCTTTAGCCAGCCACTAGATATGTGGGGAAACATCATAATAGACTCCCAAGAAGAAAGAGTGTATATTTTGACCAGAATAGAAAATGCTATAATTGCTTTATTCTGGGGTTATACAATGATCCAAGAGGCAGCATCCCTACTCATGGAGCAATTGTTACATATAGAAATCTGTCTGGTGGGTTTCAAACCCACAAACCAGTCTACAGGTGAAGATCAGATGTGAAAATGTTCAATATGCATCCTTACCTTCCCTAGCATGCCTAAAAGACTTGGAACCGGAGCAAGGAGTTCAAAGAAGATTTCACAAGCCTTCTTGAGGTCTGGATGCAAAAATTGTGTCAATATATAGCCTAGAAGTTTCAGAATGTCAGATGTCATTTTTCGCTTATTTGGTGAATAGGGCACCAACAAGAGCAGCTACTGCATAATAAACACCAAGAAGCGGAAGAGCTATGATGAAAGATCCATATTCAACTTTATTTGAAGAAATCTGGTCAAGTTTCAAGTAGATTGTGTTTCCGAGTACATGGGTTAAACAGCAACATTGTGTGCACTTGATACTCATGGTTGAAAACACCATCTGGCCAAATCTTGACCAAAATCCCTCAAATAAAGGCCAATATAGGTCTTACATCATGTCTCTTCACCTTTGTATTATTTATTTCACACTATCAGCTCTAGATAGAGCCCAATTCAACAAAGAAGCGAAAAATGTCACTTGAAATTTTGGAACTGCAAGGCCATATATTGGGATAATCTTTGGCTCTAAATGTTTGAATAACTTGGAAAATTGATTTTAGGTCTATAGCACACACTGTATAATGGTGGCCCATGGCAAATGGGGTGAACAGTCATTCAGTGCATGTTCATCTTCAATCTTGCCATGGCAATGCAAAAAGAGATCAATAACCTCACCATTGTGTTTATACAAGTGGTATATGTATTAGCATTATAAATGTTACCACTGAGGTGACTACAAGCCATGAGAATACAGCAGTCATGGTGTTTTCTACTATGGCCAAAATATGCTCTCTTGACTGGTCAAATCCTGTTTTACTACATGTGGAGCGTATCTCTGGCATAGATATATGAAGGAGTATGAGTTAGCTCTAAATCTCTGGCTGTGTTCCAAAGATATCTTGGTTGGGAGCAGGTTTTATCATTTTGGATATTATGAATACATTGCTGGAGTCTAGTGCTTCTGAGTGTGTTCTAAGTTACTTTTTATAGTATCAAACATTACCCCTGGCCAGTTAGAACATCCAAAACGATCAAATTCTGAGCCAGGGAGGGGGAAAACGGTGAAATTCCCCTTTTGGGCCAAGAGCGTAGTGGCCAAAAAAGCAAGTTGGTGGTATATATCTAAAAATACACCCAAAAAATCAAAGTTGTAGAGCTTGCTGATGCCTATCTGAATGTGTTTACGGTTTGGTAAAGGAGCCCCTGGTTGTTGCGCAAAATGCAAAATAAATTCCCAAAGCCGGCAATATTGATGTAATGCCTGGGAATTATCCATCAAATTGACCGGTAAAAGCCTGTGACTGAGGTAGAAGATGTTGATTGACAGGCAAGCGCTGACAATCAATCTGCAGCCCAATGCAGAAGGTGTATAAGCAGGTAAAAATAAAGAAACCCCATGCCATTGATGCCGGAACCGGCAGTAGCATGCCGGGAATAGCAAGGGAAGGGTGCACGTAATAATGTGCATCAGGCCTGGCAAGCCAAGTGGCACTTTGTAATGCACACCTGTGGCCAGGCCAGGCCACATTATAATGGTACTACAGGAACTGTTGATGTTATCTGTTGAACTATGGGATGTCCTATACGACGTGAGTGAAATTGAAACTCCGTGGGAAGTCCCATGCCCTTTATTGAACCATGGGACATCCCACATGCAGAAAATATGGTGGGATGTCCCATTCATTTTTGACGTCGCATGGGACGTCCCATGTGTCTGTTATGAAAACATGGGATGTCCCACGGTATTTTCTGAGTGCGAGGGACATCCCACTCATTTTTGGCCTTAGATGGGGCATCCCATGTGTGTGATTTGAAACCATGGGACATCCTATGTGTCCGTTTGAAATTATGGGACATCCCACATTATTTTCTGCATGGAAGGGATGTCCCATTCATTTTTAGCCCCATATGGGACATCCCATGTGTCTGTGTTGAAAACATGGGATGTCCCACCCTTATTTTATGAAAATATGGGATATCCCTCCTGCATTTCCTGTCAGGGGAAATGAAGTATTCATATTTCAATATTTGAGTGTAGGCCAACACACCCGTATTTCTCGGCAATTATAAAGTCCTTCAGGCTATGAGTTCAAATAGCACTTGGACACAATTGAAGGACTTGGGGGAGATGGTGTACTGAGAAAAAAAGAACCAGTGTCCCCGTATTGTGGTATTCAAGCATTGAAGGATGTGGGGAAGATAGTGTACTGAGAAGAAGACAGAGAAAAAGAACTGGCATACCCGTGTTTTGATATCCGAGCGTGGGCGCACGTGCCCATGTTTCAATGTCCGAGCGTGGGCACACATGCCTGTGTTTCTTTCGATATCCAAGTGTGGGTGCACGTGCCCATGTTTCGATATCCGAGCGTGGGCCAACACACCCATGTTTTGATATCCGAGCATGGGCGCACATACCTGTGTTTCGGTATTTGAGCGCAAGTCAACATACCATGTTCAAACACAGACCAAAGTACCTGTATTGCAGTATTCGAGCGTGGGCCGGGGTACTCGTATTCCGGTTTGCTCAAAAAAAGACCCGCCCCAATGCACCCGCTTCACCATGGCATGAAAACCCCAGTGGACAGCTTCATGGATCCCTATAGATCATGCAAAATGGTGCATAAATGGGCCCAAAAATGCACTTTTTCTGCCTGGCTGGTCCCAGGGGTCCTACCCACCAAATGGGCCAGTGGAATATCCCAAACAGGATCTTGAACCTGCGAGGGATGTCCCATACAATACCTGTGGGCCATCCCAAGGCAAAACAGTAGAAAGCATGGGATGTCCCATGCAGCATGGGATACCCACTTAGAAACACCCCCATAGGCCCAATTAACTACCCTCAAAAATTTGGCCCTATGGGGGTCAGATGGGGGTAGCCTGACGTGTGAGGTCCCACATAATTTGTGTGCAACCATGGGACCTCCCATCCCATGAATGAGTTGCTGGGACATCCCACCCTCAGGTGGGACATCCCAGTTAAATCTCCTTTTTGGGACCGTAGCAGTTGTTGATACATCTTTAACACCTATAGGGCCCAAGACCCTCCCCTAGTTAGCCGGGGACCCATATCGGGTATCCCTCGCTAACTAACGGCGGTTCGGCTAAGTATGGGTGGGTGGCTGAAATATGCCTACCTTTGCCCATATACGGCTCATTCCAACCGCCCTGGAGCGCGGCGCAAGCGCCCCCGCCATCACTTCCCCGCCGCTGCCATCAGAGGCGGGCGGCGACACAGTTTCCCGCTTGCCGTCTGCCCCATCCACGGCAGATCAACGGCATCCACGGCATCACCCGTCCCCGCACGCAAGTCCCTCCAGCAGATCTAGCGCCCGTATAATATTAAAGTACACTATAATACAGCTAACTAGACGCTTGAATACACCCCATTATGTCTCCCCTGGGCCCCTGGTATCGTCCTTAGTGATCTGTACAACACTGAGGAAGGACTCCGCGAGGACACCGTCCTCGTCGTCGTTGTCGGCATCCTCCTCCTCCTCCTCATTGTCTGATGGCGGCGGCGTCCCCTCCTCCTCCGTAGCAGCCGGCGGCGCCGGCGATGGCGCGCGCATTATGTGGTCCGCGTCCCTCACCACCGGGGTGTGGCGCTCTCTGCACACGCTCGTCCCAGGGAGCATGTTGGCGGTGACCCTGGGCTCGTTCCGCAGCTTCCCCAACCGCTCCGTGTGAAGCGCATCGAAGCGCCCCCGCTGCATCTGGTACAGCACGACTTGGTGAGCTAGCGCTGTGCTCCCCTCCTCGCGAAGACACAGCTCCTCGCATCGGAGGAACGCCGCCTCATCCGCCATGTGTGTGATGAGCCAGCGTATCTCAATATTGAGGCGGACGAGTTCCTCCTCTGCCCGGAGCAGCTTATAATGCTGATCCATGGCAGCCCGTCCCGCCGGCTGTGCCCACAGCTCGCCCCAAATGTCCTCCCGGCCCTCGCAGAGGAGGTCAAAGTCCGCAAGGAACGCGTACTCTACCACCTCATCCCACGACAGTGTCGGCTTCGGCAGCGTCATCACCTCCGCCACCTGGTTGTACGATGCGATGGCGTTCTTCATGGCCTTCAAGCACGCTTGAAGCGCCTCCGCAATGTGCTTCTGTAGCTTGTAGCCTGCCGAAATATATGTAATCTCAGTAGACTTCGTATCAAATGGCGCAGACGTACCGGTGCCAGACATATTACACTTGGCCAGCTCAAACATCTGATGGATGATGAGCCCCTGCAAGTGGTCGAGCGCGCGTTGGTATCGGCGCCGGCGCACCATGAGCCCCACGGTGACCCACTTCTCATCCTCCGGAACCCACCGCGCTGCAATCTCGAGCCGCAACTCGAGCTCCTGCACGGCTGCTAGAGCCTTTGTCTGGACCTCGAGGGCGTGTCGACGTTGTGTCTCCATCCGCCTCGTCACCCTCACTTCCTCGGCGTAGCCCGCGCCGGCGTCTGCAGCGACAAACAGCCCCATGATTGCCGCGACACGATTATTGCGCCCACGTCAGCATATGCCTCAGCAAAACGGGCGTGAACGTACTCAGCATCCGTCAGGTTCACCAACTTCTGGAAATACTCCATTTCCAGCGTCTCCACCTCGGGCTCCTTCGACAGCGTGCGCAGGTGCGCCTTTTCCTTCGCCCGCCACGTCTCGAACTTGTCACGAGACTGCACGCCGAGTCGCACCATCGCCTCGCGCAGCACACTGTGTGTTGCCCTGATCGCGAGGGCACATCGGTACTTGTTGCAGAGCATCAGCGCTGCAAGGTTGGTTAGATTCTGCAATATGTCAATAACAATGGGACTTACTCAGTCCTTGATACGTGTCAAAGGTGTCCGCGTGCTTGAATTAAGTCGTTATTGCACGCTGTCGGTGGAACCGGGAGGAGTACTGGGTGGTAGACGCAAGCACATTTGACTTGGAGAAGAGGATCTCACAGCCCTCAAGGGCTTCAAGACCCACACCCCGTACGTAGATGGTGAGGTTATCGACGCTGCACAGACGGTTGTGTCCATGCTCGTGGAATGCGCCAACCAGGGAGCAAAAGGCCTTCTCGTGAGCGAGATCCTTCAGCGCCGGGTGAGCCTTGATCGTCTTGTCCAGATTGCACCCTACGTTATAGCCCATGGCGACCGTCCCGAAGATCTCGAAGAGGTGGTGAACAATCGCCAGAGGGTATTTTGCCCTGGCGTCGAATCGTTAGCTATGGTAGCGAGCAAAGTGGAGATATACACGTACAATTCACCACTTTTTACCATATCCACTATCTTGACCCTCGAGCTTGTACAGCCGCTACTGCCCGTAGGAAAGCCAAACGCACCAAGGAGAAGATTGCGCGCGGCCACGTTCCCACTGCGTCCACCGTCCACGACCACGTCCAGCCTGCAGCGGCGGCGCCATTTGCCACCGACTTCGACACCTCCACCCTCCCAGCCACGCTCGGCGCGTACGCCGCCAAAGTCAACCCCAAAAAAATCTGCACGCGCGGCTGTAAAAAGCGCCGCTCCCTCGCCGATCTCCTCGGCCTGGGCCTCCACCTCGTGGAATGGGACGGCTTGTGAGTCATTCCTTCCCTCCATTCTCTTGTTTTTTCTAACAGGGCGCGCTTCAGCACTCCCCGGCCCCTCGTCGACAGCCGCGGACGCGTCATTGCCGTCCTCGCGGGGCAGCCTCGGCGCGACACCTACCGCGACGCCACTCAGCACGCCTTCCGCGTCATCCGCGACGCAGGTGACACCGCGCAATTCCCTGCGTCGATGCGTAACCATTGGCGCGGGCTCTTTGCGGCCGTCACCGTGGGCCTCTCCTATGGGAAGGGCCAATCAACCCCCAGCTGGCTCCACACCGAGCCATACACCGAGCTTGCGGACGGGTTGCTTGCGAACCAAGACATCGGGCGCCTGGCGGGGTTTGCTGACGGTGCGCCCCCCTTCCCTCCTTGCCTCGTATACCCGCTGACACTGTCCCACAGCTGCCTTTGCGTTGTGGGTGCCGCCTCTTCACGAGCGCTACCGCGCGTGCCACGCGACGTTTTGCAAGGAGCACCCCCACCTGCGGCGCCCCTTCACGCACTCCGCTTTCTTCTGCGCGGCCTTCAATTTTGGGCGGAACGTATGGACCTTCAAGCACCGCGACACACTTAACCTCGCGTACCGCTGGTGCGCCGTTCAAGCGCTCGGTAACTTCGACCCCAAGCACGGCGGACATCTCGTGCTTTGGGACCTCAACCTCATCGTCGAGTTCCCGCCTGGCGCGCTCATCCTCATTCCGTCAGCAACAATTGCGCACTCGAACGTGTCGGTGCGGGATGACGAGGAGCGCGTGTCTTTCACGCAGTTCAGCGCGGGTGGGATTTTTCGGTATGTTGACAACGGGTGCCGCACCGAGAAGCAATTGGAAGAGGAGGATCCCGAGCAGTATGCGCGGCTCATGGGACTTAAGGCCGGGTGCTGGGAGGAGGGGTTGAGCATGTATAGCACTATAGACGAACTCCTTAATCTCTAATACATTTATTATCGGCCAGTCACAAATGCTCCGTTGACTTGAGTTGAGTAAGATTTGGTGACAGTCGGTCAAGCATCAGTCCGAATTACAGTCGCGAACTGATTAAAGTCGCGAACTGATTTTGCACCTCAGTTCTGGCACTTCCACTGGCGCATTCGGGCTCAAACTTTGCCAGTACCAAGTAGGACCTATTTCAAGAACTTTTCTTTTTTTCGTCAACAAAAGATTTAAATAAAGTTAACGACCATGTCGTTTGGCCTGGAAATTTGTCCATCGTAGGTTTCAACTGTGATAAGTGAGTAGGCAAATAATTAAGAGGATAGAGTCAAGTGAAGTTAAGATACGAGCGAAATGACTCGGAATATTGATCGATAACTGATATTGCGCCGGAGATCCAGACTTGATTAACATGTGTGATCCACCACCTCTCCTCTTACCACTACCTCCTCTCAATTCTTCCTCTCACATCAGCACAACATTTGCGAGACTTGGCGACGGTACAAAGAAAAGTACGTGGATTTCAAGGCTTTATTCTACCAGAATTGACCCCAGGCCTGTTGTAGGAATGCTTCTGAACGGCGCGAGGCTTCTTGCCTGAGAATTCAGCTGCAAGTCTGCCCTCAGAAAAACTGCACCCAGCTAATATTCCCTACCTCACAGACGTCGCGCCGCCATTGCAAACTCGAATGTCTACGAACGTGCAGAACATCGCCGCCGAGTTGCGGAGGACTCAGAAAATTATCGGTTCAGGTACGTCGGCTATATTCTTCGCAGCCCGAGGTCCAATCCAACTGAGCCTTACCTGTTAGAAAAAAACAGGCAGAGCATGACAAGATGCTGGCCGAGCAAGCGGCCACAAAGCAGGCCAGGTGTGTCACTGATTTTATTCATTCACTAACCCTTTCATTACTAACCTACCTGCAGGAGGACTGACGCCGAGGCGTTGCGCAAGAAGCACAAACTTGCACGGCGTCCTCCACCCAGCCCCGAACCGCCCTTTGTTGCGCCGCCACGCCACCCTCTTGAGCGATGCTCCCACTGCCTGGGATACAACTGCATCGGGTGTGCATGTATGCAACATGTATGTGCCCCGACTCAATCGAATGGTTCACGCACAACGGCGGCCATTTCTACCCCACCTGCGAGCTCTGTGGGCAGGAATGTGTCGGGTGTAGCTGTATGTGCCCCAAGAGCACGGTTTTGAAGGAGCATGGAGGACATCTATCTAAGAACCGTCGTACTTAAATGTCTAGCTTACAGCAATTGGCAGTACCGAAGGCGCAAATCCAAAAATTGCCGTTTTGGGCATTCTTTGATCCCCGCGACCGATTTGCCCATATCTCCACGAATACTGCCCAGATTGAGCTGAAAGGTAGCTAGATAATTCGGGCTAATTCAGCCGCTATTAGTGATAGAGCAAGATCGGTGAAAATATGCCTTAGTGCACCGTCTGTCACATCAGGTGTTTTGGGCAATGGATCCCAACTACGAAGCTCAAATTCAGCCTGAATGAGCTGATTTTTTGGGAGGGGGTACTCACATATGTATTCAGTGAGGTGATAGAGCCGAAAACACGAATATATCTTCTCCTGCCCTTGCTGCCTCTTGACAGTATTTCTGATGCGACAAACAAAGAATTCGCTCCAGTTACGCCAGTTCTGAGTCAAATAGAGTGGAGAAACAATCAAGGTGATCACTCAGCACTTTTCTACCCTCAAACGCAGCCATATATGTGACAGGCACACACCCCACACGCGCTAATTAGGATGTGTCGCGTCCATTTCAGCCACCATCAAGTGGCCGTGATCTCATCAGCCGTCGCTCGTATAAAGCAAACAGGGACAACCCTTGATTCTGCAAGTCTGGCTGTGCGACGCGACTCATACGACCTCCGTTGATTGATATCTATCCAGACATGGTCAGACTCTTCGACGCCGTCAACTGTTGTGATCTGCCGGAATGATCCAAAGGTTAGCTACAGATGAGAGACAAAGATAGTGAGCTCTAGTACTTGAGTTAGCTCTGAGGTCACTTGAGGCATGTCTGTTGGCATATTCAGGGTGGTCGCAGGAGATGAGAGAAAGACACGTGTCAATGACGAGCGACGGCTGATGAGATCACGACCATTTGATGGTGGCCGAAAATCGACGCGACGCGACGCATCCTAATTAGCGCGTGTGGGGTGTGTGCCTGTCACATATATGACTGCGTTTGAGGGTAGAACAGTGCTGAGTGATCACCTTGGTTTTTTCTCCACTCTATTTGACTCAGAACTGGCGTAACTAGAGCCAATTCTTTGTTTGTCGCATCAGAAATACTGTCAAGAGGCAGCAAGGGCAGGAAAAGATATATTCGTGTTTCCGGCTCTATCACCTCACTGAATACATATGTGAGTACCCCCTCCCAAAAAATCAGCTCATTCAGGCTGAATTTGAGCTTCGTAGTCGGGATCCATTGCCCAAAACACCCGATGTGACAGACGGTGCACCAAAATATATTTTCACCGATCTTGCTCTATCACTAATAGCGGCTGAATTAGCCCGAATTATCTAGCTACCTTTCAGCTCAATCTGGGCAGTATTCATGGAGATATGGGCAAATCGGTCGCGGGGATCAAAAAATGCCCAAAACGGCAATTTTTGGATTCGCGCCTTCGGTACTGCCAATTGCTGTAACTACTACGTTCAAAAAATGCATTCATTATTGTATTTTGACTGGAATCTAATCTGAGAGCACGATTCGACTTGAGATTCTGTGGCCGATCAATTGATCTGATTCTCTTCTTCTCCTGCTACCATCTCCTTCCATGTTCCTGCTCTGCGAACCGATCTACGCGCCAGATCCTAGCCACGAAGACCCCCACAAGTTCGCTGGCCCATTCTATGCCGTTATCAGCGACGAGTGGAAAGGCGCGGGTGGCGTCGAGGTGCGTGGCTTATTTTTTGAATCCTTCTCCAGTTATTGAGCTTTGCAGCGAGTCTCTCGCAAGGGCCCTCGTGCAATTCCCTGGCGCACGTACGTGGAATGCTCAACCCTGGTGGACATTCCAGCGCCTCTGGGTTTAGGACTGCACGGAGTACCACCTGCACCACAACGAGCCGCGCATCAAGGGCCTCGATGAGCTTGTGGCTGCCGACGATTTGAGGCTCGCTCAGGCCGCCACCGCCGCAGCAGCTATCCCGCCACCCTCTGCGCCACCACCTCTGTATGTGTCGACCACAACTCCCGCCTCCCTTGGCCCCGCCGGGTCTTTCAAGACCATCACAGCAGTGCCAGCCCCAACGACTCCCAAAAAACTCACCCGGGAGGAGCTTGAGGAACTCGTGGCTATGAGGCCGCATGCGGGACCCATCAGCCCTCGCCGCCTCGACCAACAGTTTGCGCGCGTCCTTGGCGCGCAAGCTGTGGTGGAGTCAGCGAGTCTGCCGGCGACTCCGGTTCCAGCATCCTCGATGTCTCCCCGCGCGCCCACCTCCCTGACTCCACGCCCGCACTCGTCGCACGTCGAGGGCGCGGACTTCTTCCACGAATTTGCGCGCCCTTCCACGCCACCCACGCCCTCGCGTGCTTCCCGCGTTACACCACACCCTTCCACGCCACCGAAAACCTCTGGCCCTTCCGGCGCGAGCCAGGGGGATGAATGGCAAGTAGGGCGTGAGGAGGAGGGTGCGGCTGATGGAAGTGCGGTATTGATGTACACTGTCGGGGGGCACAATCGTCTCTTCCGTGACCGGTAAGATTCTTGTGTGGTTCTGCTTTCGCGTGCTAATGCCTTTTTCTCTTTTTCTAGGGTTCGTGCTTTAGCCACTTTGCAGTGCTCCCCCGGCGCGGACCTCCCCTTCAGCGAGAATGGAGACGAAGTCTTCGATTTCCTTGCCGAGGAAACGCGGAGGATGGGGATTTGTATGTTTAAAGAACGAGTTTGGATTGAAATGTAGATTGGAAAATAATACAAGCTGTAGTGTGTAACAATGAGGGAGATAATAAATGAGAGATCATACAAGGAATTTGAAACAAAAAGCAAAAGTAACTATCCTTGCTAGTGGGTCGAACCAGTGACCTGATGGTGTTGGGCTACATTGGAGAGATATCACTATCTCTTAAAGTAGGTGTCCCGACCCCTACACCATTAGGTCGAAAGTATCCCCTGAATTCGGGGAATAGACCGGTGTGCCGTGAACCTTGACAGCTTCTGTCAAAGTCACATCTTGTTTCTTTATATACGATCGCCGCACGTAAACACCACCACCACTTGAACTCCCACCGCCGTAACACCGCCAGAATGCCCACGCCGGCACTCTCGGCCCACGCTTCACGTAACTCCACCAAAGACATGCAACCAACACGACAGCACAAAAAGCTCACCGACGCCGACAAGGCCACAAGGGCGCTCGCGACTGCGACGCGTGCCAAACTCGACAGCGAACTTGAGGAACGTTACAAGGAGATCTTCGCCCGGCGTGAGGATGACATCGAGCAGCTCGCAATCGAGTTCAAGAGGCCCGAGAGCCAGATCCGCGTAGTGTTTGAAAACAGTGTGCATTACACCAAGAAGCGTCGCCCCAACCTCAAGAACGCGATCTGCTATGAGCTCTCGAGGGAGGCCAGAGACAGTATGCCGCGCGCCTGTCCGATTTGCTAGGAGCTAACATTTATATTTTAGACGGCGAGGAGAGTAATTTGCTCAAGGTGAATCTCTCGGGCGCCGCATACAAGATGTACAAGGACTCTCTCTCCGAAGAGAGGAAGGAGGAGCTGATTCAGCAGCTCGTTGACGCCAGGGAAGTCAAGGAGCATGGAATACGCGCGACGAACAAGGCGGCTGTGATGGATTGCATGCAGACGAGTCACCAGGCAGGGCGGGTGGTGCGTGGGGCCGCAATTCTTATGCATTACACACTGACCATTCATTATAGATCATTGGCCTTAACTCGCGCACCAACTGCCTGGGCTTCGTGATGTCCTCGCGTGGGAACAACCAAGATGCAGCGGTTCCTTGCTGGGTCGACTCGGACAACGCCAACCTTTTCTTCCCAGAGGTGCTGGGAATCACCGTGTACGACATGGTCTGCAAATTCAAAGCGTGGTCGTGCAACTGCAAAAAAAGTTTGTGCTTCCGTTTCGATGTTTACCGGGCTCAGCGCTAACAAAGTCACGGAGAAAGCGAGCAATAATCTCGGCGAGATATGTCGGCAAATCAGTGAGACGATCGAGGAGGGGCTTGGTACGTCAGTCATTCCAGTGAAGAGAAAATGAATTGAGAGCGTCATTTCACAGTGAAAATTACAAATGACAAAACTCTGAAGATGTCGTGGACTCACTACAACGTCGACATCGTTCACGAGTGTGGCGTAGAGTTGGCGGGCTGGCCGACGGACAGCAAGGGTAAGCCGATGCGCATGGTGCACCTGTCGAAGCTCCCTGCGGAGAGAGCTCGCCTCGTGCTTGGAAAGCTCAAGAGCAGCGCCATACATTGGGTCGTGCTTACCATGTCGCAGCGCAGGCAAGCCGCCAAGGAGATCGAGGCGCAACGCGGGGCAGGAACTTTGAAGACGCGCAAGGAGCGCTCAGACGCAAACCACAAGCGAGGCCCGCGTGCTGGAAAAGAGGTAGCCGACGACAGCAGCGGGTCGGAGGAGGAAGACAAGGAGAGCGGCGAGGACGAGGAAGATGGCGAGGAGGACGAGCTGGAGCCTACCCGTCGTCGCACCGCCTCCACAACCTCCAACACCACGGCGCGCACACCTGCAACCGCCACCGCAGCGCCCACTCCCGCGACGTTCACGGCGACGCCCACGCTGGCGACCTCCGCGATGCCCGCGGTTCACGTCGACCACTGCCTCCACGCAGCCCACTGTCCACGCCGACGCCTTTTCACGCATGGGTGCAGAATCACCCACGCAGGCCACTCTTCCCCGTGCTGCCACGCAGCTCCTCTACGACCCCGACTTCTGGCAGCATGACTTCGATTTTGCTGAGATGAACCTGGGCATTGGGATGATGCCGCAGCTCCCCGACGGCTGGGGCCTGGACACCCACGCTGGCGACGATGAGATGGACAGCTGGCGCCTGAACGGCGCGAATCGCGGAGATGATTCCGACGCCGTCCCCGTGCAGATCGGCAGCAGTGCGGTGCGTTGGGAGGACCTCCAACGCATTGACGCAAATGTCGACATGGGCATTGGGGGCGGGTATGGGCTCCCGGTGTTCATCCCAGACATCTACACCCCCCCCTCCTTCAACACAGACATGTACGCGCCCAACGTGTCTCCCCCCAATGGCTTCGGGTCCACCTCCTTCATCCCCAACGACGTCATTTCTGACCCCTTTGTGCCCAGCTCCTTGGTCTCGGACAGCTTCACACCCACCTCCCTCATCTCGCACGCGCCCCCCTCCCTCATCACGCACGCCCCCACCTCCCTCGTCATGCATGCCCCCATCTCCTCTACCCTGCAAACAACGACGTCTGAGCCGCACACAAACACCAAGAAGGCGGCGCTGCGTGCCAAGAAGGCAGCGCCGACCATCCCCGCGGGAGCGCCCGGCATGGCGGCGGCGTCCATGTCGGTTTTTCCGTCATCACCAACAGCCAGACCGCGTGGGGGACGAATAAGAGAAAGCGGGCCACGGGGGGGAGCGTGTGCGCGGGGAAGGAGAAGGACGGCGGCGATGGCGAGCAGCCCAAGCGCAAGAAGAGGAAGAGTTGCAGCGCCGCAGGCTTAAGTGAAGGGTGCCCCCTTCCTTTATTCACCTACGCTGTCATAAGGACCGCGGTGCTACGGGTGTGAATGAGATGGTATTCAGTTGGTAGCTCGGTCGTCCTCTAGGGGGTGATACAGATGAAATCTGGTTGGAGGAAGTGGCGGATACGCGTTCTGGTGGTTCCTGTTGGTTGGCGTTTGGGAAATCGCGAGACGGTCAGTGCAAAATGGGGTCAAAGGTAAAATATACTCGTCAGGCTAGCTGTCTTCTAGCTTCCTGAACTCCTAAAGCCTTCTACTTCTCTCTAGGTCAACACCTTTCCCCGAATGCGCGAGGCGTGAGCTGAGATGTAGGAATCCGCCAAATGGGGGCTCCGTAGGTGACTTTAACGTTGTCGAGGGTTGGAATACGGCGAGGGGTGTTGCTCGGTACGTCCTAGGGTCGCAGACGATTTGCCTAAGTTGACGTCTTTACAAGGCTTCCACTACTGCACGACGGTGTGTCTGCGTAGGAAGGTGGCACGAGTAGGATGTCCGGTGGTGGTGAGCGCGAGCTTCTGGGGAGAGCTGCGATGGGGAGGAAGGTAGAATGCCCGAGGGCAAGCGTGAACTGAGGTTTGGTAAACTTCTGTATTGATGGGTCTAGTACACTTGGTGTAGAAGTGGGGGAGAACTAGAGACCCGGAAGGTACTGACTACTGTGTCTAAAATATGTTCCTTTTTATACCATTTCTTGCTACACAGCCTCAAGGCGCCCGCTACATGTGCTACTTGCCTTGAGGCAGGCTCGTCCATGTGGTCGGTATTGGCGTCTGGGCAAATGCGAGAGCAAAACCGAAGGATTGCACAAACGCGAGCTGCCAATTTGAATTTGGAGGTCAACTTGGTCAAACGCGAGGGTCTAGGCTGTAAGGAGTGGACACCCTGTTTCATGATTCAGCCGTATACGGGGCGTGGGCTCCCGCGATGCGTCGGTGCCCTTGTTTCGGGGGTACAAAGTAGTGGGGATGTGGCGTTTTGACCAGAGTTCTCCTGCGACTGGCAGTGCTACGCTCGCGAGTGTCCTGGTGCATGGCGATTGTAGAATTTGAGGATGTGACCACTCTCTTCGGGGAATCACCTTCTAGCCAGTGGTCGGAGTCGTTTGGTGCAAGTGCCGTGACGATATAGGGTTGCCCCCTGTTGGTCTCCGTTCCCGTGTAAGGAGTTTCTGGACCTCGAAAGGTCTTGTCTATGGTGTGTGCGAAGTGGGTATGGTGCGTTTAGTGAATTGCGGTGTTTTGCCGAATCGGGTTTCCTAGTGGTTCCGGATTGGGGAATCGTCGGTGTAACGTTGCTCCTGCGCGAGGCCATACACAGAGCGTATTCAGCCCTCACACCTCCTCTATACTTTTGAATATCGACCATCCCTGGTCGATGATAACCTATAAAAGGTCCCAAGGATCTGAGGAAACAAAAAAAATATCCTCTTCGTCGTCTGTTATGGACGCCTCCGCCATTCGTCGCTTTACCGCCAGCAACGTGACCTGGCCTCAGGACCGCTTCTTTATTCCGCACGGGGGATTAGAGACGTTCCTCCATGACAATCTCCGATTCAAGGTTTTCCTTGTGATGACCGCTGTGTTCCCGGATGTGTACGCAACCTATACGGTGCAGACGCTAACCAAGGTGGAGCACAATGAACTGCACATTCAAATTCACGACATCGTTCGTCATATGGTGCGTTCATTCTTCCTGCGAGTCGTCCTTCGAGACCTAATGGATGTATTGCACAGTTCTTCACCAGCCATATACGGCAAAACGAATTTCGAACGACCTATGGGGTCATTCCGGTCCCTGGGGAGTGCGCCTGGATGTTCCACGTAATCCTCGTACTTCTTCACGTTATTGGATTCGCTGGTGACGATGCGGTCGTTGTAACGGATGAGGTGGCGGGTATGCAAGCACCGACGGAGGGAATGCTTGCCGCCGCCCAGGCCAACTTTTTCCTTCACGCCGCGCTTACCACATATCTTGCCGACATGCGCCTTGGAGTCCCCGCCATTCTTGACTTCAAGGATTACGATCGCCACTCTCGAGTCACCCGACACTTCAATTCATCGCGGTGATCCGTGCAGCATTGCTCCGATCACGATTGTTGGCAGTCATTCGCGTGAGGCCAAGCTCGCAGAAGTCATCAATGACTGGCGCTGGGATACGGACGCCGCCGAGGCATCAGCGGGTCAAAGTGGCACGGAGATGATGGAAGCTGTGAATCTCGCTCTTTTTGCCAAGCTCAACGCGACCGTTGGTGCTGCCCTTGACAAGCTCGAGGCCACTGGGATGGAAGGTGAAGGAGAGGTAGCGGAGCGCAGGGGCCCGTAACGCAGCCGAAGGTTACTCTCGTCGTCGCCCAAGGAGGCTCAAATTTTTCGCACGGGTATTAAGAAGGAACGGGAAGGAAAGGGCAATGTGTCGAAGTCCAGCGGGTCATCCACTCCGTCCGTGACGCGTTTTGCGGTGGACACCGCGATTACATCGGTGGGTATGCGGCTTTGCGCGCCTCGGTGCGAGAGCGTGTCTTCGGGGTCAATGCCGGAGCTTATGTCGGCGTCGGACTCCAGTCGTAATAGCTCTGATTAGGTGTTTCGCGAATTGCGGGGATGTAGAGTAGCAAAAATGCATATCGTTTTGACCGTATTGAAGAGGCGGACGTGATGAAGCATCGGGCAATAAGAAGTTGTTATGCTGAGGGGAGCTTGGGGGAATAGTGATGAGATTTTCGTGTTAATTGCAATTCCGCGCCGCATCCTATTTCGGTTTTGAGGATAAATAGATGCGGCGTAAATTTCTTGCTGCATGTCCGACCCGTCGTCGTCTCCCAGACGTCTCGCCGTTGGCGCCATTCGAGGCGTTCTCGAGACTCTTTTACTCAAGCCGCAGGAACTCCTGGATCCGGCCTGGGTGCCCGATACATCGATCGCTGATTTCATCCGCCAGCGTCTCCGTTCCGCCGCGTATTTCCTTCAACGAGCGATCTGTGGGGAAGAGGGCTTTGACGCAGGCCTTTTTGATATGTCGGAGGAGGAGGG
Organism: Mycena vulgaris; assembly: GCA_029204335.1. NCBI lineage: Eukaryota > Fungi > Basidiomycota > Agaricomycetes > Agaricales > Mycenaceae > Mycena > Mycena vulgaris. The sequence continues at coordinate 289,743 of JARGYA010000076.1, read as the reverse complement.
GGAGGAAATACGCTGGCTTATTCGATTATTCCAGGGGACTCTGGTGCGTTTCTTGAATTGCGAGACCCGCGTCCTTGTTCCGGGCCTAATCACACCACATCTTTACTTCAGCGCGTCGTTGGTCGCTCCCGCCTCAAGGTCAATGCTGCTCTATGAGCGAATCCGTTGGCGTCATTCCAGCTCTCGGATTTTGCCATCCCGCCTCAGTCCTGCCGCGTTTTCGAAATCGCTTTGATTCTGACGACCCAATTTCCGCCTACAAACGCCGTGGAAGACCTTGTTCACTCCATAATCCACCCCGTTATTCTCAGCATGCTGGACGTAGCCAAGTCGACGTCTCGCCACTGCGGGGGTGTTACAGATTATCCGGAATATGATGTGACGGGCAACCTTGCGCCGTTTCAGGGGCCATACATTTTCCCTTCCCTGATCGAGAGTCGTGCTGCATCTTGGTGAGTGCTTCCTTGCGTTTGGCGAAGCGCAGGCGCAACAGAAACTGATGGCATTCACAGGGTTTGAAATGTGCGAGGCCGGATTAGGAGTTGCGAAGTGCGTGATAGGCGAATGTGTCCGAATCGAGCGTTCCCCTTTAGGGTTACTGCCTGGCCGTCTTTAGGTAGTCTTCTCGTAGAGTGTGATGTCCCTGTGTTTGTCGTGTATAAATACAGAACGCCTGTGGTGGGTGAAACCATTGAATTTCTGCGCCATGACTGATCGAGCCCCGGTGAAGCCTAAGCACGTTAGTCGCTTTGCCGTGCGCGATGAATTCCTCAATCTGGACTTTCCGACCGTCGGCGATCTGCACAGTTTCTCCCTTCATCCCTTCATGCTTCGCCTCACGCGGGACCATCTCGAGCCCATGGTACAATTCTTCCTGCGCATTCGGGAAGAATTTTCTTGGACGCCAGAGTCCAAGTCCGAGCGCGAGCGCATGATGCTGAGGCAATGTGTCCGATCCTATTTTGACCATGCGGTGCGTAGTAATGTCCTGGCGTTCCGCGGAATCAACTGATGGCTGTTATCCCTTTCTGGATTCCCAGGAACATGTTGCTGATATCGTTATTCGTTACAAGGACCTGGCCGCCGCGCACCGTGTTCCTGCACCCTCCGTTTCGTGGCTGCAAGTCGTTATGCGCGCCGAAAACCTGTATGGATTCGAGGGGGACAATGACACCGTGTTACGCTGCATATTGACGGGGAAAATGGCGACGCTCTTTCAATATTCCACCGACTTGCGGCAAAATGCAGTAGATAGGAGTTTCATTGGTGACAGGCCTTCGAAGATTGCCGACGATTCATTTGGGGATGGAGATCCATCGCTGGAGGAGGGCGAAACAGCTATATAAGCCCCGCCTAGTCGTCGTGTCGTCCTGTATCTTCTTCCAAAATAAACCCCTTCACTTCCGCTTTATTTCTGCCCTAACTCTTCATGGATGACATCCTCCGCGCGAACACGTTTACCGGAACGCAATCCGTTGACAAATATGTTCGCGTTTCTGATGCAGTAGCAGGCCGTCTGGAGCTGTACAGGTCCTTTAGGCGCGACCCAGTGGAATATTCGCAAACTGCCGATGGCCTCCTTCGTTACGTGCAGACCATCCTCCGGCCATTCGCTTATGCCATCGAACTCTGCCTTCCGTCGTCTGCGTTTGACGTCTCCGAGCTTCCCGAGGGTTGCGCCGATTTCCTCCGGGTGTCCATTATAGAGTATATCAGTCAGGCGGTGCGTGATTATAGATTTTGTTATCTGCATCTTCCATATAACTGACGCTTGCGTTTGGCCCAGGCGCTATTGTATGATATTTCCAAGGAGTTCGCGGGCAGGGACAACCTCCGCGTCCCTGTTATCGATTCCCGCGCGTCGCATTGCTTGTCTCTTGCGCTGCATTTCGATCTTCGCATAGGCAGTCCTACCGAAGGATACACACCAAGTTCGCGCGATCACTACGTGTCACGTGTCCGTATGGCGCTCCATGTCGCAGGACGCCTTCCGCACAGTGGTTTTAACCTGGACGTCGCCATTCCGCTTGAGGTCCTCTCTCTTCCGCGTGTTCCATCATGGAACGCCGAGGAAATCACCGTTCTTCTGCGGTAGGAATCATATTCGATGTTTGGGCTGGAGAGCCTGCTGCTCGCGGAAGAAGTATCTACCGCGTCGCGCTTGATACAGCAGTTGGAGCGCTCTGCCGATTATGCTCGTGTGGGGTATGGTCTCGGTGGAAGTAGCAGGTCGTTGATTTAAGTTTTTCTTCGGTATTCACGTTATTTCTTCCTGGCGTTTCGTGGAATGTGATTTCTTGTTTTCATATAAAAAGCCCTCGAGCTATCCTGTCTTTCTCGACAATCTGCCGCCCCCGTAATCTCCGATGGTGACTGGCGAAGAGAATACTCCTCCCTTTCGTATGAAGCTTCCTGCACTGACCGCGCTATGGGTTAACCGTTCGCGGCACCTGGCGCAAGCGTTGCTTCGGGTTTACATTATCCAGTGCCACACTGAATTGCCTGCGAGCTTAGTTGTACTCGTTTGGCAAGCCGTTCGTCTGCTCCTTGATAACATGGTGCACCGTGGTTTTATTGTGAAGGCAAGGTCTCGACTGACCGTTTCTGTACTGTGGATCGTTATTGCTTCAGGTGACGCTTGCCAAAGCCAGCGTCAAATATGGACCCTATCGTCATCGCACGCAGCCGGACTTCTTCGTTCCTTGCGAGGCAACCATGTTGTTTGGCCTCGCCGAAGGCTTTGTTGACTCGTTTGGTTTCGAGGGAGACGAAGATGAGGGAGCGCGTGCGAAGATTTTTGCCAACATAGAGCTCCTTTACTCCTGCATGTTGCTTCATCCGCAATATGCCGATCGCGCCACGGATTTCGCTGGATTCCAACTCGCACGTCACACGATGGATCTGTTCGGAGTTTCCCCGTGGATTAAACCTGTGCAGCTCTCGCGCGTTCTTCCCGGAACCCGAGGCGAGAAACATAATTTTGGGGACAAGCTGGCCCGCTACAATCCGACCCTGACGCCCAATGAATGCTACGTTTTGGCGCTCGTCGAGGACGATCTTGTCACAACCAGGCCAAATACGCCGGAATGTGGTGATCTGAGCACTATTACTGAAGAAGGCGAAGGAGACCTGAGCATGGTCATGGAGTTGGTGGAAAGGGTGCGCGCGGAGAGCGTGATTAACGCGATCGCCGATGACGATGAGGAGTCTGGTTCCTCTCCCGAAGAAAACAAGGATATCGAGGAGGACGTCGTATTCGAATCATTGGCCCCTGCGGATTTTGATGGCGAGAACGCAAGCGTTTTATCGGACGCAGGGACGATCGTGGTACATTCCGTTGGGATGCAAGTTGTGGGTGAGGGACCTAGGATGGCAAATGGCGATGTGTAGAAGGTTGCGCCGGTGCGACATTGCGTTTCTTGAAACGCCGTGGCTACTCCCAAAAGGGGGGGTCTAGTGGCAACTTTTGTCGTTGGATGAAGTGATTGGAATTTGTTTCTCGTGGCTGGAATCTGTCACAGCTCCCGCTTTGGCAATAGTGGATCGAGCCCGCGCCTCGGTGATTTATAAAAGGCAAGGTCTTTAACTTGAGCGTCTGCATCTTCCCTGCACATTATGTCCAGTGCGGCTTTGTTTCCCGAGCCTGTCGAGTATACTTCTTTGCCCACCGATGTTCCTCCTCTGCCGGCAATTCTTCCTTGTCCGCTCATGACCATCCAACCCAAGGGCACCATTTTCAAGTATAACGAACAGCTGTCGCGCATCACGCTCCTTCCGCAGGAGCTCGATTCCTATCCTTGGCGCCCCGATGAACCGTGGCCTGCTTTCTTCGAAAAGCGCCTTCGACCCATGGTGTATTTCGTCCACGCCGCCGCTACCCATGATTTTACGCTTGTAGGACGCAAGGTGTTCTACGGTCGGGAGGAGTACGCGGAGTTGTGTTATTGGTTGGAGAAGATTCTGATGCATTGCGTGCGTGACTTTGGTTTTTCATCTAACCTCCCTGCCGAATTTTCCCTGATGTGCGCCCCCCGTTCAGCGCCTGCTTTTACTGAGCCGTTCCGAAACCTCCTCGCAATATTCCGGAGATTGGGGGCTCCCGTTCCCCTTTGCGTGGGAGATACCGGGCAAGAGTACCGTCATGTTCGAGATCCTTTATCGTTTGTGCATGTCCATTGGATTTCCCGACGTGCAGGGGATGGAGCTCCCCATAAATCGTTTCACTCTTCTCCCCTTGATTGTCGAGGCTCGCAAAACGCGCGCCTATTTCAAGACCCCCGCCGATTATCATCCCTAAAACAAATTCGGAGGACTGGATGATCTGTTCTTCCTCCATCCGGAGAAGCAGAACGTGCTGGAGCTGGGGCTGTAGATTGGAATGTGAGGTCGCGAGTTCGTGGGTGGATGAAACAGTGCGTCGCAGGTGGCCGTGTTTGGTTGTGCTCCCTATGTCACGTGGTCGAGAAATGTATTCCATGTGTAGTTTCATTTATTTTTCCCAATAGAGTCCTGCGCAAATGCGTGGTGTTTTCCTGTATGTGTGCCCAATTCAGGTTCCGCGTATTGTTTCGTTGTTACTAAGTGGATTCCGCTTCGAGAGTATGTCCTCATCAATTTTCGGCATCTATGTTTTGCCGCGATTTGCAAGACGCCGGAGATCAATCGGCGTTTCGGAAAATGCGCGCGTTACGAGGCGCTTTTTCGGGGTAATGTTTGGAAGAAAGTCAGTGTGCATAATTAACTGTCTTTCCTCGTCGTTAATGGTCGCCGTCGCGCCATCATATTCCTGGGGTGAATGCACTCCGCCAGAGTAATCTCGGATCTGCGATGCCGAAGTCGATGTGCGTTTGGTCGATTGCGAGTTTCCTATTCCGCCGTTTCCTTTATGGCTGACACTGTACAGCGGCCGCTGTTTCCTTCGTCGATGGTCCTTTAGCTAAGCGATGTCTTCGGGGCAATATATCGTCGGCCTAATTCGGTAGTCGGTGGCTGTGCTGATCCTTTGTGTTTCCGCGGATGCGAACTATCGCGTGCGAAGCGCGCGCCTATTTCCTCGTCATATTACGCAATCAAACTGGGGTTGTGGTCTCGTGTGGGTCCATCGCTGTCTGTTAACTCGTTGCGCTGCGTTTCCCCGATTCGTGGTCGCGATTTGTCAATTTGGGTTTGGCAAGTCTCTTTTTTACCCAGTTTCGACCCTGGCTCTCGATTTGGATCCTCCTCGTATGTTTCGAACCAAATGCGGAGGCGCAACGCCTCGCTAAACAATGCTTCTCTCCAAATGTGTCGTCTCACGTGACGTTCCCGATATGTTTTTAACAGGGGCTCGTCCCCTCGTCAAAAATCCTTGCTTTTTGCCTGTCTTCATCGGGCCCCAAGTCCTCCCGCAACCTCTATTTTCGTCGATCCTGCGCAGCGCCATCACTTGGCTGCGCACGAGGCTTCTTGATCCTGATGGATGTTTCATTTGGCGGAGACTCTTCCTTTTTGGTATGTCCATTCAATTCTGCGGCTTCTTTTTGACTCAGGGCCCAGCACGCTTCCTCTTTGGTTTTTCTCTCTCTTTTTTTCTTCCTCAACTTTTGCTTTCCTCTCTCTCTTCTTTACCTCTGGTCCTGAATCCTTTCTTCTGCGCAGGGCGCTCCTCCCGCCCCTGTCAGCTCTATCTCTGTCTTCAACTCCCGCCCAACGCGGTCCCCGATGGTGAAGCCTACTGGCAGCGGCTCGGGGTCGAAAAAGCGCAAGCGCAGCGAGTGCGTTACCACGCTTGTTCTTCCTAGTGTTTAAGCTAATTGTTGGTGCGCCGTAGACCGGATCCCGAGTCCGAAGATCCCGCGTTTCGCGCGGAGGAAGGAAGCGCGTCGAACGATGCCAATGACGCGTCTCTGCCCGCCGCGTCGAACTCGCCTGCTGCGCCGAAACGAAAGATGCACCGTACAACGGTAAAGGAACCCCCGCCGCCTCCTTCAGTTCGGAGCACCACACCCGCCTCCTCCAAGGCTATCAAGGCGAAGTCCGCGAGTGGCTCGTCCAAACCGAAGCTGCCGCGCGTTGTGAAAGAATCCCGAGTCCCTACGGTAGGCCGTCTCCTCGTGTTTCCTTTTTCTCGATGCTGATTTTGTTTTCGCGAATTGCAGCCCCCGCCAAAGGAACGTACACCCGTCGCGTCGTCGAGCGCAGCCCCCATAGATGACGATCCTGAGTATGATCCGTCGGAAACTTTCTTGGGCAACGTTATCCCAACTGGTGCGTCGTCGCCTCCTTTCCCTCCTCTTTTTCCTAACTGTTCTTGTTCCTTGAGTAGATCCTCGCGAACTCCCGGGGGGCTTTATCATCCCGGACGCCAACGACTCCGTTTTCGAGTTCAACCTCGTCCCCGTGGATCTGGATTACGACTTCTTTCCTCCCCCCGCCAGTCGTTCTAACCATGGCCTTCTTCAATATTTTGCGGCCTTTGCTCTTCAGACTGCTCATCGGTTTGTCGAGACATCCGTGTTTCGCACCCCCGCCTGGCGTGACTCCGATAGTGGTCGATATCTCCTTCGCATGCTCGGTGATCGCGAGACGACCACCGTTTGCTTTTCCCGTGTCCGACCCATCCTCACCTCTATCGACCGCTTCATCAAGCTTTATCCTGTCGTCGAGCCCTACGCCTTCCACCATACTTCCGTTAATGATCCCATTTATGACGACCCCTCGGAGTTGCCTCTCTCCCCTCCCTCCAAGAACTTCGTTCCCCAACCCGGTCCGTCGGTCGCCGGCATCACATCCCCCGAGGAGCTTGCAAAATTTCAGGCGCTCGCCATGGAGGACTTCCAGAAGCAGTTCAGTGCGTGGTCCGCGGCGTCGTTGAAGGAGAACCAGGAGTATCAGGCGGCCTTGGGGCGTCGCGCCGCGTCTCGTCAAGCGCGCTTCGAGGCGAGCGGGAGGGTGCAGACCATGTATGCCGACCAGGTGGAGGAGTACAACGCCGGGCGGCATGCAGTGCTCTTGCGAAACGTGGGGGTGGTGCGATCCCTTGGGGAGCTGGGTCTCATTGCTCATATCGGGGTCGAGCGTTTCTTCGAAGCATACGTTCCCCCCCCTCCCCCCTTTCCCAATGCCGTCGAGTGTTTTCCAAACCCCGATTGCTCTCCAACGTCCATCTCCGACCTCCTGGATCCCGCTTACCGGCCGCCACCGCCCCCGCCAGCTCCGTCAATTCCTGTAGTTTCACGCGCCGCTTCCGTCGCTCCTTCTGATAAGTCCGCTCCGCCCATCGTAGATCCTTGCATGACTAATCCCCTTTTGGTTTCCTCCTCAGTTGTGTCACGCCGCTTCGCAAGTGTGGCGGGTTTGCAAGGCGAAACCGCGAATTCACAGCTCGGGGACGAATTCGACTTTGGTGACGGTGACGATGGGGAGGAGGATGAGCTTGAGGAGAGTCCCGCGCCGCTTCCTGCTAAGGGCAAGGGAAAAGGCAAGGCGCGCGCCGCGGACAAGATCGAGGTCGATGAGGGTGTGGGTGGGGATGGTGGTCGAGGGTTGAAGCCCGCGCGCAAGGGTGCAAAGAAGACTCGCTTGCGCGACCTCCCCGGCCACGATCCTCAAGCCGCCGTTCCCCGCCCCGAGTGCTTCGACAAGAAGAGGTCCGTCGATATCAACCCGCTCATGTATCAGCCGTACCACCATGGGGAGCCGATGTTCGAGGGCGGAAAGCGCGATCGCGAGGGGAACCTTGTCAACACCGGTGGTTTCCGGACGTCCAACGAGGAGGGGTGCGAGGGGATGTTCGAGGGTTTTGAGGACGACCATGTCTCGGTCTCCGCCGCGGGACCGCTCGTCTACTTCACTCGAGGACCCGTATGTCTGTTTCTTTTGATTCCTCCTTTATACTTTTTGCTAAAAACCCGACCCTTCGTCTTCAGGGCTGCAAGAAATGCAAGAAACGCGATTGTGCCTGCATGCGTCCGCATAAGGGTTACACGATGACGGAGAAGTGCTTGGGGTGTTCCTCCGGGAGGGATACCTGCAACGGGGAGGAGGGTTTCGATTTCACGCGCACTGGTGCGCCCCCCCTTTTTCCTTTTTTCCGATCCTGGTTTTGCTAACTTCCCTCTTCTTCCCCCTTTAGACGCGACAATTGAGCGCCCCAATTTATATTACTTCACGGAGCTGCTCCAGCGCAGCGGCTGGCTCTATTCCCGCATCCTCGGTCACAATACCTCCGACATGATGATCACCACCGCGCTCGCTGTTCGCAAGTGCGGGACTTTCGCCCCTGGCACCGCCAAATCGCGTGCCATCCATATCCCCAACGCGTTCGATCCTCCCGCGGCTGCCGACGTGGCCTTCGTTGCGGCGCGAGCCGACCTCAAGCTCCAGGTCTCCGACCGCTTCACCGGCCTTATCCAAATCGCGGAAGAGCGCCTTCTTCAATCCGTGGGGAACTTGTCGCCGGAGAACAGTGCATGCGACGTAATCAAGGGGCTTGTGGACGTCGTCGAGGGGTTCGCGGGTCAATTGCGCGATCACCTCGAGCTCCTCGACCGGTGTGATTTCCCGAATACGGACAACCTCGTGCGACGCGCGCTGGAGGGTGGCAACGTGGGGACTTCTGGCGCCGCGCCCCCTGATGCGTCCGTGAAGGCTTGGGGTTCGGGGTCTGGGATGGTGCTGGGAGACGAGGATGCGGAGGGGGAGATGGTAGATGATGGCGCGGTCGTGGGCGCAGGGCTCCAGGATCCTCTGACCGCTGCGGCGACTCCGGGGGGACAAGTGTTCGGACAAGGAGTCCCTCCGACGCCTATTGCGTCGAGCGGAGGTGTGCTCTCTCTTTTATTTTCTTGGTTCTGCGCGCGATTGAACGAGGCCTCTTCGCTACCCTTTTTAGCTAACTTTCGGAACTCCGGTTTCGGATCGCACGGGTCTGCCCCGTCGACCCCGTCGTTACTTCAATACTCCTTCAGCCCAACACGCCCTCCTCCCGCTGGAAGCTCGTTTGGGGCGGGGTCGCCGTTCCTTGATCCTCCTGTGGTCCCTGCGACGTCGTCGGTGTTGAGTTTTCCTCCGCTGCCTCCACCGGGTTCCCGCACATCCCCTTCGCCCCGCAAGCCCGCGACTCCGGAACCGAATGGTCAAAAACTGGCATAAGTGCGATTCACCGGCCTTTTATCAAGATTCTTGGGCATCGGCTCGAACTCCTCAGCGGCGGCTGAGTCGAGGAGAGCTTCTAAAACTGCCCCCCCCCCCCCATTTGCTATATCTCCGAGGGATCCGCCCTCCTTTACTTTATCATATCCTCGGCGCCCGTTTTGTTCTGCTATCGCAATTGTTTTCGTGTAGTGTAATTTTTCCTGTCGTGTTTCGAGTTTTGTGCCCCAAATCTGAATGGGCAACAAATTGAAATTCTTTTGCTTTATTTTAATCGCGTGATCTGCGGGATTTTTGAGAGAACTTTTAACGAGAATTTATTGTTTTTCGACGCGCCGACGCGTCTGGTCACGTGGAGTTCTCGTGATGTTGGTCTAGATTGCTAGGTAAGCGCCAGATTCAGCGCTTATCTCTGCTTCCGATGGTCTTCGGCCGAAGTCGTTTCTCGGACAGGCCCGTAGGTCACGTGAAATTTTTTGGACAAATTCTCTAAGTCTGTTTTTGTTTCGACTTGAGCTCCTTTTTATTGGCCGCCTTTCTTTTTTCACAACAAAAAGGTGTGCCCGGCTCTTCTGATGCCATCCGCACTCGTGGTTTTTTAAATGAGTGATTCGTCGGGCCGCGATTTGCGAGTGTGTTCGAATTTCAGACGTAATTCATGAAGCGCAGGGAATTGAGGGGAGATTGTAAGGGAATCTTTATTGCAGATAGCTTGTAAAGTGGAAGATACATGATGATGTCATAGCGGGGGAGTGAAATATAGATGTTTGTCCGTGGTCAATGGTTCTTCTTCTGGTTTTTCTGATCTTGTTTAGCCGATGAAGAAGGGTTAAATGCCTGGCTTGTAGGTTCGATGAAAGGGTCGGTGGTCTGTAGGTTTTAGAATAGAATGGTGGGGAGGTGGATGATGAGGTTGAGAGGACCGCTAGAGTACAGATTGGGTAGCACGCGAGAGGATCGATAGGTCGTGTAAATTGATGTGTGGCAGATTCCGCGTGAAACTGCGATGACGAAGGGTTTAGCACACCGAGTGCGTACAGACGAGGTTTTGCAGAGTAAAGTTCGACACGAGAGGACACGGGGATTGGTCACCAGACCGCACTGGCTCGCACGGTGAGCGTCGGAAGCAAGGAAGATGATCATTGCGCCATGTGGGTGCGTATTTACTGTACAAACAATGATGTATGTAAAAATGGGAATGAAACTGCTTTAAAGCCGAAACCAGCCTGTGGTTGAGTTTCCACAAGTCGGCCATACAGCTCTGCCACAGTGCGGGGGATTTTGATGTCGTCCCCGACATCCAGTAACTAAGAAAAGAAGAGAAGTATGGCCGAAAGTAGGTATGAAAAGGGGTCTAAATCAGAATGTAATCCATAAGTAAATGTGTAGCATGAGATAGAGAAAGCGAAATCATATCTGTGAGGCAGCCATAGTATCCTAGATGCTTGGAGGAGAACAAAAAGTGACTAGAAAGAGCCCATGTGATGAGAACGAGGACGAGTAAAGATGGGGAAAGGGAATCGATGAATGATTTTCTGAGATAACCGACGATCATTGTAGTGGGAGATGGGGTAACAGGAATTGAAGGTGAATCACGAACGGGTGTCGAAACGGAGATGGAATCCAAGTGGCGAATAAATTCGGCTACTTTCGCGCGCATGGGGGGAGAGATGGCAAGAAGATCTGCGAACGATAATTTGACGAGCTGCTTGGGATCCACACCGAAGTCCGAAAATCCCGGCGCCGAATGGTGAGGTGACGAATCAATGGAATAGGGAAACGGAGGAGAAGTCGAATAATGTGAGTGCGGGGGATTTAATTTGAACTTGGGAAGAGGAGGAACGCGACGTGATAAGGGGACTGCATGTGAGGGCGACGATGGATGTGGATCATTGATTTCGTCCGACGCAGATGGGGGTAAATTGGAAGGGGATACGACTACCGGGGCTGTACAAGCGCGAGACGGGCGTGGAGGATGCGGGGGATTTGGACTGGAATGTGATGGAGAAGGGGTATCGGCGTCAAGAATCGATGTGACCGACGTTGGTGATAAAATGGGTGATGGCTGTCTACGAGGTGCGATGGGGGATTGCGGGGGCTTTGAGTTCGACGGCGCGCTGCACACTGGAACATGCACATCATGAACCACGAGTGGAGATGCGAGGTGGGGAATATTCTGTGAGCGATGACAACGACGTTCTAAACAAGCATTGAGGTAGGCTGCAACACCACCCGAATTCCGCGTCATTGGGAGGGGAGATCCGTCGTGGGAGACGAGACGTCCGTTGGGATCGAATCTAGCAAGCCCGCGCTCGACAAGCTCCCAAGTCCGAGGACAGAATTTGGGGCTGAGTCGGTGGGTGCCAGTTCCGCCGCATACGAAGCAGCGGTGCAATCGCGATTTGGGTCGGGATTCGGCTCGAGGCTGCGACACGGGTGGATTGGGTCCGTCAGACGAAGGTGGCGACGAGGAAGATCGTGTGGGGAAGAAACGAGTGGTTACGAACGTTTCAAACGAATCACGGCGCAAAAGATCGCGTAAGATGTCCATAACCTGGCACTTGGTTGGGGGTGAATCTGTACCACGATTTGCAGCGGGGAGCTGCGCTTCGACCTCTTTGCGCGTCGCAAAAGGCTGTCCTGCGACGAAGTAAACCTGTACCTCCGAGGAAGTAAGAAACCCTAGCTGACGAAGATATCCTGCAATCGGCGTGAAACGACGCAGGTACACCTCCGCATCCCACAGCCAGCGAAAAGGTGGACCAGGACGAGTCCGGCTGCAGAGATCGTGAAGGTCGGCAATCATATAAGTTACCACGGCGTCGTCGGAGCCATAGAGGTCGCGGAGCTCGGATACAGCATCGTCCCAACTCCTCGCATCGCGCTGAAGCTCGGGCAAATAGGAAATGACACGCTGAACCTCCGGGGTGCAGTACGAGACGATGATGGGAGTGAGCTGATCCGGCGTCAACCCTGCATGTTCGCCGTGACGTAGAAGAATATTGAGGAAGTCGGAGAGATTTTTGCCGTCGAAACTGGGGGCATTCGCAGAACGCGGACGAGGCAACGGCGTGAAACGATAGGTGAACGTGGAAGATGAGGACGACATGGTGTAGAATGGACGGGGAATGAGTGGCAGAACGACGGACCACACGGAAAACCCTAGATCCCACTATGAGACCTTCCCCCTGCGGTGGTCACCACTGAAGAAGGGTTAAATGCCTGGCTTGTAGGTTCGATGAAAGGGTTGGTGGTCTGTAGGTTTTAGAATAGAATGGTGGGGAGGTGGATGATGAGGTTGAGAGGACCGCTAGAGTACAGATTGGGTAGCACGCGAGAGTATCGATAGGTCGTGTAAATTGATGTGTGGCAGATTCCGCGTGAAACTGCGATGACGAAGGGTTTTGCACACCGAGTGCGTACAGACGAGGTTTTGCAGAGTAAAGTTCGACACGAGAGGACACGGGGATTGGTCACCAGACCGCACTGGCTCGCACGGTGAGCGTCGGAAGCAAGGAAGATGATCATTGCGCCACGTGGGTGCGTATTTACCGTACAAACAATGATGTATGTAAAAATGGGAATGAAACTGCTTTAAAGCCGAAACCAGCCTGTGGTTGAGTTTCCACAAGTCGGCCATACAGCTCTGCCACACCGATTGCGGTGGTTTTTGTGGGCTAAGGGGGCGCCGATTGGCCCTCAAATAATCGAGAACTAGTGTCCCCCCATTGTGGCTCCTTTTCCTTCTTTTTCCTCGGCGGGGTCGGTTCCAAGAATTTCGTAACTGGGACGTGAATCTTCGATCGGGCGTGGTATGGTATTAGGCGAAATGCCGCTGTTGTAGATTTGGAAATTGCTCCGTCTAGCTCAGCAAGAACGTAGGGCTCCTCCGACTTTCTAAGCATCCCCACCATGGGTCCTGAATAACGGGGCTTCGCTTTTCGCGACCATTCGTTTTCGATGGCTGAATTTCGTAAGAGCACTAAAGCCCCGGGCTGGAAGTTGTAGTCGATGATTTTCTTTTCGTTGTCCTGTTCCCAACGCTTGATGCTGAGGAGGCGCGCATGGTAGACGTCTGACTTTATTCTCTCCAAATCTTCTGGGTGTTTCATCAATTGCCTCGCGCGCATCGCGATGAGCTCTTCCGTGGACAATTTTTCGTCTGTGATGGTAATCATGTACGTGGCTTCGGCGATGTTGAAGGGAAATAGGGGCTCTACGCCATGGGCCAAATAGTAGGGTGAATACCCGGTGGATTTTTGGATAGAGACTCGCTCCGCCCAGAAAACATAGAACACCTGTTCTGTCCACAGCGAGAGATCGCCCTCGCATGCTTTTGAGATGGCTTCGCGAACATCATAATGCCTTCGTTCCACAGCACTGTTGGCTCGTGAGTTGTACCAGATATCTTTATGTGGTTGATGTTGTAGCGTTTGGACAACCAGTCCACTGCTTTAACCCATGCAGCTCCGTTGTCGGTGACAATTTCGGCAATCGCGCTCCAACGGCAGAGAATTTCTTCAAATATGAAGCATCCGAGGGAGTAGGTGTCTTCAATCTGGAGCATCCTCCATTCTGGCCACAAAATAAGTGAACAGCGGGCGTGTGCGACGTAACGGTATCCGTTGGATGAAGGCAAAAGCATGGTGTCAGCATAGACTTTGTGGAATAATGGGAGGGGAACGGCAACCGTTGGCGGGATGTTGATTTTGTGAGTGGAGCGAAGCTGGCATTCATGACAAGTGTGAAGGTACCATCTAAGGTCCTGGTCCATCAAGGGCCACCAGAAGCGATCTAGGAGACGCTTCCGGGTGATGAAGTAGCCCTTGTGTCCTAATTCGTCATGCACTTGGCGAAATATTCCAGCTCTTTTCTCCTTATCCAGCACCAGTTTGTGTTCGCCCTGTTGGTCCTTCCGCCAAAGTGCGCCGTTCAAGATGAAGAACTTCCTTGCTTTTCGAATGAATTTAGCGTAAGAGTGATCATTCAATCGGTCCGGCCTCTTGCTGTCCGTCAGGAATTTCCGGACTTCTTCCAAACCCCTCTCCATGACCTCTGCTTTTTCCGAGGTGGGAATGTCGTACACGGCGTTGTCTGTTTGTGAGACGTAAACGCTGACCGGTGCCATTGCCGTGGGCTTTCGTGCGGCACGTTCCCATGTGTATGACAAGGTGTAAGGCAATCTAACTCCTGAAATGGTGAGCTTCGATGCTGGAATGGTTTCGAGAAGCGAGGTGCGGCGAGTTCTCCCCCAGTTCATGACCTGGATAGCGAATCCGCAAGCATTGTTGATCCATTCGTCCACGTCATTGTCCTCCTCTGGGTCCTCTTCCGCGTGCTTTCGCCGAGAAGGACCGTCAGGTGACTACGAACCAGTTCGCTCGATACGAGGAACTGGAAGGTTCATAAATGCCGGTCTTCATCTTCCCCCTCATGATATTCACCACGTTGTCCCTAATTCCCGGTGGAATGGGAATGTTCCGTTCCTGCCACGGTGTAGACTCCAGCACGGGGATCTTGACTGGATCGAAATAATCTTCCCTGAAACTGCCTCTCTCCGTTTCGTCCCAAGCAAACACCAGTTCGTGGTTGTAGATCACGTCGTGAACTAGCTTTTCTTCCTCTGGCCGGAGGAATCCGTCAGGGTTGACGTTCATTCCTTCTGCTCGTTCCTTCATATAGCGCTTTCCATCTTTTAATTCGGGTGGGTGCGGGTTGAGCGGAGGCATGCCTTCCAAAGGGTCCGACGGGAAGTGTCGTATGATGCGAAATTCCTCTGGTAGCGTGGCCGCGACCGAGTGTACCCTGTCCGCCACGGGTTTATATTTCTTCTTCACTTTCTTCTTTTCTGGGGTCGCCGTCGCAGCCTTGTTTACCCAAACACGGATCGTTTCGTCGTAGTCGTAAGCCTGCTCCAGGCAGTATTCGAGGTATTTTGGTGGTATCTGCCACTGTATGGTGTTGTCTTGAATGAATATTGGTCCGTTATCTGTGGTGTTGGTCCCCTCGGGGGAGTATAACATCATTGCCGAAGTATGCCTGCGATACGTAAAACCAGGGATTGCAGTATCCCTAGCCCCTTGAAGGGTGGCCCCCAAAGGAACCCGCTTATCCCCTCCCCTCGCTGATATTTTCCGCGCCGTTGTTTTATATAATTCCTGTTCGTATGCCAAAGTAGATGTACCGAGTATTTTCCAAAATAGTGATGAGACCGTTTTCGAGGTTTGAGGGCGTGGCCGATTTCCGCTCTCCTCTAAACAAAACCCAGCTGTTCCTCCTCGACCGCCTGGAATTGGCTAGTCTCGGCTTGGCTGTCGGGACGAGGGGGCTTGCGTCTAGTGGGGATCGAAATGATACGCCCCGTGTTTGGGCAAGTGAGTGTCAGCTCCTGCGTTCCATCGGCCCTGTCCTTTGTAAGGCACTCCGTAAAACGGAAGAATGGCCTGCCCATGAGAATGTCAAAAGGGGCGCCGTCCACCACGTGGACCTGGAGCTGTATGTCAATATCTCCGATGGAGAATTTCAAGTTCTCGACAACGCCCGCAGTCTGGCTCTGATTAGAGCCGGCTGATTCCATGGTGAGAACTTTGTCAGGTGAAAGCGAGACGCCAAGCTCCTGCCAGATCGTGCGGTTCATGGCTATTATTTCAGAGCCTTGGTCGAGGGTGCAAGCGATCGTGTGGGAGTTGTTAACGAGGATGTCGAGCACGCGGAGGGAGTCGATTGGAGAAGCCGTCAGAATATGGTCCTTCATATTCTCCTGCCCTTCCCATATAAGTACCAGTGCTTCGTGCGCAGGTTCCCCTTCCACCGCAATCATCGAAGTTTCAACCGTGGGAATTCGCTTAGTGATGGTGTTTTCTCGGTGGTACCTCCGTACTTCTGCGGAGATCACACATAATTCCTTGTTGGAGATCGTGATTTGAGCATCCATGGTGCGGCTAATGACCGCCTGAAGAAGGGCAGGGTCCTCCATCAAGGATTGGTACTTGAATGCTGGTGGTAAAGCCGCTTTTGTTGGAACGCTGACAGGTGGTTGTGAAGCTCATTGCATTGATCTTATGTGGTGGCTGACGTGCTCGAAGCTCTGTGTTTGGACTGGTCGAGAAGGAGCCGTAGGGGGATGGATACCCGGCCTATTGTCCGCGATCCAATTGTCAATGCGTTCCCTCAGGTTCCGTCCTACTACTGCCCTAGGCACGTAGCGACCCGTGGGTAGGACGATCCTATTCTCTTGATTCCGGAAACAGCGTCCTAGTCGGATATATTCTGTAACCCCCGGACATTCCCTGAGGAAGTGACCAGTTGCCGAGCAGAAACCGCACTCTCCTGGGGTGAACATGGTGGGAGGAATCGCTGGCATGCCCCCTGGGTTTGCTGACCAAGATTCCCTTCCTGGGTAGCTGGGGCGATAACCGTTTCCCTGATCGCGAGGATATTGGTTGGAAGGAGGAGCGTTTTCTAACGCTGTGGCCTGGTACATGGGGTACGACGACTGTCCTTGGTACTGGTTGTTATTCGGCGAGTATTGGGGGTTCCCTCCGAATGATGGACCATTTCCTACTACCCTATGCAAAGATTGCATCTCCACCTTGAATCGTGTATTCATTTTCTCGAAGGCGTCACTGAGATCCACTATTTCCTTCTTTATGAACGCGGAGTCCTTTGTCCCATCGTCGACTAAAGATGGTCCGTCCAAGATATACTTTGCCGCGTTCACAAAGTCGTCGATCGTGTACGGATCGTCGCTTGGGTGGTTCGGGGAGACGATCTGTAGGTGCTGGTACACGCGATTCCTGAATCGCTCCTCTAATCCCTTGGGATACTCGCGTTTTTCCTCCAACGCGGTGAGCTTTGTGTTGGCGAGGAGATGAACAGTGATAGTTTTAAAATGTCTGTGGTACTCCGAGAAGTCCTCCTTCGTTTTAATCCGGATGAGCACTTGCTCCGAGATCAAGTTGTCAAGATCTTTGAGGGTGAACATCTTGGTGCCGTCCGACCCTGGATAGAGTTCCGCTACGAGAGCTTTAAACACCACCCAGGTAGTGGTCTGGGCAGTCATTATCCCTTTCCATAGGACTTCCGTTTCTCTGCTGACGTAGCGCAGGGCGAGTCGGATTTTATCGTCCTCCTCCGTTCTTTCCAAGGATTCCGCGACCTCCTCTATGTCCTCCCAGTATTGGGTGAGGTTCAGTGCTTTTCCGTCAAATTCTGGGGCGCCCTTCGCGCCTCTGCCTGGTAAAGTTTTTGTCATCCTTTTACGAGGAGTGGGTGTAGGGTTCTGTGGTGGCGACTGTGGGGTGGAGGAATTGTCTAACAAAGATTCGCTCGAAAGGGTATTGGATGTCTGGGATGGCGTGGTAAATTCCAGAGACGACGTGGAGGGTTCCGAGCCGAGCGGTACGGTAGATGTCTCAGGTGTAGTGTGCTGGGACGTGAGTGGCGATTCGGGGATCGGTGGCGGGGCTACGAGTGGGGAGTTTGTTGAAATTGAATGAAGCGGGGTCGTGGGATCGTTCTGCGCAAGGGTGACTTCTTGTAAGATGGTTCGCTGGGCGCGTCTCTGTGCGCAATAGGTGCGGGATAGGTGCTGTTCCGTAAGGCGCTTCAGAGTGGCTGTATGCGCCTGACTCTTTTTCGAAATTTCAAAGTAAAAACCCCCTCGCGGTGGGCTCCAGTTGTGATAAGGACCACGGTGCTACGGGTGTGAATGAGATGGTATTCAGTTGGTAGCTCGGTCATCCTCTAGGGGGTGATACGGATGAAATCCGGTTGGAGGAAGTGGCGGATACGCGTTCTGGTGGTTCCTGTTGGTTGGCGTTTGGGAAATCGCGAGACGGTCAGTGCAAAATGGGGTCAAAGGTAAAATATACTCGTCAGGCTAGCTGTCTTCTAGCTTCCTGAACTCCTAAAGCCTTCTACTTCTCTCTAGGTCAACACCTTTCCCCGAATGCGCGAGGCGTGAGCTGAGATGTAGGAATCCGCCAAATGGGGGCTCCGTAGGTGACTTTAACATCGTCGAGGGTTGGAATACGGCGAGGGGCGTTGCTCGGTACGTCCTAGGGTCGCAGACAATTTGCCTAAGTTGACGTCTTTACAAGGCTTCCACTACTGCACGACGGGGTGTCTGCGTAGGAAGGTGGCGCGAGTAGGATGTCCGGTGGTGGTGAGCACGAGCTTCTGGGGAGAGCTGCGATGGGGAGGAAGGTAGAATGCCCGAGGGCAAGCGTGAACTGTGGTAAACTTCTGTATTGATGGGTCTAGTACACTTGGTGTAGAAGTGGGGGAGAACTAGAGACCCGGAAGGTACTGACTACTGTGTCTAAAATATGTTCCTTTTTATACCATTTCTTGCTACACAGCCTCAAGGCGCCCGCTACATGTGCTACTTGCCTTGAGGCAGGCTCGTCCATGTGGTCGGTATTGGCGTCTGGGCAAATGCGAGAGCAAAACCGAAGGATTGCACAAACGCGAGCTGCCAATTTGAATTTGGAGGTCAACTTGGTCAAACGCGAGGGTCTAGGCTGTAAGGAGTGGACACCCTGTTTCATGATTCAGCCGTATACGGGGCGTGGGCTCCCGCGATGTGTCGGTGCCCTTGTTTCGGGGGTACAAAGTAGTGGGGATGTGGCGTTTTGACCAGAGCTCTCCTGCGACTGGCGGTGCTACGCTCGCGAGTGTCCTGGTGCATGGCGATTGTAGAATTTGAGGATGTGACCACTCTCTTCGGGGAATCGCCTTCTAGCCAGTGGTCGGAGTCGTTTGGTGCAAGTGCCGTGACGATATAGGGTTGCCTCCTGTTGGTCTCCGTTCCTGTGTAAGGAGTTTCTGGACCTCGAAAGGTCTTGTCTATGGTGTGTGCGAAGTGGGTATGGTGCGTTTAGTGAATTGCGGTGTTTTGCCGAATCGGGTTTCCTAGTGGTTCCAGATTGGGGAATCGCCAGTGTAACGTTGCTCCTGCGCGAGGGCATACACAGAGCGTATTCAGCCCTCACAACGTGCTGAGTGCTTGGCCCACATAAATTTAATGCACATATTATTTCCATCCCTAGCTACCTACCCCTATGTCCTCTATTGCTACCCCTATGTCCTATATATTCCTTTTTTTACTTTGCCTTCTTTGACTAACTGAAGGGACGTCTTGCGCGGGGTAGCGGGATTGATGTGTTTGCGTGCTCAATGAGCGCGGGAATGGGTAGCGATGGGTCGTGGGCACCTATAGGGCCCAAGACCCTCCCCTAGTTAGCTGGGGGAGGGGCGGGGGACAGCCGGACAGGGGATGTCGTGAGCTGCTGTGGACGGGGTGATGCCGCGGATGCCGTTGATCTGCCATTGATGGGGCAGACGGCAAGCGGGAAACTGTGTTGCCGCCCGCCTCTGATGGCAGCGGCGGGGAGGTGATGGCGGGGGCACTTGCGCCGCGCTCCAGGGCGGTTGGAATGAGCCGTATATGGGCAAAGGTAGGCCTATTTCAGCCGCCCACCCATACTTAGCTGAACCGCCGCTAGTTCGCAAGGGATACCCAATATGGGTCCCCGGCTAACTAGGGGAGGGTGGTGGGCCCTATAGGTGATCTTTAATACTCTACACACATCTTATTTTATTTGTATTTAATTTGGACTTAATAATCTTGCACTGACTTCGCACCACCTCCTGTGGCTCTTAGCTTTGTTTTCCCAACTATCGCATGATTTGACATCTGGTGTAAAGAGACAACAACTGCTACGCTCCCAAAAAGGGAATTTTGTCCAAAAGAAACACAAGTCAAATCATAAATTGTATTCAACATATATCATAAGGCCATAGAAACATAGGTAGACAAAACATAGGTAGACTTGTGTTGCGTTTTAGGAATGCAATCAGCCCTCGAGTCTGTGAGTGACTATCTCTTTGTAGTACCGCTCGGTGTCCAACAACAACGCCAAAATTGGGGTTAAACCCGCCTGCAGTCGTCCGTATTCCTGCCCCTCCCTACATATAATAGTGGCCCGGTCCGCCCTGGCATTCCTCTCCGTGCGCTGGAGACCCTTGGCGTAGAAAACCTGGGTCAGCGCCTTGACATTGTAGCGACACTTGTATAAGGGTGCAGCGGCATCTGGGTTCTCCTCCCACTGTCGTTTGATCATGCTCTCGCCCTCAGCGTCCCCGATCTCTCACTTGCGTTTTACCGATGACTGGTGTGGCCGCTCATCATGAACTTCCTTGCGTGGGCAATGGACCTCGGAGTGCCCCGCCCGCAAAGAACCGGCGTGAGGGGTCGGGGACAGTGAGCACCCCAGAGGGTTCTTCGTGAAAGCCCCCCGCAGGCCGGAGGAGAGGGTGGCCAGCAGGAGTAGTGTCGCTCCGATGGTGTGCCGTGGGCTGGGGGGTACACCATGTCCTCTACAAGACGAGAGGAAGGCCCCGCCTCCACGTGTGGCCAATGAAAGTCAGCGCGTGGAGGCAGCGGGCGCTCAGGGTACTTGTCACGGTGCCCAGAGTAAGCACGTCCATCTGCGTACTCGTCCCAGTGATCACGTTGACCACGAGCACCAGAGCCTGAGGGTGCTCCATATCCCACAAGGTGGGTGGCATCCTGCCAGCTTGGAGATTGGGAACGGCCGTTGTGGCGATGTGATTGACCATGGGAGTCGGGGAGGGCGTGGGGGGAATGGGAGCGAGAACGGCTGTCGCGGCGATGTGATTGACCACAGGAGTCAGGGAGGACGTGGGGGGAACGGGAGCGAGCCGGACGGGAGCGTGAGTGCGACCAGGACCGAAAGCGAGACGGAGGGTGGGAGGGAAGGCGGGAGCGTGAGTGCGACCGGGGGCGGGAGGCAAGGCGGGAGCGAGAGTGCAACCGGGACCGAAAGTGAGACGGAGGCCGGGAGGCAAGGCAGGAGCGAGAGCCAGTGTGCGGGCCACGCTTTCCCTGCGGCGCTGTGGCCTTGACTTCATCTGCCACACTGGTGTCATACGCTGCGCTGTGCTTGACAGAGAGCAGTGTTCTCCTGTCTACAGCGGTGACGGGTGCGATATCCAGCTGATCTTTGAGGGATTGTGCCATTTCGGCTGTAAAAGCGGTCAGCAAGCAAACAGACATTAGCTCCAGAGCACGTACCAAGGTCCCACAAAAGGATCTCCATCACGTCCTCACCCAGCTCCTTGCCCTCCTGCATCTGCTGGTTCGCCTTCTGCATTGCCGGTGCGAAGGCCTTATAGGTGACGAGCGAAATCTTTTTCAGATTGAAACTCCCCCCCATCTGCTGTCCGATGTCTTCTAATGCAGGGGGATAGTTGACCACACGACATCGGGCCTTGAACAAGAAGTCTAGGAGCTTGGGCCCCCACATCATCTTGAACTTCTTGTTTTTTTGGGGCTCTACGATGCTACGAGCAACACCGAATAGCTCTGTCTAGCTGGTTAACTCCCACTCAGATGTAGCAAGCAGTCGACTTACCCAGCTGATGACTCAAAATGTTCCCCAATACATGCCGGAACATGTTGCACGCGGCTTCGCCTTCTTTCTCCTCCACATCTCCCGTCATCAGGCCTACGACTGTTGGGCCCAGCTCTGAGTTGAGCCCACCACGCCTTTTCAATTTCATCATTCTACGCTGAGGGTCAGTTTTGCGGGGGCGAGGTATGGTGTGCTTCACTTAGTCACCACCAAAAGTGTACTAGTCCCAAATCCGCCGGAGGCAAAACTTTTTTTTCTATATATCTCTCTGAGCTTCTTTCTTCACATCCACATTTGGTGCACATAGTCTGATTCTTTAACATCACAAGGTTTAGTAATTATTTAAACCATCAAACCTTGAATTCAGGCTGGGATTCCCACTGGATGTAGAGGACTCATGATCCATATTTGGACGTCTGGAGATTGTGATCTCTGGCATCTAAGATATATGGGCCGATTTTTAAGCTGTCCATGGGGTCAGACGAGCAATGGGCGACTGGATTGGGTGTGGAGTCCCAATTTGGCCGACCTAAAAAGAATTACTCCTTGAATTTTGAGTTAAATAAAAATCCCTCTTGTAGAAAGTTTCCCCTTGCTAAAAGGAGTGTTTTGACAAGAGGGATAAGAAATCCGATTTTTTCTGAAGGAGGAATATTGCTTGTCATAAACAGGTGGTGACTAAGTGAAGTGCACCATAGAATACAACCGACCCACCCGATGATATGCTCCCAGTCTTTATGTACTCAGTCCGTACCGCTTTGAATTCATCAGTTGCGCCAGACATGAAGCTAGCTTGGCCGTCCGGATCAATCACGAAGCCCCAAACGTGGACCCCGAATGAGCCGTACATCAGGCGACACTGGGAAGTACGCTCTGTCAGTCAGAGGAATGGAAACAAACGCAGTGTGTACCTGCTGCACGATGGGTTGCATACCTTTCTGCACTTTCACTTCGAATTTCCCGTTGTCCCACCATTGGAGAGTTGCGTTTGTCATCAACTTGTGGTGCCACTCCTTGAGCCATGGGATCGCGGTGTATACAGCATCCGGGTCGTTGAGCTCATCTGTGCAGGTGGTTTTGAAACTGTCGCAGGCCAAAGTGTTGTAGTCTTTCGTGGACACTATAATCACGATGTGTCAGTATATTAAGCCTACAGTGGCACAAACAGATTTACTTTCAGTCGCCTTCAGATGTGTTTCCGCATGCCACTGCTGATATATATTCCAGGGAGACGACGCACACGTTGTCTTGATGACACTGCCGACCAGCTGGTGCAAGGTGTTGGGTGACTTGCCACATTCCTTGGCAAGGGCAGCAACCTCCGCCAGAAAACTTTCGTGGGCACCAGGTGTTCTTTGATAGCAGCCGGGACTGGGCCCACCTTGTGTAACTTGTTGTCGCCATCGTCGTCATTGTCGCTGTCAGCGGCCTCCTCATCGTCGGTGCTGTCGACAGATGTGGCCTTCCCCTTTCCTTTCATCCCCTTCCTCGTTTTCCTGGACACCCGGGGCGTCTTCCTCGCCCCTGCCACCTCCTTGTCGAAGTCATCCAAATCCTCCAAGTCCTCCTCCTCCACAGTTGGTGGCATGGGGCGTCCACGAGCAGCTTGCTTGTCCAATATTTTTTGGATCTTGGCTTGCGTCGCCTCGTAGTTGTCCTCGCTGTCCTCGGACTCGGACTTGAGATGAGCTGGAGGTGACGAGGGTGGCAAGCTCTTCCGGCAAGGGGGGAGTCGCGGAGACAGTATGACGGAGTCTACTGACGCAGGCCGGGGAGGGCAACTGGGAGGGGAAGCTGGGCGCGTCTCCAAACAACGGCTGCGGCCACGACGGGTTTCGTTGTGCTGAGCCGGAGAGGGAGAAGGTGAGCGGCTCCCCGCATGATGGCTGCGGCTGTGAGTAGGGCTGGCGTGGGGCATCTTGTCGTTCTCGTTGTCGGTTGCCTCCGTGCGAGGAGACCGAGCGTCCGCCAAATGCGGTCTGGGCGGCGACGAACAGGGTGACCGCAAATGCGGTCTGGGCGGCGACGAACAGGGTGACCGCAAATGGGAGCGGGGACGTGGATGCCAGGGGAAGCGTGCATCAGCAGATTGGCGGTGTTAGGCAATGGGGGTTGTGAGCTCGTCGTAGCTCTGTGTATCGCGGTCATTGAAGTCAAAGTCGAACTCCTCCTCCTCTTCTTCAGCGCTCTCATCCAGGAGATGCAACTCCTCCTGCTCTTCTGCGTCGATCTTATCGAGGACATGCTGACTTGATTTCAGCGAGGCATCTGCCACAGCAAGCAACGCGTCCTACTCTTCTGCAGCGACCTCATCAAGCACACACTGACTTGACCTCAGCGAGGCGTCCGCGCGGCGGATGTGAAGAGCAACCCTGCCGGAGAGATTGAAAGGGTCACCCACTAGGTTGTTGTTTGACTCCAGGACGGCCGTGGTCGGCGCTGCCTTCTCTTTGGGACAAGGTTTTGGGCGAGGGGGTGCAGGCTGGGCATCTGCGTCATTGGCCGGCTGCAGGAAGGTGGCAGCTGCATTCGCTGTGGTCTTGGATTTGGATTTGTTTTTTATTTTCTGTGCAGCGGCGGGCTTTGCAGTGGTGGTCGGCTCAGGGGTGGTCTCCTGTGAGCGAGAATTAGGGTGGTCCGTCTCAGAGGATCAGGCGCATACCGCGGAGGCAAGTACCTTCTTCTTGCTGGATTTCCTGGGCGGATTGCTGATACCTTCGGTCAGAGCTACGTTGTTGGCTGATCTAGTGACGCGGGGTTCCATCGCGACGCGTTCGGGCTAGTGAGGGCAGCAGTGGGCTTTGCAAATTGAGGCTGGGGGGGGGGGGGGGGGAGGGGCAGGTGGGTGGGAGCAGCTTGGCTCAACCGTAGCGTACGTGAAGTCCAGGATTGAGGACTCGAAAAAAGAGGTCCCTGGGCTGAGCACGTTAACGTGCTTTCGCTTTCTTTCCGCGCCAGCAAATCTCACCATTCTTTCCCCGCGGTATGATTGGCCCCTCAGGGCAGACAATCCCTGGCCACCAAAGCGGCGAGCCGTGGTCACCAACGCGTCTTGATCGGGTAATTCTCGCTTGTACACCTTTTGATCGACGAGGAGAATGGTTAGTGGGACAGGACTATACGCAGGACCTTTCAGACGCACCTCCTGCACCCTGCCCACCCTCTCCCCACTCCCTTCCCTCGTTTTCAAAACGCTAAGTCTCTGGCATCCTCTTCGTAATAACGTCCACTCACCCTTGTTTCTAGTGCCTCTTTGCCACAATGAAACCCTCACATCTTGTGAGTACCCCGTATCACCCGCTTCCTGGCTTGTCGTGCTTCCTGGATCGTCGGTAGTGAATGGTACATCTCCTCCCTCTGTGCACCATCACTCACCGATTACTCTTCACTCATCCATCCTCGTGTCCAAGCGCCCCCGTCCACTGTCCCGTAAGTTCCCCTCCGATCTGCAACCAGTCCCTCACATCTAGTTTCCAGGTCTGTGCATATTCTTGTTTGTCCATGCCTATCCCGATTGCCGACTGGCCAGACTTCCCTCAGTTCCCTCCTCCTTGTTCTCTGTGCGCCGTTTAGCTGTACCATTTGGTATGTACTATATGTATTTAACCATCCCTATGTCTACTTATTTCAATCACCCGCCTCCACCCGCTCTACCTCCTGCCTGTCGGCACTCTTGACGATGACCATGATGGTCAGGATCAAGAGGCAAAAGGTGGTTGTGCTCATTTATGGCTTTGTTTGTTGTGAGGTCTCTCGGCAATCGGCAATCCCACAACAAACAAGGTGCCACCTTTGCACAGCCACCTTTTGGCACTTGATCCCGACTTTCATCATGTCTCGGTAAGTCTTTGTCCGTGGTGTCCCTTGTCGTAGTAGCATAGATACCTAGTTACACAACGAATACATGAGAATCTATGTGTCCTCCAAGATGTCTTTGAACCGCAATCCAGCGCGCCCCGCACCGAGTCTTGTAGTAAAATACAGAATAAAATACATACCACCCCGCCCTCGCTGGCATGCACAACATGTGCAATGCTGACACGTTGCTCCTTAGTGCACGCAACCCGTACATTGACGACCGCGCCCAAGTCCAGCGCGCCGAGGAGGACGACCAGTGCGATGATGACGAAGACTCATTCGAGGCGCAGATCCGATGCACCGACGAGAAGGACTTCAATAGGCGCGGCATTCTGGCGGACCACAACGCTAGAGTGCTATTGACCGCGCCATATTGTATTCCCGCTCAATTCCTTCAATCAGGCGCGGAAACCCCGGTGCGTGGCAAAGACTGGGATCCCGACACCAACATTCCCTCCTCTCGCGCAACTAGTGTCATGCCCACCTGGCTCCCACCTCCACCAACTGGCTCGTGGGCACCCACTCCCGCATACGAGCCCGCAGAGCCGACGCCATTGGAGGGCAGGCGGGCCCGCACCCCCCTTTCCTTGCCAGACCCGGACTCGCGTGGGCACACTCCCTTCCAGCTGCGCAACGCCCAGAATTTTATGCCCTATGTTTCTCCCCGCGACGCCATCGCGACCAGCAGTGTACGCTCCGAACTCTAATTATCATTCTAATCCTAATCCTTCCCCTATAGTCCGCTCATCCTCGGCCTGCCTCATCATCTCCTCTGCCCAGGGCCAAGCGAGTCTGTACCGCCTCTCCTCCCCGCAATGAAGCCCGCGCCCAGCGCCTATACAAAAAGCTGGCGACGTACCTGGACACAACGGCCGCTGACTCGAGCGAGGAGGAGAATCCCCAAGACAGCGACGAAGAGGACAATGATGAACTGAGGGATTCTGACATTGGTAAGTTTGAGTCCATTGCATAGCCGGTATATCTGAAAACCTTTGGTCAGATTTCATCGGTGATACCCCTCCAGAAATGGACCACCTGTGGTGATTCCACAACAACAACGACAATGGCAACCCCGAGGCCTTGGAGGCCATTGCAGCGAGGTTTGATAAACGCGCCTGCGACTATGCCGTGTCCGCTGCCCGTGAAAAGCATGGTGCGGTAGCATATGTTGCGCCCGACGATCCCGCTCTTGGTGTCGTGGTGAACACGCTCTCAACTTTGATGGACGTGCACCCAGCACCCCATAACAAGAGCTTGAGGGCAATGGAACACCGGCTGAAGCCAGGACTCCCCGCCAAGAACCCGCCAGTCGTTGCCAGGTTGTGGATTTTGCTCAATGGTGGCTTGGCGTTTGTGCTGGGCCCGAAGAAAGTGCTCATGGAACATGTCAAGCTACCCGTCCCGGAGCCACGGCGGATGGACGAGGAAAAGGAAGAGTATCAGTGGAAGGCAAAGCCAGAAGACACGCCAGATCGGTGCGAGGAACGGCAAATCGCCCACGTATTGTACCAAAAGAAATACCCAGCAGTCCAGCCCACAATCAATCAACTGCTGCCATTCCGTACTAGTTGCTGCAAGGCCCTCCAGTCCCGGCCGTTTGCAGGGCCAAGTCAGCCTCTCGAGGCTGGGGATTATGTCCTCATTTTGGATGGGGAGCGGCACGGGCAGACAGCCTATGTGCTGCAGATCGAGAAACTCTCCGCCAACGGCCAGTTCAAACACATCTGCCAACTCACTCCCCATTTTCCCTTCCACAACGCCCGAGAAAAAAGTTTCCCTTACGCACTCAGCCAAATACTCAGCCCTCCCCGCCCCTCAACATCCTGGATAGCGTGCGGGTGAATTTTGGCCCTCTGTATCGTGGACTCAACGGGCACATCAGATCCTTTGATGGGTCGCAGATTACCGTCGCTCGAGGCACCATTTGACGAGCAGCTGCCATCCACGCTGGCGGTGGACGGTTCGCAGACCATTGAAGTCCCCATCAAAACTCTCAACCAATACTTCCTCCCGCGTGACCACGTCGTCGTTGTCCGTGGCAACCGCAAAAATCTACATGGCCTGGTTATCAAGGTACACACGGACAGCAGCCTTGATTTGTTAACGGTAATTTTTTGTTTATTCGTATCCGCATCTGAAACTGACTCACTGCTGTAGACTCGAGATGGTTGAGAGGTTTTAGAGGATGTGGCTATGGGTCCTGGCTGGACAGTCAAAAGACATAAGACGGGGTGCTTCAACTTGGTTGATGTATGTTCAGCTTTTGTTTTCAATCATCATGGGGAACTGATAGCCGCTCTAGTTTCAAGTGTACGCTGAGGAGCAGGCTCAAACCGTAAGTTTCAGAATTTGCGCACAATCTAACAAAATACTGGCATGTGGTAGTTGCGAGTAATGAGAGCGCATGTAGATTTTGTCATCTTTCACGCAGAGAACACCACAAGCACCATCTTTCAACAATATACTAGGACGGCTGTGGTCAACGAGCCCCGCGGTGCCACCTTGCGACCGCACATCAATTCATCCCAGACCATCGAGTACCGAGGCGCAGCCCAGGCAGACGACGTGGAGGCATATCTCGCTCAACAAGCCAGCGTCGCGGCAGCTACCACGAAGATGGTTCAGCTGGAGCCTCCTGCTACCTTCGCCCAACTTCACAGCATCCTCCAGGCAAGAGACAAGGCGGCTGCTTCATCGACCTCCTTGTTGAAGCTGGGCGGCGTCGAACACGCCAATAAATATGTCCAGGTCCAGGGCATGTTCAGACACCAGGATAAGGGGTTTCGGGGACAGATCACCGCCTCTTTCGACACGAAGGAGCGGAGCAACCGCCTGAGAGTGCAGCAGACCTCCCGGCACAGGCGCTGATACCTCGAGGTGGATACGAGGGTGATTATACTCACCATCAAGAACGAGCACAATAACCAGGTCATTGTACCTATCGAGAATGTCATCCACGATTTGTTTGCATATTCATATTTCAGTTGTTTCTTGCTAACCTAACTGCAGGACTCGTTACCTCTGGTTCAAGCTCAATACCTTCCCTTGAGGGTACTTTACACTCCGTGCTTGATGACCCCATCATCTCCCAAGCCCCGCCCTCGCACACCGACACCGCTCCCTCAGGAGAGCGATCCGCAGTAGGGTCTTGAGTGCTTCGCCGAAGAGGAACAACAACAAGTGGCCCGGGAACGAGAACAGGAATCCGAGAACAGGAATCTTTACAACAAAGATTGGCCCTCAAATACAACCAGCAAAGTCTCCCTGCCGAACTTGATGGCACATGGCTTGGCACTGCCGGTCTGGTGGGAAAGCGTGTCGATGTGGTGATCGAAAGAATCACCACCTTCGTGCCCCCAAGAAGAATACGAGAAATTTCGGCCAAAGCCATCGCATCAGAGGGCCTGCCTGGTGTGGTTCTTCTGACCGAAGCTGTCTCCAACTTCGGTAAACAGCTCACCGTCTTTCGCGTCGGTCCGAAACAACACAAAATTGTCTTTCCCCCAAGCTGCGTCAAACCTCAGCAGGACCACCCGCAAGGTGACCTCATCACGAAGCGCGTCGACCGTGTTATAGTGCTTGTGCCTGATGATGTGGGAGACATATCGCTCGTTGGGTCATACGCGCAGACGCAGCTGGAAATTATGCATCCCCACAGCAACGATGTGGTTGGAGTTAGACACGCAGATGGTAGCGGCCCCTTTTTTCCACATCCTGCAACTCTGCCTTTCGAAGAACGAGACGGTCGGGGAGTGTAAATCCACGGTGTTCCCGGCATAAATGTAATCTATCTTGTAATCAAGCTGTATCAATGTATTATAAATGTCATATAGTAAACAGACCGGACGCGACAATGAAACTAATGAAATGATGTGTTGTCGTTTTTAAAAAAATCACCTGCCCATGCCCGGTTCATCATGTATAGTCGACATTGCCTTTTTATTGGGACACGACACAACATGTCCATATCACGTGCAATTTTTGTGATTGCTGAGAGTCCTCACATCAAGTCTGCTGCTGTTTGGCCTGGGCACCTATTTGGCTCTTGCTTCTGACCACCATGTACCCATATGTAGCCCTCACTTACAGCTGATTTGGAAAGTATAGAGGGGTTTCGTAAAACGTTGATGCTTGATTTTCATTTACCTTTGTTTGACGCCGAGTCCTCTGGCTCCACACTTTGTTGTCATAGCTGTGTAGTTGCTCCACACGCCTGCGCGACGTATTGCCCAGGCTTTGGTTGTTATCCGATAGCATGAGGACGCTGTTTACTCTATATACAGTGGGGAGGCTACGAACGGAAAGAAGATAATTTTATGCATCCAAATCCAGCATTGAGTGTGTTCGGGACTCCCGGGAAGTGGAGCCAAGGGACTCGGCGTCAAACAGAGGTAAGCAAAAATCGAGCATCAATAATTTACGGAACCCCTCTATACTTTCCAAATCAGCTGTAGCTTGTAAACGGAGGATATTTGTAGTGTACTAAGGAAAGTAAATTAAGCAGTAAACTTATATTGGCCGTGAAACAACTTCAGTACGGTGGCACATTTTGGCAAGCCCATATTGTGTCTAAACGAGAACCCCGCTTACACGCTGCACCAGATCATCAACGATACCATGGTGCGCCTCAAGGCCAAAGAACACAAATTGGCTGCCTACTTCGCTGTTCCCGGTCCCAAGGCTCCGCATACGCTTGCCAAAACACTACCTCATCTGGGCAGCTGCCCAGACGTTTACCTGCCAAATGGGTGTACTTTGGTGCAACCACGTCTGCCCCCGCTTCTGGAGCACCCGTGGTTCGCTGGCCACACGCCTGTTGATCCTGGAGATCTACACGACGTGTACGATGATCGCGACATGGTGGCACCTGAAAGCACTCCTCCTCCGGACCCCACTTGGCATCGATGGAAGCGGGCAGCCCGATGGCGGCACTGACAGGGAGAAGTCATCCCTACGGTGATTCTCCACTTCGTGCGTCTCATGTACAAGACCAAGTCCCTGCGCCACTCAGATAATCTCAAAATTCCGCTGTGCACTGCGTGTAGCTGCAATGTTAAAATGGTGCAGTGAAGCGCAGCCATGAAATTCAATGCTAACTGAGGGAGACCTTAGTCTTACCTCAACCCAACACCAAAATCCAAAACTATCAACTCCAACTAAGCTTTATTGTATTTTGTTCGGGAGGTAGGTCAGGTGTATCGACCGTCAATCTCAAGGTTTTGGGACAATGTGAATTCTTTGGGTTTCCTGGCTAAGAGAGTTCCAGAGAACAAACTGGCGTATGACTTTAACTAGCGTAAACACCGGTAGGTATATCTTTTGGCGTAGACTGTTTAGGTCTACCGAGCGAACTGGCGGACTCGACCCCAAGTGGCGAAGTGGTGTATGAACGGCGCGACTAGAAATAGTTCTACGTCCGAGCAAAGTGGTGTATGAACAGCACGACTAGGAATAGTTCTGTGACTGAGCAAAGGGGCGTATGACCAAGTGGCATACGAGCAGCGCAACTAGGAATAGTTCTATGACTGGACCAGGTGGCAGAGGCCGAAGACGGAGGGACAACTCAGGCTTATGCCAAGGGAGTGTGTGCGTCGAACGGGATAAGGAACAGAGTCCTTATAAGCTGCTAAGAGCTATGTGCCAAGAAATGGGGGAGTTACTCACTGTCTAACTACTAAAATACATGCGGCTTTTATACTACTGGAGGGATTCATCCCAACTATGTAACTATGAGAATGATAGGCAACTCTACAAGCGAGGAACTGATGTGAAGCGAGACATATCCTGGCTGTTGGGCAGACCTAGAGGCATCTGCCCGGGTATTATTTTGATGCTGATGCCACCAGTCGCCAGGACTTCCTGTTTAAGCCACCTCTGCTTATATTCTCCTCGCGTAGGCTTGGTTAGGAGCTTCTGCAGTCCTCTGTAGTCTGATCTAGTTGATGGGCTGACCGAGCCCTTTTACTTAGCTGTTGAGTTTCACCATTGTACATGTTTGGTTACAGTTGGGCGTGCCGCATTACCACGTGATTGGTTTAGGGCCGGCCTCTGCAGTACTGTGCCAAGCCGCCCGAGCGATGAGGCTACACCAAATGATGCTGGCACCGTGGCACCTTCATGAGTCTTTACGCCAATGAGTCTACCATTAACATGGGTTTTCCTTCCAACGCCCCTTGATTAACCTTACGCCCACGTTGACATCGAGCTTGTTGCATAGTGATACAACTTGCCGGACGAGTCCCATGGCTAGCTAGTGTGGGTGAGTCCGAGTCGTAATCTTGGGCTCATCTAGAACCCGCCAATACACCCTCAGTCTCCTTGGTTTAGATGCTAGTTTGCAGCATTAATAACGGTTTTAATGTTCAGTCCCGGAGATAGACTAACACCCTCTAAATCTTGTGTATCCCTTGGTTCTGGGCCTCCGGCGCCAGAACCATTCAAAAGCAATAATTTCAGGTGTGCACAGATGCACGCCCTATCAACGTCAAGGCCTGCAAAATCGCCATCGGTAGATTCACAGCTATGGCTCATTTTCTATATCCATCTTTGTGTTGCCAACTTGTTCCAGGCGTAGAAGACGTGGAAATGCAGATATGCACATGCTACCCAGCCGCCGTCCAAATCGTGCGCTACGGAACTTTCCCATGCGCGCCTGTACTACCATCTCTGGCGGTAGACTTGCGGGTCTTAGACTTCACCATGAACCTTTTCCTCCAAATCGCGCCCAACAACATGGTGTTATCTGTCCCCCTCGAACGTTGCCTCGGGAGCATGGGGTTCCAGCTGGAGCACAAGGTCTGTGTGATGTGACAGAATCAAGACACTGCCTGACCATTCCACAGAATTCCCTGCGTCGTCGATTTGGCAACTGCCTCATGTGGTACATCCACCTCCGCCAGCAAACGAAAGAACATTATAGCAAGCTGGTGGAGGCGGCACGCAACATCCATCTGGGCATGGGGCAGCCAGAGAAAGAGGAAGAGGAAGCGGTGGCACCAGCACCTCAGGACAAGGATAACCGAGACCCCTGGTGGAGCTTACCTGGGCGGGAAACCACCCCGCCTACAACTCCTGTCAACTCTGCTGATCCCCCATTGCCCACGTCTCGCAGACGCCAGCGCCATCGGCGATGGTATGGGCAATCGGGCCTGTCCATGTCTCCAGTGACACCTACTCCAGGCTCACCTGCTGCAGGCCGACGGAAACGGGCCAGGGAAACCACCCCGGAAGTGCCTTTCCTGGACCCCTTGCCTCGGACACGGCCCAGCGACTACTTACGATGTCGATGTCCAGCATGCTTCGGCAACCTGAAACATGATGCTTTGATGATGTGAGTACAGTTTCTTGCCGTGCCACCCAATCTAATTACTCCCTAGCGCGGACATCAACGTCTGTATCGACACCTGCTTCATTCATTCATTCAGAAGAAATCACCGTGTGATCCCCCGAGGACCCACCCGAAGACCCATTTCGTTTCCAAAGAAGACTCTGCGCAAACGGAGGCATACGTCGACAGTGTGCGCAACACTGGATCAAAACAGCCGGAAAAGCGGAAGAAAGCGATGCTCGACGCGTTAGAGGAGATGGAGGACGGATATGAACCAGGACTTCTTCTTCCCCGCTCGGTCTTTGACAGATGCGAGGTATCGTTCAAGGCAGCGGATGAAAAAAAGAGAGAAGGCGAGCACCATGGGCCTCCTCTGTAGCCACGACCGGGTGCTCTGGCTCGTCAACATGCATTCGGCGGGGGAAAAGCAATTCAATGTCGTTATTTTGATGGAGACCCTCTTCCAGCACCTTCCGCTTGACATCTGGGTCGGTCTCCTCTACGACGTCGCCCGCGCATTTGAGCACGGTTGTCGAAAGTGGATAGACCGCCTGGCATTTGCGGTTTCTGTATTTCATGTGTTCGGGCATGAATGGGCCTGCCAGCTGCTTTATCATCCCCAGAAGCGCATCGGTTTCGGTTTCAGTAACGGAGAGGGCTGCGAGCGCTTCTGGCACTTAATCAGCCACTTGATCGCGAATCTATGTATATCTGGGGTAAGTGCAAGTAACCCATCCCCGTCCTCAACTAACGACCTATGGAATAAAGTACCACAACCAACTCTGCACGCTCGACATGCAGATTGAGCATGCTGATGATGCCAGCCTCACGTGTCTTGGAGAGTGGATTCGATGTCAGCATTTACACAGTGTCAAGAAGCGGCTGGAAGCGCAAGATGTGCTAAGGGAGAGTGGCCAATCAACGGCTCTGCTCCGCACCCAGTGGGCACTACAGGTGGCTACCCAAACAAAACCTCTCCCGTGTACATGAATACCGGCCAGCTGAAATAATTAGCTTGACTCACATTTCACAGGTCATTTGAAGAACAAGGGGCAAGAGGCTGTCAACGGAGTCATCCTGTTGTGTGTGGTGGTGAAGACCCGGAAAGCACAGCTAGCCCAGCTGCGAGAGAGTTTCTTGGAGGCAGTGGCGGAGGAGGACCCAGACGCAGCTGTGTACCAAATGCAGTTGGACGCGGCCTCAGAGGGGTTCCAGAAAGCGCAAGAAAGCCTACGCCAGAAGGAAGCGGCGTTGGGGGTGACCCAGCGACAGTCGCTGAAGGACCTGAGCACCAGCGAGTATATCCGTCTCAGGATGAACGCCCGCGCCCTGAAGCGCCGACTTCGGGACCGCCTACGAGCGAGGAAGTTTGAACTCGACAAGGTGGAGTGTTCTTTTAGACGGCTGGTTAACGGTAAGTGGAATGTGGAAGGCCAACAGAGTATCAAATATCTGATGCGAACGCTAGATCAGAAACTGTACTCGCACACAGAATCAGCAGTCAAACGGCGCGAACCCACCATAAGCAAAGTAAACAGCGATTACAACAAGCTGTGCGGCGAAATCTCAAAGGTCATCAAGGAGGGCAAGGCTCCGCGGGGCGCTATTGCGCCCGTCCCGATCCCCGCCAAAGGGATATGGCAGCTTGATGTTGACGACGGTATCTGGCAAGATGTGGGCTTGGACGAAGACGACGGAGAACCAGCGGTGGAACTCCCGCCTTGGCTGTGCGACGAGAGGGTTCGCTCGGGGATTAAAGCCATGCTCGAGCTGGATCGATGCAACAAGGAAGACGTCCGTTTGAAGAAGGAGAGATGCGCGTTGCAGGTATGGTTTGCTGAGGAATGGGCAGTCGTCAAGGTGGCAATGGAGAGGGCGGGTACGTGTTTCATAGAGAAACGGGACTGGCCAGCTAACATTCACTTCTCAGACTCCAAGGAGGATAAGTATCAACTCCAATTGATTCGCGACAATCTTGTACGCCTGTGCGCGACGTGGGATAGAACACTGCCGAACTTGGGGGTGGACACATCGGCTTTGCCAGCATGGGGTCCCTCAGCGGCCGAGCTATCAACTTGTGCTGTTGACGCACATCTACCTGCTCGTGGGGAAGACAGGCATTAGCGCGAAAGTTGTTCGGATGAAGATGAGAGCGGGGGAGAGGAAAGCGGAGGGGAAGCTGAGGATTTTGGTACCTTGGATGCGCTAGATACTGCTCATGTTTATCGACACGCCGAGGAGAATATTGACTTGTATTAGGGTTGTAATTGGCGCGATTGGCGTTAAAACACGTCTCGCGCCGGTGTCACGTGGACGCGAAGATGCCGGACTTCTGCCGAAACGCCTCACATCAAGTAAGGCTGTGTTTGGCGCGGGCGCCTATTTCCCTCTTGCTTCCTACGGCCACCATGATTTGCAGGACGGATGTAGATAGTTGTAGCTAGGATTATTTTATATTGTATATAGAGAACTATTACCGTTTAAGGACGAACGAGGCTCGGGAAGCGAAGAACAAAGGACGGGGGATCGAAAATTAGCAGTGGCAAGGCCACCGAGCGATCGAAAAGGAATGTTTTCAGTGAGTGATCGGGGCTCAATGAGTGGACGCCCACTGATAATAGGCCACAGGATGCCCATAGCTGATTTTGGCCGACAATGAAAGCAGCACCACGGGCAGACTATCATAAGACGGGTACGAACTTGGGTTTCCTCACCCAAACTATTGTTCTCATGGCGCCCACTCGTACCAAGCAGAAGGCCTTGCGCAGGCTCTCGTCCCCTTTGCTTCCCCATACCATTCTACCCTCCATTCAAAGCCGCCAAGCCGCCAGGAATACGGAGCTTCGCCACGCCGCCGAAGAAGATGAGCGCGCGTTCCTTAACAAAGTAGTGTACCGCCTCGGAAAGGACGCGGGTGCGTTTTTCTCCTCCGCACCGCAAATACAACCACTGATTTCTATTGGGCAGCCGCGTCTCCCAACGATGAGGTGATAGCCGCCACCTATCACTTCAAGCGTGAGTTCCCTGTCGTGTGTCATATTTAGTTGGTTGCTGATCATACTCCTCACAGGCGAAGACTACGAAGAGCAATATGGCAAGTACATCCCAGACGCCGAAAACGCGGACTGGTTCTCGCGGAAGGAACGGATGTATCTGGATTTATTGGACATGCGCGCCCAAACCGGTGAGGCCCATCTCAACGATGGACTGTTCCTTGCTGATACACTGTTAGAGCATTTTAGTCATCTGCACCACCGCGCAGAGCTGTGGGCCTATTTCGACGCTGGTACGTCGCGCCTGCCATGGACAAATTTTCGTAACCGCTGACCGTTCTTATCCCAGTTCACGCGTACGAGCAAGAATTCGGACTAGCCTTTGAGGTCGACGACGTGGACGACCATACGTTCCGGATGAAGCGCAAGGTCTTGGTCGAGTTCGACCGGCTCATGAGTCGCCACGAGGGTGATGTCTGCGCCGCCTTGGAGGCGGCTGGCCGCCCTTTCACGTTCTCGGTGGCGAATCTGTTTGCCGGGAACGATGAGCGGCGTGTCGATTTTGACATGAGACGTATGTCACTAGCCTGGTCCTTCCTTTCTCCTGCTTGACGACTTGCTCTCAGTTCGCAGGCTCTACTCGTACTATCGGCTGGATAATGCAATGCCGCGCTACCCCACCGTCAGCGAACGTAAGTTCGTCTTCGATCTCCCCAACACTTTCGGGGAGCGCGACGAACAGCGTCTAACATATTGGTGCAAGCATACGTCTTCTCCCTTTGGCTGCGCTTCGACTACGTTATCTTACCAGATTTCTGCAGGTCGTGTCTGGTATCACGAGGTCAAGGAAATCGTGAAGGCTGCGCGAAAGGAGGCGGCCCTTCCGAAGTCGGCCCGTTCAACACTCTCTATGCGTACTTTTTATGGTGTTTTTTAGCCTTATCTAATTTCACTTGTGCTGTTTGACTACATTTGTGTTGTTCGTAATGAAACTATAATATTTTGTTTAGCATTATTGGATTGGTCGATCTGACCCTGCAGTGATCGGATGGCGCCCTTTTGATGGGAGCCGCCCAACGCTTTGGACGGTGGCCACCATTGATTCCGGATTAGGGAAGCTGTGGGGGGTCGTGTGGCTCTATAAAGGTGCGAGCCTCTCGTTTAGAACAGACAGATCACTCCCATTCACTATGTCTTTAACTGCTCGCCGTTCGCTCAAATGCCTTCCCAGCCTCCCGGCTTCCCCCTTTGATCGCAAGATCACCAGGCACCGTTCGCCGCCGGCTGTTGCCGCCCGCAAGTTGAAGGCCAAGACCCCTCTCGCGGTGCGCACCGTCATCGCCGCGCAAGGAGCCTACCTACCTGTATGTTCTACTGTTATTTCCCTTAACATTGAGCTTATATTTTCTTGTTGCAGCATGTCCCGGCCCAAGCCCTGACGACCGGGGAAATGTGCGAGAGGTGGTGGACGGCCAGTCTCCCGGTATGTACTTGTACTTGGCGGTTTTGAGGTCTCCGCTGACTTTGTGCTTTCAGCTTAACTATTGCAATCTCGGTATCTCGTACGATATCGCTAGCCAGTTTGATGGGAGCGCGCTTTAATTTACCCTGTACTTGCTTGCCTCTATAATTTTATCTGGCCGTTTTCTTTGCAAATTTATCTTCGGAAATTTGTCCTTGCACGATTACAAATGTACTTGCCGTTTTGGGATGAGATGGGTTGTTGTGCTTTGTTTAGATCTCGGTAGACGGGAAGACCGGTGACCTTTGCTGCCGGAGATGACAGTTGTAGGTCGCTAAGTCCAATGTGATACTTACCTCCATTCCAAACTCACTAACAAAGAAACCATAGAAATGAAGTTGGAGGACTTTGGTGGAGTTAGACTCAGTATGTATATAAATAATGTGTGACCACCCCAAATATCACAGAGTCTTAAAAAATGGAAATATGTTGCGGATGGAGTTCAAAAAAAAAAAGATTTGTGGGACATCCCAGGGAAACACAAAAAGAAGGGGGTGGGACATCCCATGGCCATAGGGATAGCCCATTGGTATACCATAGCAAGATGGGATGTCCCACCCTGGATGGGATGTCCCAGGGAATCTCTCATCAGGTGGGAGGTCCCAGTGGAATAGTGGGACATCCCCTGCCATAATTTGAAGGGACATCCCACCTGGTGTGGGACGTCCCGTTACCATGGGAGGTACCAGTAGAGTGGGTGAGGGAGCTCCCATGTAGTGGGATAGCCCCTCTGAGTATGGGACCTCCCACTAGAGATTATGTGGGAGGTCCCAGATAGTGGAAGTGCCGAGCAGCTTAAGATGGGACATCCCACACGTAACATCAATGTAACCGACTATCTTCCGCGAGTGCTAATACAGCCAGCCAACCACAAGGGACTCCGTACACCAGGGAGTGTGCATCCAGGTATGGATCATAATTACGAGCCAGGTGGTATATATAGTGAGCTGATATTCATACTGTCCTGCACACGAGTCGGTATCCGAGGCCAGCAAGCATTGATGGAGCGGGTCTGGACGTGAGTCAGGTGAGGGTATATGAACACCCTGCAGACATGGATGCAAGTATTTCTTCCTGGTTGTGCATGCAAGTCGGTATGCATAAAGATATGCATATGGAGGAAGATAGAGCATGTGAGTCAGTATTACATCCAGATACATCCAGATATGCATCAAGATATAGCCGCTGACAAGGAGGCTAGTAATATTCATAGTAGAGGTACCAAGAGACATGCAAGAGGGTGGACAGCCTGGATGGCTGAACTTGTTAGCCATTATGTATTTTTTACGGCCTGGAATAAGGTGCACAAAACAGCATTTTTGCTGCTCAAAAAGGCAATTTTTTCTCCGGCCTACGGCCGGAGGGACATCCCACCACCACAGGAAATTGCCTTAAATGGCAGGTGTTTGGACATCCCATATGCAGCACTGGGACATCCCAGGGACGTGGGACACCCACTACCATTCTAGACCTCTTGGGATAAATACCTCAGGTAAAATATCTACCCCTAAGGGTACCCCAAGAGGGTGGCCTGAAGTGATTTAGCTCTCCAACTTGAGTTCAATAAAGTGAATCTCGATGGCCCGTCTCTCAAATTCAGTGCTGGTTTCACAGTTTCCGAGTTGCCGTACCAGGAGGTTCCCATTGGCATGGCAGAAAATACAAGTAAGATTCCCTACATATGGTCGGACCACTCCCTGAGTCATCTACAGTTGCCTCTGTCAAGGGTCGTGAAATCGAAAGTGGGCTGCAGAAGATGTATAAAGACCCCAGAGAGATCGAATTTTCCAT
This sequence comes from Mycena vulgaris, assembly GCA_029204335.1. Lineage (NCBI taxonomy): Eukaryota > Fungi > Basidiomycota > Agaricomycetes > Agaricales > Mycenaceae > Mycena > Mycena vulgaris. The sequence goes on along the minus strand of JARGYA010000076.1, from coordinate 250,680 downwards.
GGATGCCCTGCAGCTTCGGGTGATGCACGAGAGAATTCTCCTGTGCTACCAAAGCAATGACAACAGGGCTCGGCTGCTGGATATCCTCGGGGATGTTCTTTTACAGTCTTACAAGGGATCTGGGACTGTAGATGATTTGAACCAGGCAGTCTGTGCATACAATGATGCAGTGCGGGATGACCCAGGGTCTGTCATCTATCTTACAGATCTTGGAAGGTCCTTGCTACATCGCTTCGAGCGGTTTGGAAGCTTATTGGATATCCACCGATCCATCGAGATGCTGGAAGATGCTGTCCGACTCACTCCAGATGGCCACCCCGGATCACTGGACATTTATGCAAATGCACTGTATAGACGATTTGAGCAGACCGGTCAGCTGGCAGACTTGGAGGAATCCATTACTTTTCACCGACAAGCATTGAAGCTGACACCTGGATCTCACCCCAACCGATCCAGCTCACTCAACGACCTTGCAAATGCGCTTTTGATGCGATTTGAGCAGACCGGTCAGCTGGCAGACTTGAAGGAATCCATTGCTTTTCACCAACAAGCATTGGAGCTGAGACCTGGATCTCACCCTGACCGATCCAACTCACTCAACAACCTCGCAAATGCGCTTTGGACGCGATTTGAGCAAACCGGCCAGCTGGCAGACTTGGAGGAATCCATTGCTTTACACCAACAAGCATTGGAGCTGAGACCTGGATCTCACCCCAACCGATCCAGCTCACTCAACAACCTCGCAAATGCGCTTTGGACGCGATTTGAGCAGACCGGCCAGCTGGCAGACTTGGAGGAATCCATTGCTTTTCACCAACAAGCATTGGAGCTGACACCTGGATCTCACCCCAACCAATCCAGCTCACTCAACAACCTCGCTTCTGCGCTTAAGATGCGATTTGAGCAGACCGGTCAGCTGGCAGACTTGGAGGAATCTATTGCTTTTCACCGACAAGCATTGGAGCTTTTCCCTGGATCTCACCCCAACCAATCCAGCTCACTCAACAACCTCGCAAATGCGCTTTGGACGCGATTTGAGCAGACCAGTCAGCTGGCAGACTTGGAGGAATCCATTGCTTTTCACCAACAAGCATTGGAGCTGAGACCTGGATCTCACCCTGACCGATCCAGCTCACTCAACAACCTCGCAAATGCGCTTTGGACGCGATTTGCACAGACCGGTCAGCTGGCAGACTTGGAGAAATCCATTGCTTTTCACCAACAAGCATTGGAGCTGAGACCTGGATCTCACCCTGACCGATCCAACTCACTCAACAACCTCGCAAATGCGCTTTGGACGCGATTTGAGCAAACCGGCCAGCTGGCAGACTTGGAGGAATCCATTGCTTTACACCAACAAGCATTGGAGCTGAGACCTGGATCTCACCCCAACCGATCTAGCTCACTCAACAACCTCGCAAATGCGCTTTGGACGCGATTTGAGCAGACCGGCCAGCTGGCAGACTTGGAGAAATCCATTGGTTTTCACCGACAAGCATTGGGGCTGACACCTGGATCTCATCCCAACCGATCCAGCTCACTCATTAACCTCGCGACTGCGCTTTTGACACGGTTTGAGCAGACCGGTCAGCTGGCAGACTTGGAGAAATCCATTGGTTTTCACCGACAAGCATTGGAGCTTGTCCCTGGATCCCACCCCGAACGATCCAGCTCATTCAACAACCTCGCAATTGCGCTTTCGACACGATTTGAGCAGACTGGTCAGCTGGCAGACTTGGAGGAATCCATAGCTTTTCATCGACAAGCATTGGAGCTGAGACCTGGATCTCACCCCAACCGATCCAGCTCATTCAACAACCTCGCTTCTGCACTTTCGATGCGATTTCAGCAGGCCGGTCAGCTGGCAGACTTGGAGGAATCTATTGCTTCTCACCGACAAGCATTGGAGCTTGTCCCTGGATCTCATCCCAACCGATCCAGCTCACTTATTAACCTCACAACTGCGCTTTCGACATGGTTTGAGCAGACCGGTGATACGATGGTACTCGGGGTGCGGTGGAACGATAACTATGAAGCCGAGATAAAGGTCTAAACCAATATAACCAACTAAACAATCAATCAAACAACAACTCCTCCTCTTTATGAGTAATGATAATCGCGGGTGTTCGGGGGTAAAGACCAAGTATTAGGTCAATAGATCGCTTACTGTTCAGAGAACAGGGGAGTGGGATAGACAAGGGTTGTGAAACCAAAGTCGAGCAATACGCGCTATGTTCGAGACTTCGTACAAGCGGTGGGTTCGTGGGTTTTTAAGGCAATAACGGCCAGTAGCCGGCGAGTCTATGTCAATTAAGACGGGTTTGTTGGATTTCTCCAGGTTTGGGACATGATACACTCCTGCAGGACCGCAGTATATAACACAACACAGAACACAAATCACAGAACACAAAACACACACAATACGACCCGCAGTGCTGGACAGAGTCCACACAATTCACAATTCAGTCACCCAGTCAATCACAGATACAATCCAATCCAATCCAATCATTGCCAAAGGTACAGTACTCGGTTCGAGATAACGGTCACTTGGGTCTTAGAGCTAAACGACAACTCCGAGCCACAACGCCGTTGCGTATGTGAACAAGATAAACCGAGTGATGTCACTGCACCGTTGTGCGCGAAACCCCAAGGCAGTCTGCTCTAGAAGAGTCAAAGACTAATCCTAGCCACAGCACCGATGTGCCTGTGAACAAGGTAAACCAAATGATGATGTGCACGCGAGTTGTACACAAAACCGTCGGGCAGTCTGCTCCAGAACCTCTCTAAACTACGTGCTTTTATACTACTGGGATCTCGACTTTACAACACAACTATTACTACATCTCGGAAAGCACTCCGTCCCAGCGTGGAGCCGTGGGACGATCTTAGGGAATCCCCTGACTCCTATTCGCCACGCGCCGGCTCTATGAGTCAGAGCTCTCCTTAGTACTCGATCGGTTTGAGAGTTATTGGTTAATCAAACGGAAGCTTACGAGCTGGTGTCTTCTTCGTCTAGTGCTCGTCCCGAGCGTCAGTCCTCATCGTCTATGATATGGCTACCTGTGGACACCTTCCCCGTGTCCGTAGCTAGTCTGGTTGTTGTGATAGACCAAAGTTCCACTTGTCTCGGTAAGTGCCGGTGCCATCGCGATTTGATGTTTAACCGGCACAGCTATTCTGATGCGTAGGCACGCTCGGCCGTCGGCAACTCACTTCGTCCGTGTCTATTTACAGAAGTCTTGCCCCATCCAAGGGTCTGGACTCATCATGTGACTTGTCGCGCTGTTCTCGATAAGAGACACAATGGTAAACAATCTCGAAGTCGGCCGCTTTGGAAGGCCCCAGTCGCCTGCATGCGATGTCATGTATTCCTTCCCATCTCCTTGATACTAGTCTAGCACCCAGCTCATCCGCACGCACACGGGTACTGATATAAGGTAGTTAGTCCTGTTCTCGGTAAGTCGTACTTTGGCCCCAAGTCGAGGTACCGCCATAGGATCATGCCAATAGAGAACCTAAGCTATGTGACTGTTAAGCTACTCGTTCGGAGCTCCCGATAGCCTCTTATAGAATAGAGAGAGTGTGCTTTATAAGTATAAAGACGCGAAATGCGAAAATACACCTGTGGTTTGTACACGGCTTATCACCGGTCAGCTGGCAGACTTGGAGAAATCCATTGGTTTTCACCGACAAGCATTGGAGCTTGTCCCTGGATCCCACCCCGAACGATCCAGCTCACTCAAAAACCTCGCAATTGCGCTTTGGACGCGATTTGAGCAGACCGGCCAGCTGGCAGACTTGGAGGAATTCATTGCTTTTCACCAACAAGCATTGGAGCTGAGACCTGGATCTCATCCCGACCAATCCAGCTCACTCAACAACCTCGCTTCTGCTTCTGCGCTTTTGACGTGATTTGAGCAGACCGGTCAGCTGGCAGACTTGGAGGAATCCATTGCTTTTCACCGCCAAGCATTGGAGCCTTTCCCTGGATCTCACCCCAATCGATCTGGTTCACTCAACAACCTCGCAAATGCGCTTTCGACGCAATTTGAGCAGACCGGTCAGCTGGCATACTTGGATGAGTCCATGATCTGTTTCCGTGATGCATCGGCACATGAAACGTCGTCTGTCATCACTCGGTTTCGTTATTCACACCATTGGGCGCGCAAGGCAGCTTCTTTCCACCACTCATCTGCTATGGAGGCATATCAGCATTCGATCGACCTTCTCCCTCGCCTAGCCTCTCAGGATCTGCATATCCGACAACGCCAGGAGGCCCTGTCTCGGCTCGAGGATTGGCTTGTGATGCCTGCAGCTATGCCATTCAAGAAGACCAGTTTGACAAGGCTGTCGAATTTCTGTCTGCAGGGAGAACTGTATTTTGGACTCAAGCACTCCAGTTGCAGACACTCTTGGATGAACTCCAGTCAGTTGCACCACATCTCGCACTTAAACTTCGAACCATTTCAAATGCACTCGAAGCCCCATCAGCACATGATGGCTCCCAGGCTATGCAGGACAGCTTAAAGCATACCAGGGACCTGGAGCAGGAAGCGACACGTCGTCGTATCCTGAACCAAGATTGGAATGATACCCTCGAAGCGGTGAGAAAGCTGAGAGACTTTGATGATTTTTTGCTGCCAAAGTCCATTTCAAATTTACGAAAGGCCTCCTCCAATGGTCCCGTAGTCTTTCTCAATGCCGCCAAGTCTGGATGTGATGCCTTGGTAGCCACATAGGAGAAGGTGAAACATATTCCGCTCCCGGATCTTTCAATCGAAACGACTCAATGCCTTGGTGATATCTTACGGATGGCATTATCGTTTAATGGAGTTCACTCGGATACCTTGCAAGCACTCCTCCAACCAATATGTACCAACCCTCGGCTTAAAGCAGTGCGAATGCCGACGGCAGGCCATACTCCTAATGATTTATTTCGAGTTGTCTTGGGAAAGCTATGGTTCATTGTCGCACGTCCTGTTATTGATGCGCTGGATCTCAAGGTTGTATGCTTTTATACCTTTCTGCATATTCTTATGCTCATGTTCAGTCTGAATTTCAGAAGCCGGATGATAAGGGCATTCCTCCCCGTATCTGGTGGTGTCCCACAGGCCCATTTACCTTTCTTCCAATCCACGCAGCTGGTGTATACGAAGGCAACAATCCTGAATCCTTATCCGATTATGTGATATCATCGTATACCCCTACTTTGGACGCTCTCCTCATATCTCCTCCTCCCAAAGTCCATGAGCCCAAGATGTTGGCCATCATTCAGTCGGAGATGCCAGGTGATCGTCGTCTTGACTTACGTTTCACTCTCGAGGAACTTGGTATGATTGAACGATGCGTACCATGGCTAACGAAACTGGGAACCAAAGAAGAGCCCACATCGGTTGAAAGGGTCCTATCCCTCCTTTCTGGCACCTCATTCGTCCACTTTGCATGTCATGGATCACAGGACCTTGTAAACCCGCTTGAAAGTGCTCTCCTTTTAGGTGATGGAGATCTGAAGGTTTCGAGGATCATGCAAAACCCTATCCAAAATGCATCCTTAGCGTTTCTTAGCGCATGCGAAACGGCTATGGGGGATGAAAATGTCCCAGATGAAGCCATGCATCTTGCGGCGACGATGCTATTTGCTGGTTTCCGTGGAGTGGTGGGGACAATGTGGTCAGTTTTATTTTTTATCCTCATCAGGGATCTGACCTCATTTTCCCGCGCTCACAGGGCTATGCACGACGAGGATGGTCCCGAAGTCGTAGATGTCTTCTATAACCACATCTTCAAACCTAGCCGCGAATCGCATCCTGACGCCACTAAAGCTGCTGAGGCGCTACATCTTGCAGTAAAAAAATTGCGGACAGAGAAGAAGGCCCCGTTTCAGCGTTGGATTCCGTTTATTCACTTGGGACTCTGAAGCCAACTACCCGATGAGCTTGGTTTAACCTTGTGAGTTTCTAACCATTATGCAACGAGTTTAATTGGGTTAATGGGGTCATCTATTCGATTTCAGGCACTACTCGCAGTTACTCCTGTACTAGGTTATGGCAGTAACTAGATCCATTTGGACAGATGAATGAAGTCCACGTTGTCAGTTTGAAACTTGTTAAGTAGCACAATATGGTGGCGGCTATCATTCCGTGAGAAGTTTGAGACCCAATTTCAGATTTTTTTACTGGTGGTCAAGTGAAAGGTACGAAAGCACGGTACAAGTTAAAGAAGAGATCTGCCCAGTCAAAACTGTGAAAACATCAATTATATTTTTTTTGTCTGCCAGATTTCGCTTTTTTTGGCTTGGGCCGGACGGTCCCCTGCGAAAGCATTTCCAAACTGTGGAAGACCATCATGTTTAGTTGCAAACGGTGGTTGACTTGCTACTGTGACTTTTCTCGAATCTAGGCAATTTGCACGATGTACTGCGGCATGGATTGGATGTTGACCGTGAAGATCTAGTGTCATTCCGCAACCAAAAGAAAGAAAGAAAGAAAAGAAAGAAGAAAAAAAACAGAGCTCGTTGGACACCGCCTTCCACAAGGGTTTTTATACAACGAAACTCGTTCCGAATCCTGCACCTTCTCATACCCGTTTTGGATTCCACATATTTCCTACATATAAACTTTCTCTTAATGCCTCACCCCCGTCGCGCTACATACCCCTTAAAAAATCGCATTTTTCTTCCACGCTATAGGCCAAATGGCCTTCGGACTATACCTCATTGTGGTTCAAAAACGAATCCGGTCCCGTCGGCTGACGACCTCAGGGATCTTCAACGTCGATTCCCCACATGGGAATACCCCTCCCCCTCAACTCCCGGTTCAAGCACCCGATTATAGGCTCCCCCACGGTGAAATCGTTGACCATGTTCAAAAACCCCTTTTCCCGCTACTCTAGGTCCTGTGGCGCCCTCAAATATTTGTCCATGGCCTCGCCCCAACGAATGCTTTCATTTTGAGTCTATGCGCGCAATATTCCGGCCTGAGATATTCGCAATTTGCGGTCGGGGAGACGGAAAACTCCTGTTTTTGATGCGCCACAATCCGCCCCTCGCGCTACGATTTTGTTTTTAATTTTACAATCTACCGCTCGTAGCGCCGCAGGGCATCCCGCCCGCTCCAACACTCTGCCTACCTACAGCCGCTACATCGTCTGCTACACCTGCATGGCAGTGCAGGGTCTTCGGCAATCTCGGCCGGCCGCTACTCCCTCTTGCTTCGGCGCTACCGATGTCACTTGCACTCTGGCCGCCGGCCTCTACGCGCTACAAGCTACGCGCTACGACCCCTGTGGGCTTCGACGCCACCACGCGACGTGTTTGTTTGCGTGTCGGCATCACCGTCGGCATCGGCGATGACGCGGCCTCTGACTATCTCAAGACTAACCCCCATCCATGGCTATCCGCCGAAGCCGACTCGTAACATGTGCAGAGCAGCCGCCCCTCGACACGCGCCTCGTACGATCTATGTAGGTACGTTTTCGTAGCAGACCTTTTCACTCTTCTTTTTTCCTCCTCCCTTTTCCTCGCTCAATGTACCTATCCGCGTCGCCGCTCATGCAGCCGCCCCGCACTGCCTCTCTCGTCGCCCATCGCCCGCCTCCCTCGAACGTCGCGCACGACATCCCTGCGACCACCAGCGCCGCTCGCCTGACCCCGAGTTCTTTTGTTGCTTATATTTGTATTTTGCACGGCGTTTCGCGTCCGAGGCTGCTTGCTCCCCCGTCCATGTCGGTCCACAGCACGCAACTTCCGACGCTAGGGAACACGCTCGGCGCGGTTTTCTTGGGCGTGATAATTTCTTGCATGTGTGTCCACCTCCGCGCAGCGTTCTTAATGTGGTACTAACCCAGACGGCGCTTGCAGCTTGTTCGGCGTCAGCACGCTGCAGGTGTACAACTACTACCACTACTACCCGCACGATGGCCTGCTCCATAAACTCTCCGTGCGTCCCCATTCTTCCACTTGCCCTCTGACGCGCTTAAAAAACCAAACCGCTTCAGGTCGGCTTCCTCTGGTGCGTCTCGCGCCAAAAAACCGCTCCGGTCCCCTGATAGGCATCTTCAGGTTATTGGACCTGACGCACCTCTCGCTCACGGTCTACTCAACATATCACTACGGCGTGCTGGGCTTCGGGAACACCGACGGGCTGCAGGAGGTCATTTGGTGCGTCCATGCGCGCCCCCTTATTGCAACGGCTGACCCACGCATTTCAGGGCTATCAAGGTGAGCACGGCCGCAATGCCACAATGCGCAAGCAATTGTCGCTGCCGCGCCACACGTGATCATTCCGTACTGACCGCGCCCATCCATCGCCTAGCTACACACCGCCATCAACTTGGGTCCCATTTCACGAGCTGGCTGTAACTTCAAGCACAGGCTGATCGCGCGTATGGATCCCAGGTCGTCATCATACTCATGGTCCAAAGGTGAGATCGATTGCTATGCGTCGTCGCGCCCGTGCTCAGTGTTTATTTCGCGCAGTCTCTATGCCTACCGCGTCTGGCTGCGTGCGTATTACTATTGGTGTCTTGTGGGTCCCCATCTGACATTCGAGGGCGGATCAGTGGGCGGGTACCATCACGGCGTGCTGGGGTATCTCGTGGTATGTGCATCCATTCGCAGGGGGTTGAACGCCGGCTGATCGGAGGGCTATGCAGGCTGCAGTCGTCCTAGGCGGGTTCGGTACGTCGTCGTGCACTTCAAACTCCTTTTCAATATTGATGGACATCTCCTCAAGGCATCGGTATAGGTGATTCCCATCCACTCCCACTCTAATGTATCCCGACTAAACGAACCCCCGCCACCCAGTCCTCGCCTACGAGACGTGCGTCCCCTCTTTCTTTCCGGGACACCCCAACTCACACGTCGACACGCTACAGCTACTCGATCAACGTGTGGTCCGAGGCCGCCGACATCAGCTGGGCCATCCAATCCTCCTTCGCCGCGTCGACCGCCATTGACGTCGTCATCTCCGTCGCGATGTGCTATTATCTGCGCAAGAGCAAGGGCACGGAGCTGCGCCTCAACTCAAGGATCTCGACGCTTATGGTGCGTTTCTCTTTCGTCCGGTTTGACAAGGCGGGTGCTGATGTCCGTTGCGCAGCAATATACACTATCGTGAGTTGTTGCTTTCAAATATGATCTGAGTGGGTACCTGATGGATTTTCTGTGTCCAGAAGCGGCGTATTCACTAGGTAATTACTGAGCTAAGTACACGAACATAAAGACTTACCCTCGATCTCCGTGACTCAGTGCATGCTCCCTCGCGTGCCTCTTCACAGTCAGTCCTCCCCCCCTCCATACCCCATGCCTGTTCTCATACCCGGCAGTTCATTTTGATGCCGAACAACCTCGTCTTCCTCGCACTGACCTACCTCCTCACACGACGTACGCATTGTCCCATTTTCGCTTTCACATTCCATTCTCACGCAACAATGGAACAGTATACGTCAACTCGTTCGCGGCGATGCTGAACGCGCGCCAGCGCGTCCAGCGGCCCAACGACTCGAGCTTCGGCTTCGCGCTCTCGAACCACATCTCGAGCGTCGCGTTCACGTACGGCTCGGCGTCGCACTCCGTCCCCGACCTCGAACGCGTGAGTAACTCCTGTGTATCCCGTCACGCGTCGACCACTGACGTCCGCGCAGCAGGTGCCCCGCGACACCAAGTTCGACTGGATCGACGTCCCCGCGGCCCCGGTGCGCAGCCTCTCCAACGCGAGCGCGACCAGCGGCGGGACGTACGTGCCGCACATGACCGGGCCCGCGTTATTCGACCCGCAACCGCCCGCCAAGGTCGAGTACGCCTATACCCGGAATTGGTGAATAGCCTGCTGGGCGGCACATACCAAGCAAAAGCACGTCGCAGAGCGACGTAGTTGTACGCTGGAGCATCCACTCGTTTTGAGCGTCCAGCTGTTTCGGATTCGGGTTGAGCTGCTGTTCAAGTTGGAGCTGCGCGGAACGAAGGCGGGCCTGCGAAGCCGGCGCGCTCGGTGGATTCTGTAGTCTGGGAAAGGAAGTGGAATCGGATATATAATGGGAAGGAATCCATAATCTGTATATTCATAGTCAATAGCGTCTGTAGTGTCTTGTTAAATACTCACCTCGGCTTTCGCCGGTCTACCTATCTTCGTAAGGCCCTCGGCATATGGGGCTGTATGTCCGATCCTTTTGGGCCAAATTTCGGCGTTTCCATACCTCTCCTTTTTTCCTGGACCCCTACGCATTGGGATCGGGTGCGCCCGTTTTGAGCCAGAATTGTCCGCACAACGGATCGAACATTCTACTCCGAGAGGTTGTCTTTTCGCCATATTTTTGTGGCATTTTCCGTTCTTCGGGTCAATTTTTTAAAGTCGGGGACCTGCAGCACCTGCGGCTTGCTCCTGGGGAGTAAATTTGGAAATTTGGAACTTTAGACAGTCTGCGTATGCGGCGGCATAAGGATCGGACATCCGGTCAACCACCGGCCTTGTCCCTAGGTTGGATCGAACATTTGGCTTATTCTTTATGCATTCGTCCGCACCAGGATCGGACGTGAAGCTTGAAGGGCTTTCTTGTGCCAAATCCGTCCGCATTGTGCCGACGGCCTTTTTCGCACAGTTCTATTTCAGTTTGGCGGGCCGCGGGCCCGCGGCTCCAATGAGATCATAGCTGACAAGGTGCTCCATTCAAGTTATAAGGTCGTCTCACTTGCAACCCTCACCTCACGAACTATAGAACGAACACAGCATGAATATCTCCACCTCGACTTCTAATACGACCACCGGCAAACCTGGGATTGGCAGTAAAATCAAGTATGATTCACGTTGGTTCATCATCGGGTGCTTATGACCTTGCACTGCAGGGGCGCGGTGCAAGTGGTACACGGTAACTCGCCAGCTGTTCAGTCTATCCAATCCCCTCACTACATAAACATTGTCCCCGGATCCCAGGACTCGGAGAAAACGTGCGCGGGACCATCCTCGGCGGCGTCGACACCGTGGTGCACGGTAATTCCGCTGACAACGACGCGACCGCTGCAAAGGGGAGGGGGGAGAAAGCGGAGGGCCTCGCGAGGATGAAGGGTGGGCCGGTTGCGGCGGGATCTGCGCGCCCCGCTGGTACGTTCTGAATCTTGCGTATATCGATGGTGCGGGGAAGCAAAATAATACTTCAACGACAGGGTCAGCGCCCCACGGGCATACCGGGCAGAATTATGGGAATGGGGTTGCTGCGCCTGCGGGAGAGCAATCTGGTGCGTCCTTCCCCTTTCCCGCTCAGTGTATTCAGTGAATGGGATTGCAGGCGTGCCAACGAATCCTGCGACAGAGACGGATTACACCGGCGGCGTGATGAATGGTGGGGGCGCAGGCACGCAAGCGCAGCATGACTCAGGGAATCTAGTCCCGGGGGCGGGTCCTGCTGGCACGCATACCGCTGGAGCCGATATGGATCCCAGGCATGCACAGAATTACGGCCAAGGAGATTCAGGTGCGCCGCAACAGAAACTCTTTTCAGACGGCGAAACTCATGCTACAACAGCGACAGGCAACACTGGGGTCTTGGAGAATGCTGGTGCTCCAGGCACGCAACCCTCCCGTGCACCGGGCCCGGGGACAGGCGCGCACGCCCAACCTCTCAACGCGCAGCCAGGGTATATCGAGGCCGAGGGACAAAGTTATGGGCAAGGGGTCCCAGGCGCGCCTGAGCAATCCGGTATGTCTTATTCTGCCAAGATTTATTTATTGATGGGTTAATTCTATTCTGTAACAGACTGGCAAAACCGTCAAGCGCCGCACGACTCGCATGCCCCAGTCCCGGGAACAGGCGCACCGGGCGCGCACGGCGGCGGCGAGGCGTACCCGACTAAACAACAAGGATATGGCGCGACCGACGCGATAAACCAGGGGAACCAGTCGCGCGATCCCAACCACCCGTACCACGATCACGCAGGTGTGTAGCCTCGTTCACTCCCATATTCATAACGACAAATTAATATTCGAACTATTCAGCGGTCGCGCAAAGGATTCCGGAATACGACAGTCCGGGGAACATGGAGACGCAGCAGCGACACGACCGGCCCGCGGGGGAGCCGCAGCACCACCGCGACGACGCGATATCCGGGGCTGGTGTTGGGGGGCAGCCGGCGCGCGGGGTTTCGCCGAAGTATGTGTCGACAGCGGGGGGCCCTCCGGCAGATGTGGGGCCGCAGTATAGGGGGGAGGAGATGCTCTGAGCTCCCTGGTGCGCGCGACTCGAAGCATGGGAGAGTGGCGAAGAAAAGGCAACTGTATGAGTATTGAACTGTATCAGTATTGTTTTGAAGCCTGTGGTCTAATAAATCAAGTTGACCAGTTCTTGGGTCGCGGAAATCAGGAGGGTCACTACGATTGTGACGCTTATTATATATAGTCTCTGGTGTCGACAGATCAAGCAGAGGGGTTGGGCGTCAGCACTATTCCTGGAGCTTTATCATTATGTTCGTCGGCACAGTTGATTGACCTGCCTGAAGCCTTTAAACCTGGCTCGGAGAACACCGGCGGCAGCGAGAGGAAGCACCCCGGCCCGCCTGACCTAGACCTTACCATGCCTTGTCGGGGTAAATGATTATTCATTAACTCTAGTTTAAATCACAGAACCGCGCGGAAATCTTCTTGGGTTCATTTCAGAGACCGGGAAGCTTCAATTTCGGATTATACGCTGAAGTCCCCCTCGGACCGTCTCAACAGATTTGGATCACGGTTACAAAATTTAGTTTCATACAAAGGACACGAATACAGTGAATACTGCTTTCTAAGTACAAATCCTGAAAAAAATCTGATCATGCTTGCTCGATCCATCCGTTGTCGGCGCACGAGCTCCCTCAACCGAAGAAGCAGCTAAAAAATCAAGGTGATCTTTGTAGCCGGCGCGATCCACGGAGGGCACTCACTGGAAAGACGAGATCGCGTCGTTGAACGAGGAACCTCCGAGGTTGGAGTTACCGGGGCTTCTAATGGGTCCGAGCTGGCTCCCACCGCAGTTTGCATCGCTGTATTCGCAACGTTAGACGCCCCATTGCGGGTTCCAGGGAACACAACTGGGAACACTTGCGTGAAAAAGAAGCAGTCCTGCCCAGAGTCGGGGCCCACGGCCGAGATGTTGTCGTTGAATACGAGGGGGACGTTAACGCACTGGCCGCTGGAGCCATGGAGCACGGTGCAGGAGCCGGTGAAGCCGGCGTCGGTGCAGAAGAGCCTGGGGCGACGTGAGTGTGAGTATCCGAGTAAGGGGTCTCTGGGCGACATACACGTTGCCTTGGGTGCGGGCGACAAGCGCGGCCTGTGGAGGATATCAGTGGGTGAAGGGGTGAGACAAGGACGCTGGCTGTTACCGTGTCGCGTTCAGGCGCCGGGAGGGCGTAGACGAGAGGGATGAGCGTGAAGAAAGCAGTGGTGAACTTCATTGTAAGTTGAGAATGAGGAGTCAGAACAACTTGGCTTCCAGTGTTCCCCTACCCAGTATTTATACAAGTCGCGTTCGGATAAATCAGTAGGCCGAGTCGACTGACTGACCAATATTCTCCCCAGATCAATTTTCAACGGGCAATTTCAGCCGCACTGGTTTCCCTGGGTCCGCAAGTCGGGCACACACTGGCGCACCGAGGTCGGTCTGGAACTATCCGAGCGCCTCCGAGCGCCTCCGAGCGCCTACGAGTGCCTCTCGCCCACAAAAGAAGCGCCATCAGTTGACGGATGTGCTTGAAGATCATACCGATCATCTCCGTGTTCGATTATCAGCACCCTACCACTAGGGGCCAGAAGAAAATGCCGCGGCACTGACACGGCAATCCCTACGCCCGACTAAGCCCGACTAACCCACTTGGGAATATGAAACGTGAGTTCTGCGATGAAATTGAGTGTCTCCCATGGGACTACAGAGTTGGACACCTTGAATCTAATGCCTTGAGCAGGAAATTTGATTGAACTCAATGTACAAGTCAACTTTGAGTCTAGTGTTGCGGGCTCTTCCTTAGAGAATACAAAAACCGTGATAAATTGTGGTTCAAATCATGTTTTGAGCTTGTCCTTGAAGCATTTGAGCCGATTTCATGCCGCGACAGGTCCGCGTCACTTGCGCGGCAGCGCCGCGTCAGTGCCGCGTCAATGCGCGGCAGTGCCGCGGCAACACAGCCACCAGGTGAATTGCCGCGGCAGAGTGCCGCGCCCACTGTAGGTACTTTTACACAAATTCTCTGGCATATAGTGGACTCTCAAACGGTTTTACATCCTCAGTGGACTGTTTGGGCGAGGGAACACTGCAAAACGGTCCGCTGAGAGTTTGGTCTGCAGCTATATGTAAACTGTATTGAAACGATGCCGGCAAATTGACGTCCCCGGTTGAACGCCTGCCGCTCCCCCCGAGCAGCAACCCAAGTCTGTGATCTTTCTTTCTGTGATGAGAGAATCAGAGCCCAAGACGGTCGGTCTGAGTGAAATCACATGTGTTGGTGAACTCTGGCAGTGTTGAAAAAAGTACCATTCGGAGCTGCGTTGGGTTCAACATCCTGCACACCTATAACTTGGAGCCTGAGGCTCACTCCGGAACCCACGACTTGCGTGAATCACAGCTCCAGTATATTTAGATGATTGCAAGTTGGAGCAGTCAAAATAACCAACTTAGGTTGGTGAGTAATGCTAATCACACACTCAACGAGTGTAGTCAGGGAATTTTTTCCGGTAAGTCAATGTTGGCCGAGGATGATTCAGTGAGCCTCATGGAACGTCCAAGTGGTAGCTCAAAAAAAAAACGGAAAATGTTATGGAAAGAGCTGGGGGGAAATTATACTAGCGTGGTGCAAATGACTGAACGACGAGTCTACCGAAGACAAACTGGGAGTAAATTACGGGTGGCTATCTGTACATAATACTACTAGATTCCAGGTGCACAGAAAAACTGCATCAATTCCTGGCAGTGTGGCACCCCCAACCAGCCGTGAACGGTGTGAACGAACATTGCGCTCCAAGTCGACGCCGAGGCGGGCGCACCACGGTCCACAGCTCCTATTTTTTGCCCCGCCAACGAACTCCCGCACTCCCCGAATCCATATCCCACGCCACGCATTTTGTTCCTTGCAACAGTGCACCCCCGCATCTCGGCGTTGCTCCGCGTGGAGGGTGGCAGGCCGGGGAGTTCGCAGCACGATCGAAGTGTGGGCCCAGTGCAGCGCGGGATTGCGGTGCCGTGTAGGTGTTTTATCATTGAAGGGTGGGAGTGGGATTGACGGTGGGGATTGGGATGTAAGTACAACGGATAGGAATTGAATTGAATTGACACGACTCACCGAAGCGCCGAACGAAATCAGGGTAATTGAATTTGAAGCCCGGGCCCCGGGGTAAGGAGAAAAAAGTCAGAGCTCGGGACTGTACAATAAAATGAAATGAGTGGTGGTGGAGAATCTAAAGAGTTGCCTACCTCGCCATGCCCATATCTTGAACTAGCAGATAACGGAAGGACTACAATTTGGTGTGTAAGAATAGACAAAGTGCAAATTAGCGAAAAATGGCATCCTAGGATATCTAGGGCGAGTACCTCGAACGTTTCAATGATTGCCGCGGCGATGCCGCCACCCTTCAAATTGAGTTAACTGAGTTTTGACCACCATCAATACATTATAATGTGCACTGAAGATTCTGATAAACCTGAGAGGGAAATTGGCAGGCATCAGCTGACCCTTGCAGCGGGAGTCCTGCTGTATTCTGCATCAGAGGCCGTGATTCAAGGCCGGCGCGGAGTGTAACCCGTCCGATCCATCATGAAGACTATAAATCCTATCCCGAGGTTCAACTGAAACCGCACAAAGTCGATGTTGTCCATTTCTGCGCGGGCTTGCACCTTTAATCGCTGGTATCTGGCGGAGGATTACTGCGTGCGCGCGGATCTGTACTATGAGCGGTAGGCTCTGGCAATAATTACTTTTTTTATTGGATCAATCAGAGTTCCAGGGTAGCGGCCCGCGGGCACGGAAATTGACGCAGCATCTGATCCCCCACGTGGGGATTTGAATCCGCGCTGTGGATTGCTTAGGTCCACGATGTAAGTAAGGATTGACCTTTGAAAAGCTTGAGCTCGAACTTGCAAGCACTGTATACATAGTGAGTCGTGCATATCTATTCTCCACTCACGACCTCTTGATTGCCAAGTCAACACATGTATTTACAGGAGGTTCAGCATTCAACCACAAGACTTCAACAAGTCTGGTAATCATTCTGAACAATCTATTGAGTTGTGAGGAAGGGCAGTGCTCTCCAGCTCCATAAACTAGACCTGGGACCCGCTGCAGACCTAGTGTAACAGGTCAGGATTCAATATCTGCTGGGTTGGGGCGGAGGGGGCTTTGTGGGCTGAGTTAAACGCTGCGCAGCAGTAACATAGTCACCACCGTGTCAGTGCCTTGACAGTGCGCGGCAATGCCGCGGCACGGGCGGCACTTTTACCCAGCCCCAAGTTATAGCGTGCGCAACACTGCCGCGGCACTTTTCCCGTCTCTTTACCCGTCACATGCCCTGCCGCGCACTCCTGGCTTGTATCTCAGCTGCGTGCAGTTCATGCCCAGTGGGGTATGCAACTTTGGCTTGCCAGTCTGAGGCCTTCGATCCAAGATTTGACGTTGATCTGTTGAGTAAAGTGGAAATCCTGAAGGATTACGATGACACGGGGTGAACAGAACACAATTTTGAGTGATAGGGGGCCCCAATTGGCGTGATTTTCAACTGGTCATGCGTGCTGGTTCAGACCGTAGTGTAAAAGCTGATAATTAGCTTACAGTCACGGCAAAAAAACTTGCCCGAGCTCATTTTTCGACCAAATCACTTCAAATAAAATCCTGCCATAATCTCCTAGTGTTTTCATGAGCTTTTCCACAGTTTCCCCTATATCTCACCTCTGTCATTGACCCTGAATAAAATAAATGGGGGCATTCTGAAAAATCGAGTTTGCAGAATCATCATATATGCAAAAATAGTGTATACAGCATAGAAGTACTTGGAAAGGCGAGCATGTTGACATTTTATTTCATGTGGATTGATGAGAATTTGAGCTCACACCGGAGCCCGCAAGTCGGCCATTTTGAGCAATTTTGGCCCATTTCCTGCCAAAGTCGCCGATTTGCACTGCACACTCTGAGTTCAAATCTCTATCAATCCACATGAAATAAAATGTCAATCTGCTCGCCTTTCCAAGTACTTCTATGCTGTATACACTATTTCTGCATACATGATGATTCTGCAAACTCGATTTTTCAGAATGCCCCTATTTCTTTTATTCAGGGTCAATGACAGAGATGAGATATAGGGGAAACTGTGGAAAAGCTCATGAAAACACTAGAACATTATGGCAGGATTTTATTTGAAGTGATTTGGTCAAAAAATGAGCTCGGGCAAGTTTTTTTGCCGTGGCTGTAACTTTGACCGTGTGGAGTAGTCAACTAAGCCCGACTAGTGAAATTTGAGCACTGTTTTTTTTGTGTCCAAACAATGTATTGCAGTTAGTAAACCACACACCAACATCAGTTGGGGCCGGGGAAGCCTGGTGGACGGAGTTAAACGCTGCGCGGCAATAGCACAGCCACCGCCTCGTCAATGCGCGGCAGTGCCGCGTCAGTGCGCGGCAGGCGCGGCACTTTTACCCAGCGCTATCACTAGTCTGGTACAAATAAACCCGACTGATCTCTTATGCATCCAGGCCTTTTCAATTAAATCTCTTAATAAGAGCTCGGGCAAGGACGGTCATATGTCAGGTTGAGTTTAGTAAGACGGAGCGTAGGGTACCCGGTCAGTGCGTTGGATCAAAACGCGGGCCTGATGTCCGCGAAAGACTCGATCGGCGATATCGGGAAGCTTCCGATTCTCTGCGTGAACCAGGCACCTGCAGCGGTGGACGAAAAGCAGAAGATTCTTGGCTGGAGATTTTTGCTCTCCCGAAGGCCGTAAATACCATTCCATGAATCTACTATTTATTTCGGCGCCCTATTTCCCTTCGGAAATTGTTTGACGTTGCGCCAACGATGGCGCTAACGATGCCTGCACGTCACTATTCTCTCCTAGGCAGACGCTTCAACAATTTCCACCTCGTACCTCGGTTTGTTGAACAAGACATTTATGTTGACAAAACGGGAGGATGGAAAATATTCCGTCAAAGCTTGGGGAATACATGGCCTTCGACGTGGTACAAAATTCAGAGTTATGGATAGTGGTGCTTTGCTCTTCGTCGAGCATATTGGAAAGATTTCGTCGATTCTGTTGCCACAAATTGCGTCGATCCCCATCCCTGATGCGGCCGTAGCGGTGGCCCTGTTGGATGAAGGCAATGCAGTACTGAAAGTCTTCCTTTACCCACTACTGCCCATGCCATCTGACGAGGTCAAGGACTCATCCTTCATCATCGTCACTGTTCCGGGAGATGCACATCTTATTCTTACCCGGGTTACTGGTGCGGAGGGCAAGCACAGATTACGTGTCGAAAGCACGGATGTTCTTTTGCGATCCACCTTGTGTGAGGTAACACATTTTCCTTGGTCAGACGTGTGTAGCTCCCTCCCGCGTTTCCTGGGCAGCATTTCCCACTTCCGCTATCACCTTGGCCGACACCGAGATTCGGATGACCTGGACACGGATCTGGAACTGTCGGAACAAACGATGGACGCCATCTTGGACCATGTCGCTATCGATATGTTCCGTTTAGGGCCTGTTACCTCTCGCGGATTCCGAGAGCCGGAGATGCTCCAGAAAAATCTCATTTATGACAGGGCTGTTAATATCACGTCGGACGATGGCATCAAGTATGGCAGTCGACTGAAAAACACAATCGCAGCCAATCTCTTCTTTTACTTTTTTTTTTACTTCGATCCCCCCGATTACAGTATCCAGGTCTGTAATTCCTTTCTCGCCTGAGTACGTTATTGACTGTCATTAGTCTTGGCATCTTCCTCTCTGCCATCAGAAAGCACCCGGTCCGGCCCCTGAAACTCCAATCTGGGATAGCATTGACTTGCGACCCATTTGGCACGACTTGGATGAAACCTGGAAGGAATCGGGGGGCGGCCTCCCTCTGTACCGTTTCATGGCTTCGTTTAAGAAACCAGTTGCGCTGGGTGACCGATTAAATAAGAATAATCGGGATACACTTGAAGCATACCACTTACGGTCTGCGTCGAATGTTTAACTCTCTTTTTTCTCAATCTTCGGCGTGCACGCGCGGCTACGGGCCCCGCCTCTGCGCGTGCACGCCTTCAGATTTCGAAAAATATACGAGTGTCATAATATTCTTCTCTCGTTTAATTATAGGACTTACCTCCTGTCTGTCCATTGGCACACTTGGATGCCACCGGGACTTCTTTCAATGGAAAGGCACCCATATGAGTCCACCGCGTTCTCTCCAGCCCCTGACCGGGCCGCCACGCCGTGGATTTTAACTGGGTTGGAAGTAAACCACCTATGAACCGCCTTAGTCCGCACAAAATCGGGTAGTAAAATACTAGACCTACAGTGATAAGGACTATCGCAGAAAGCGAGGCGTTATTCAAGAGCAAAACGCGTCGAGTCCCTTGGATTCCGCGACTCTAATAATGGCGACGTGTTGTTTGGCTCCGATGGGTTAGACAAACAACCGAAAGTGGTAAGGGGAACAAATCCACCTGATGAGTCTTTCAGACGAAACGTTGCGCACCCCAAACGTTGTGGACCCCGACCTCTCGTATTCCAACTCTCTAGTATATCTAACCTCTCCCCGCTCTCGCTCGGCCCTTCGGGCCGCCCTCGCTTGCCATCCAATTCCTGCTGGAAGAGGGAAAAAATCGCGATACTGGCTTCCTGAAAGTATTTATTTCTACCAAATACGTCGACATGAGATACATGGAACAAGAATCTGCGGCAGAAGCACCCCAGAAATTGACAGGTGCAAAAATACTGGAAACTGGTATTTGGGGTGCCTGGTTGGGAGCAGTTACTGTGACGGCGCCTGGAAGTTTCCTCCCTCGTGTGAGTGCTTTGCAAATTATGTTTGAGTGCTTTGCAAATTATGTTTCGTTCCTCTGATAAAAGGAGGCCTCCGCTCTCGCGGTTCCTGTAGAACAGGAGAATACAGACATGAAAGGGGATAACGAGGGCAAGGCTATGTCCGTGTCACCTATTCAACAAAACCATCACAGCCCATCATCCAGTGTGCATCCTCCGCTCGAAGACTCAGTATATGAAAGGGCGTCCTCTGACGAAGTACTCAGAATCATGTGCCAATATCGAGTAATCAAAAATATCAAATACCTACTGCTACAATGCCGACTCTCACAACAGGCGATATAACTTCCTACAATCAGATTGCCGCCTTTCCTACATTGGGAGCCTCGGAGGTCATCGTCAATACAAACCCCACCTGGCCAGCGTGAGCAGCGGAGCCATCGAGAAAGGACCGACGGTGCAGTGGTGCTTGAGAACAGACCGTGCGTCGTAGTTCTCGTAGTGCGGCGGTTGGGCTTCAGGCGCGCCTTCGTGCTGTGGTGCTCCGCTTGATGCGCGCCGTGCGTCGGGGTCGTGGGTGGTGGTGACTGAGGAAGAGGTGGCGTTGAAGGTGATGAGAGGCCGGAAGGATAAACGGTAGGTCGTACCCCCGTCGACATCCCGGTACGTGGAGAACTGTGCGCGTAAACGGGCGAGCTCGAGAGTTGCGTCGCACACCGGAAATAGAAGAGGGTCGGCGTGCACATAAAGGAGAGCGCCTCCTGTGAAGCGTGTAAGGCACCAGCACTCGAAGGAGGAAGTCAAGCTGCTGGAGAAGGAGAAGAGGGCGGCGGCGGGCGGATGGTGGGGAGCCACGGGGAGCCGTGCGTGCAGGTCGCACCCATCGATCGTCACCGGGCTATGAGTGCATGCCATGCTCAGCATACGTAGCAACACAAGAAGGGATGTCGCCTTGCGTGCCAGAGTGGACGCCCGACGTAGAATGCCGCCAAAGACGGTGTACGAGCGCGTATTCCCCTTGGCGTCTCTTCGCCTAGACGCGGAGGCGGGCGCACTCGCGACGACTACTCCGCCTCCGGGTCGGTGAGGCGGTAGAATGCAGGGAGGGGTGTATACGCGAGACGAGCGGGGCTGCTATCTGCAGGGAGCACCACGGGCTGGAGGTAGGCTGTGCAGTGGGCTGGGAAGGGCGCTCTAGGTCGCACTGCGGGCGGAGGTGCGAGGGGACACATCGAACGGTGTACTATTTTAGCCCCCCATGTGTCCACGAGTTTCATCTCGCGCAATAACTTTCTGTCCTCGGGCCTGATTCCTCTCGGCACCTGGACTTAGGCATATCTATGTATTTTTCATACCCTCAAATATTTCCCGAATTATTGGACTCGAGTGATGGAAGATATGAACCTTCCGATGATGGAACCAGAATAGTCTCTCATAGACAGACACTCTAACACGAAGCTCGTACCTCGCAAGTTAGAGTCTGTTAGTAAGCGCGAGGGTCCGACCGTGTAAGCGACGCTGTTATGTAATATGACATAAGCCGTCGTTCAAACCCCACCGTGAACACTTTTTAAATTTTGGAATGTATGCTTTCCTCAATAATTTTGGTCAATGACAACGACATAGAATAGTCAGAATAAAGTTTCCGAGTGGTGCCAATTTTTCTGAAGATTGTTCTATGTCTGTGAGGATGAACATCCGTCTTCCATTGGGCTTCGGCCGAGAAACGGCCATAAGTCACATGATGAATGCAGCGATTTTAAAGAGACAGCCACAGTGCCTCATTCAGAAGTTCGAGGAGACAGAAACATAGATTCGGCTTCCTTTATAAGTTCTGAGGTGTGAATATATAAACTATTGCGTCGTTGAGACATGAATTTCGCGACTCGGAGTCTGGTTATGTCATATTACATAATAACTTCCTTACACGGTCCGACCCCCACGGTAACTCACGGTGGACAATCAGATGTCACTTGCGCTTTGAGAGGCTACAGTCACTCGGACTGTCACTTGCGGTGCCGGCCTACTGTCACTTGGAATTCCCTTGTGCACTTTCCTTTGTCTTGTGACCACCCGGCTTTGTTTGCTTTGTTGCCAATGGCCACACTGATATTTGGTCTAGGGTCCGGTGACAGTTAGCGTTTGGAGAAAATAATTAATTGTCAGGCTGACTGTCAGTTCTGACAGTTGACAGTTCTGACAATCACGAGCTCGGCGTACAGGACTACTACGCAAAGTTACCAGCCTTCCCGGAGGTCTTGGTTGTCCGAACTGGACGCACCAACGCCAATCACCACTGCAGCGCGGGTTTTCGGTGCAGACGGCTCATCACTGAGAAGCTCCTTGAGTCCAGCTGAGCGCAGGTTGATGTCTGGATCAACGACGAATGTCGTGTGAGACGGAAATACTTTCTTTTTCCCTTTCATCTTTGCCGCCCGCTTTTTACGATGATACCTGTGACGGATTCTGTCAGCCTCCTCGTCCTCACTGTGCGATGGCTCCTCTCCTACGGCAGGAGCAGAGACGACGGTATTCGACGGAACAGATTCTGCGACAACAGTGGGAGAGTCGGACTCCTTGTCGGAGTCTGAGTCGGTTTCACTGTCGCTGTTGGAATGGTCGGCGGCTTGGTGTTTCACCTTCTCCAAGAGCTCGGGGTTTAGGCGTCGGAAAGCCACGGTTGGATTCCGGCGAGGACGCCGCACTTTTACATTCTGTGATAAATAGTTGAACTTGGGTTAGGAATGTGAATATTAACAAACAAGATATCGACTCGGCGATTGAATGTGTTGGCAACCGTGCCGTCTTCAACTTCCAGCTCGAAGATGAGACGCGGAATATCATCTTCCTCTGTGGCAAGTGGTACAGTCTCTGGGAGAAACGTGAGCTTCGCAATTTTCTTGACCAAATCAATGATAGGTTTTGCTGTCGGCAGTTAGATAATAAGAATCATCGGCGTGCCGTGAGCAGCACACACCGGACAGAAGGTTTTGAGCAGCTGCACTGAGGCCTACAGAGTTGTCGTCGTTGGCAATATGGGAGGAGACCTGGCGATTCCGCGCCGGGCGAGTGGGAGCTGTGGAGGTCATTCTCTGCAAGTCGGAGCAAAAGAAAATTGGTTTTGAACTGTCAACTGTCAGATTCGACCACGCAAAAATAATTAATTGTCAGTCAGATTCTGACAGTCATCCTGACAGTTACTGACAGTTGACACTAACTGTCACCGGACCCTAATTTGGTCGAAATTCGGGCGAAAGACATTCGCAGCTGAAAAGACGAGAGCTCTATGTCACAACCGTGCCGCCGACGGGTCGAGGCGGGGCCTAATATGACGTTCAGAATATGAACAGAGCCGGAATAAGCATGATATTACATTTACTTGGTTCCGCTTCAATTCTATTGACATTGGTGCTAACAACTGATGGCATTGGTGTCACTACTTCCATCTCGATGGGCGCAGAAACTGCTTGGGGAGCCTGAGATGACTGAGGGTGAGTTAACCGGACGGAATTTCAGCACAAACATACGGTCGTATCTTTTCTCGCATTAGCTACGTATCCTTCTTGGTGTGCTTCGCAATCGTGCTCCGGTGCAACCACTTGCCCTTCTTCACCTGGCCATCTTTGGACAGCCATGTTCGCGCCTTGCAGTCGGATGACTTACAAAAACAGATAGTGTAGTTCGGTTTGTCCTCTTGGGAGTCCGGCTTGAGTTCCAGTGGCGTCGAATGCGCGAGAGTGGAGGAAAGCGATGACCGCTCTTGGCAAGACCGCTCCGGGCCGGAACCTTATGCCGATTGGAGAAAGCCGATAGGGGTTGATGCAAGCACAACCAAACATCTTCTAGATACTTTTCCACTGTAGGACAGTGGAATGATCTGCGGGAATCTTCCTATATGCGCTCTGATTCTCTTAGACGGTTGGTACGGTTGAGCTTTCGCTCACTCGATAATCTAAGCATTCTTAAAACAGAGATTTACTCTACCACTCTGCGCTTACAGTTTACGCCCTATAACTTTGGAGGGCTTCCGCAGAATATTTGGCGAAATTAGTCAGTGGTTCGTTGATCTGAATGTAATTATTTGAAGCTGACATCATCAAGGGCACGAGCACAATCATAATATCTATATAAGAATTCACAACGGTTTGTGTCTGACCACATAACCTGATTGGCTGGCGGTACCGTTGTCTCGAGACAAATACCTCCGAGAGCTCCAAATGATGTCATCTGCTCCACGGACCCACCGCGATGTTGGATTCCCCACCCAGATGGTGGATTTCTAATTATAATGTTCAGATGTTCACTTTGGGCTCCAGTATCTGTTTCTTCCCTCGGAGTCGCTGTCAATATACCATGAACCTATTATGACCGTTTTTTTCGTCGTTAATATGTGATCAAGGTGTCCACTCCCCCCTTTTTTAACAAAAACACGGTATGCAGTGCAGAATCAACTTGCGACTCCAACTCGGATTGATCTCGGCTGCCGCGGCATAGCTTCGTGAGGGTGATTGCTCTCACGGTACAATGCTTCTTTGATGGCGCTCTTCGGCGCGTATATCCCGCCAGGTCCCGCCGCTCAACGTTTCTGGCTTCCACATGCCAGCGCACTGGTGGAGCATCGTCTTAAAATCCACCAATTCATCAAACATGAGCTCACAGTATTTCGTCGGTTCAAAACTGCGAGATTGTCATTTATTTCACCCAAGGCTCTCCCCGGCGGCACACAAACACGGCTACATTTTGCCTTCGGGAGCATCGGGGTTACTAATCCTCAGGTGAATATTCCCAAACCATTGAATTAATGTGAAGCACCTGTTTGGCCTCAGTTGTTGTGCTATTATTTATTGCTTACTAGGTTAACCTGCTACTAAAAATTATGCTGGCGCCTCTCAGAATCAGTCACTAGATTTTATGTATTGAGTATACTGGAAAACATCCTCCGTGCTTTTCTGGGTGGGTGCTTGGGACTGTGAGGCGTGATCAGAGATCTCCTGTGATATTTTGGCAGGTAGGTTATTTTTTCTCACCTCACACCAGCTCATTTTCAGTGAAATGCAGTGCAGTAGGCTCCTTTCATTCGTATCTATTTTTTTTGGAAGCCGAATAGGTACGATGGAGCATGTTTGACATTGGTTTAACAGGAAAAGCTGGGCTTCAAATAGGGCTTAGGATGTCTGTTCCCTATTTTGCTTAGCGGAACAGACCGGTCCGTGATGGCAAGTTGAAAGTTGACCTGGTGTTCATCACGAAGTTGGCTGTTGATTTGGCATCAAAACCACGGTGTTCCACTTGGAATTAACGACAATAATAACTGTCATGTGAACCTCACATCAGATAGGAAACACTGGAGAAGAGATCAGAACGAAAATAAACATGGTCCCAGAACTATCCATGGTATGGATTGTACCAGACAAAGCAAAGTGAAATACATCTTGGTTGAAAATAAGGTAGAGCTGTGTTATTTGAGCTGTGGATGGTCTGTAAGTGAGGCTAGCCTTACCAAACTACCAAGGTGATGAAGAACACCCTAGAGGGTGCAGACAAGCCTTCACACAGACATGAGACCCTGCCTGGTGCGAACTGAGGTTCGGATAAATTTATTCGCTGCACTTACACGTCAATCTGTATTTAGCAGAGGACTTCAAAAAAAAAGCCATCTGAGCATCGAGATAAGAAACCAACTCTTTCTCATTTAAAATTATGAGGAGTCAAACAAGTGGGTCATTCAAACATTGGAAACATGACCACTTGGTGGACTTGATGATGATAAAATGACTGTAAGGCTCAGAATGAAACTGTCCATGAGGCTACGAGGAGTCAACTAAAGGTTGACGACAAGTGGCATCTTAAAGTATCAACCTAACCACAAGATCTAATTAGGTTACTGTTTCGAACGATTTCCCAAAGAACTGCTACTACTTTGAGTTAATTTCCCGCTGGCCAAAAGACATGCAAGGAAATTACAGACTCCCGTAGCGTAGCACGGGCATACTGCTAGTCTACATGAATTCTCGACGGGTCGAGTAGGTTTACCTTATAATTTGAAGAGGCTGTTAAATGAATGACAACTAAAACCCGGGGCTGGTTCGGAACCTAGAAACGATATTTTTGGCTTCCTAGAATAGTATGCCATATGCCTTCGACTTACCGTATTTTCCGACTGTTGGGACGACTCAATCTTATCTTATCACACGCTATCTCAAATATAATCTTGACTGATCGGTTCGGCTAGATCTTATCAACCAGCCCGAATCCGACTTCACAATGGACGATCTTGGTCAGGAAAATTGGCGCAAAACTCACGGTTGTGACATAGAGCTCTCGTCTTTTCAGCTGCGAATGCTTTTCGCCCGAATTTCGACCAAATATCAGTGTAGCCATTGGCAACAAAGCAAACAAAGCCGAGTGGTCACAAGACAAAGGAAAGCACACAGAGAAATTCCAAGTGCCAGTAGGCCGGCACCGCAAGTGACAGTCCGAGTGACTGTAGCCTCTCAAAGCGCAAGTGACATCTGATTGTCCGCCGTGACTACTAGACTAGAACCAGAAGTGGAATCGGTTTTGGCAGGCGTTTTGGCGTGTGGGAAAGCACATCAAAACCTTCCTTTTCTTTTCTTTTGTATGATGTAGGGCTCATATTGACCCAATATCTCATCCAACGATTGCCACAGCGTGGACCCACATCTCTGATTTTTCCCGGGCGGAATGGGCTCGAAATGCGGGCGGGATCAGGAATAATTCCACATCAGGGTGCGTGGACACATCAGGGGCTAAAATAGTAATGCGTATACAGCGGATGGTGGCGTACGATAAGAGCCGACGTGCATTGAATTGGATGAGAGTCGAGGATGTGTGCCCACTCGGAGCTAAGGACAACTCGACGGCCAATGGGCACGTAGTTGCCTGCTTGATTAAAGGAGCCCTGCGGTGAGTCAGAAAGTCGACCTGCCGTGGTGGTGGGACTCCGTGGCACCACGACCGTGCGACGGCGTGAGGTTAATTGATGCAATTGATTGACAGCCTGCCATCCCGTAAACGAGTCTAGCTCTGGTTCAAGTCGACACCGTCAAGACTGACCACCAAACATCTTGGCTTGGGCTTCAGTCGCCTTTCGAGACTTCACCGGCGGACCAATTTTCATAATTTCTAGCATTCCATTCCTTAGCGCCGTTTATGCCCATATTACTCCCGCGCGGTCAAGGCGTGGGTTTGGGGCGCGAAATTAAGAATCCTGTCCGCGCGGCACCAATTCAAGTTTCGATTTCTCAAGCATCGATTTCGGATGCATTCCAGCGTAACTTTCCGGTGCAGTGTATGAGCCTGCCATGCAAATCCGTCGCTCCTAGTACATTCACTACCTTCGCCACAGCAGATTCCGGTATCCTACTCCGTGTTCCCTGGGCACCAGACTTCGTTCGTCTGGCCTCGGACTTGCGAAGAAGCCAGCGTGTAACATGCTGTAACCAGGCCTCGAGTTGCGCCACTGTAAACCTTGCGTGACCGTGGGACTTCTTGTTGGCTACGCTGAACTTGAGGCCACCCAATGCCAATGTACATATTGCATTTGTCTTATATACCCAGCAGATGTTCAGTATGGCCTGTGTCTGTTTTCCGACGTAGAGTGACATATTAGCAGCCCAGAACATTCGGGAATTGGGCACACGAAGCCAATGGCCATAATCTGTCATGATGACTTTCAGCGCCACAGATTGACGTGGGACTTGGAACTGAGCGGTATTTACCCGTCTTACAAACAAGCGCCACAAGCGTGCACCGCGTCCGGCCCGAGTTTCAGTCGGCGGAGTACCCCATCGATTCTTAGCGCCTATCGATCGATCGGGGTAAGGCGTGTAGCATTAATATTATTGGTTCTATTAAGATTCACCCGTGACTACCGCTTCCATTGGATGTATATGCCCTATCCCCTTCAGGACTTCCCCAGTTCGCACTCTTTGCTCTCCTACTCGAAAGTCTACAGCCTTTACTCGTATCCAACAGTGCCAATAGTTGTCAGTATGACAGGCTGCTGAACTGCGGCAATGCATTGCTTCAGAGTGAGCTTATCCACCCCCAGAGCTCGCTCAGAATCTAACATATTTCCCATGGTATTTTTGCCCCTCATGTTTCAAGTTCGTTTCCGCCCGTCCTGTCTGGCACCTTCTGATCTAGTGCATATATACCCGACACTGCTAGATGATCTCGGGCCTTCTAAGATATCCTTTCTTGCTTTCACGCTACTTACAGTGCGTTATTCATGATCGCGCGTCCCGAATGAATACCATGATCCACAGCCGCACTATGGCCACGGACACATGGACGTGATTATCTCGTAACACTGGCTCAACGAAAAGGTTGCAAAGTGGTCCGAGTGTTGTCCCAAATTCTATTATCACATAGTTCCGCACCTGTTGCTCTCCAACAGCTCTGTTACATGGCATTAGACTCACGGAGCCTAATGAGCGTGCCAAGGTTGCTAGTAGGCTGCCGCGCCTGAGGACTCATCACAGCAAGTGTTACTTTACAACGTGCACCGTAATGATAGCTAGAACCACCTCCGCCTGTCCAGTAAGCTGCCGCGCCTGGGGATTCTTCACCGCAAGTGCTCATTTACAACGTGCGCCGTAATAATAGCTAGAACCTACCTCCGCATTTCCAGTCATCCGGACTGAAATAATATACAGTAGTAGGTGACTAGCTTCCGTAGTTCGTGACTATGTGACACCTGGGCCATACAAATTGAGAGTAGGAGACGAGACAACATCCACCCACCCTGTAATGTCTCCTTCGTACGTCTAGTGTCTACAGCCAAAGGAAATATAGCTAATGTCAGACAGAATATTCGCTCTCATTGTCGCCATCGACAAGGTGTGATTTAGTCGCCAGCTCCGTATAACCTTTTCTTGGCTAAGTCCCAGGCCTATAGTGTCAGTCCGACGAGATACATGACCTACACCAGTGTCTCAACGATGCTACACTCCTTCAAACATATCTGCCAGAAAGGTTTAGTAAACCCCAGTTGCATATTCGCTCGATTTACAATGAAGCCGCTACAAGGCGGGCAATACTATCCGAGTTTCGATCTCATCTGATAGAGAACACTGATGTCAACACTGGAGACACCCTTATATTCTATTTTGCTGGACATGGATGTTGGGTCAAGGCGCCAGTAGGATGGTCGACTAGAGACGGCGAAATCGAGACAATATGTCCCTATGACGAGCTGACACTGGTTGACGGCACGCAATGTGACATGGTTCCAGGCATACCAGATCTTACCATTGCTTCATTGCTCCACGAGTTGACCAGGAAGAGGGGGGGGAACGTCGTCAGTTTCGGTCCTATTCGATGAAATTCTACTGACCTTGTTGTTCTTTCTGCAGAATGTGATCCTTGACTCCTGCCATTCTGGGGGGGGAACACGCCGGCCGAAAGACGGAACGCTCATGCGCTGTCGCGCATCTCGCGCATCTGATCGCAAGGTCCCGTTCCCGGATATCGACAGGGATATTCGGACTCATGAAGCTGCTTTCATGGAAAGAATGGGCACCAGAGCGAGCGGTTTTAGATGCAATAATCCGCATGCACTCCTCGCTGCGTGCAGAGAGGATGAATTCGCAGCTGATGGCTATTTCACAAACCAGCTTGTGGAATGTCTACGACACAAAGTAACCACGGAATCTACATACGCCGATCTCGTCACTGCACTTTTCTTCAAACCTGATCAACATCCCCAATGCGAAGGTAGCGGGGACAGGATCATATTCGACACCAGGATCGCTTCTCGAGATCACAAGACATTTACATTGACGAAGCGGGAGGATGGAAATATTCCGTGAAAGCTTGGGGGATACATGGCCTTCGACATGGTACAAGATTCAGAGTTGTCGATAGTGGTGCTTTGCTCTTCGTCGAGCACTATTGGAAAAATTTCGTCGATTCTGTTGCTACAAATCGCGTCGATCCCCATCCCTGATGCGGACCGTGGCGGTGGCACTGTTGAATGGCGGCAATGCAGTACTGAAAGTCTTCCTTAACCCACCACTGTCATTCCATCCGAGCAGCTCAAGGACTCATCCTTCATCATCGTCACTGTTTCAGGAGATGCACATCTTATTCTTACCCGGGTTACTGGCGCGGAGGACAAGCACAGATTACGTGTCGAAAGCACGGATGTTCTTTTGCGATCCACCATGTGTCATGTAACACATTTTGCTTGGTCAGACGTGTGTAGCTCCCTCCCGCGTTTCCTGGACAGAATTTCCCACCTTCCGCTATCACCTTGGCCGACACCGAGATTCAGGATGACCTGGACACGGATCTGGAACTGTCGGAACAAACGATGGACGCCATCTTGGACCATGTCGCTATAGATATGTTACGTTTAGGCCCTGTTACCTCTCGCGGATTCCGAGAGCCGGAGATGCCCGAGAAAAATCTCATTTATGACAGGGCTGCTAATCTATTGTCGGACAATGCTTTCAAGTATGGCATTAGACTGAAAAACACAATCGCAGCCCATCTCTTCTTCTACTTTTTTTATTTCGATCCCGCCGATTACAGTATCCAGGTCTGTAATTGTTTTCTCGCTTGAATGCGTTATTGACTGTTATTAGTCTTGGTATCTTCCTCCCCACCATCAGAAAGCACCAGGTCCGGCCCCCGAAACCGTTACTGTAGGGTACGGTGCCGGTGGTGGATATCCCATCCAATTCCTGCTGGAAGAGGGGAAAAAATCGCGATACTGGCTTCCTGAAAGTATTTGTTTCTACCAAATACGTCGACATGAGATACATGGAACAAGGATCTGCGGCAGAAGCGCCCCAGAAATTGACAGGTGCAAAAATACTGGAAGCTAGTATTTGGGGTGCCTGGTTGGGAGCAGTTACAGTGACGGCGCCTGAGAGTTTTCTCCCTCATGTGAGTGCTTTAAATTTTTTTTTTTTGTCGTTTGTCTGATGAGAAAAAGGACTCCATTGTCGCAGAACAGGAGAATACAGACATGAAAGGGGATAATGAGGGCAAGGCTGTGTCCCTGTCACCAATTCAACAAAACCATCATAGCCCGTCATCCATTGTGCATCCTCCGTCCGAAGATTTGGTACATGGAAGTCCGTCCTCTGATGAAGTACCTAGAATTATGCGCCAATGTCGAGTACTAATAAAAAATATCAGATACCTACCGCCGCTACAATGCCGACTCTCACAACAGGCGATTCAACTTCCTACAGTCAGATCACCGCCTTTCCTACATCGGGTGCCTTGGAAGTCATCGTTGATACAAACCCCACCGAGCATCAACTCAATCCCCCGGCATCCAAGGGGGAATCACGAGATTGGTGGTCTTGGTTGGACTTCTTCTGCCTTGGATGCTTTCGATAGTGTGAAAATACAAACTTTCAGGATCAGAGTCAGAGTCACCTATTTAGTATTTGAACTTGGGATAATTCTCTCGACACACGGTCAATCACAGTAAATATATTTAACGCGTTGAACTTATGTAAATGTCCTACGTATCTACAATCCCATTACTGCTCTCCTCCATCGCTCACAGTGATCGCACCCAACCAAGCACCCCAAAGGCCGGTGACGTCAGGGGACCTCTTAGCAACTCTCTGAGCCGCAGCGGACTCTTGCACTAGAGAACTCATGTCGGCGTACTCGGTGGAAATGAAAACTTTTAGGAATCCCGCATCGTAATTCTTGCCTTCAAGGTCAAATTCGATCGGGTAACCGCCACCTGCACCATAGCCTATATGGACAGTTTCGCAGGCTGGATTTGGGGGTGGTTTGGGCAAGTGCAAGGCCTAATGAAATAGAGACTGAGATGGAGGAATATGACAGAAGCACGACCCATACCTGAATGCTGAAGTCGGAAGGATCCATATAAAACACGTAGAAAAAGAGATGACTCTGGAGCGGTTTGCTCTGAAGTCGAATGCCATACTTGACGCCGTTTTGGTTTCGTAGCGTGAGTGTCCTATCGGAGAGGGAAAGAAGATTTCTCTCAGGTTGCTCTGGTTCACGAAATCCAAAAAAGATCGCTGGACCCAAACGAAAAAGGGAGATTTCTGATTCTGAGTCAGAGAATATGCGGTCAGCGACATGTGTCGACATCCCTGACGCTGTGAAGGGGCCGCCAGGATCACTGCGTCTTCCAAGATGATACCGAAAGTGTGCAATCGCGTCGAGAGAACGAGGGAGATGATCGCGGACTTCATTCCAATCCAGGTGGGTGACGTGGCAGGACAGGGAACGGAGAAGTGGATCCGCGCTCTCGATGCGCAAGTTTTCTCCGCTAGCCGAAGACTCCAAACTGAGGATGAGATCGGCGTCTTGTCGCAGAGACACGATGGTAAAGCACGAATCAATCAGGGAAAGATCCGGCGGGAGGATGTCCGACGGCTCCAAAAATACTTTCATCCCAAGATTCATCATCGCGAACGCGGCAGCCCCAGACGGAATATCCGTGGAAGGGTCTTGCACCACCAGGATACATGAGGACGCGAAGATATCTTCTATGCGCAGGACGGCAGGAGGACTGTGAACCCTAAAAAACATGCCGATTTGTACTCCGTGGATTGCCCATGCGGCAACCGTATATCGCCCATCGTCTCTCTTGGTCAGCCGGAACGCTTTGTTGTCGAGAGCGATAAGTGTTGTGAACAAGAGTCGATTCTTATTCCATTCGCACTGAGGATGCTGCACTGCGATCCCGGACCGGTTACGTTTTGGGGGGACCATAGAGAGAAGGTCGGCGTATGTGGATGGTTTCTGCCTAAGACTCTTTACGAGTGAACTCGTGAAATAGCCATCGGAAGCAGTCTGGAGCTCTCCACATGCTGCGAGGAGGACATACTGACAGTCAACACCTCCAAATCCTCGCGCTTTTTTGGTGCTGTCAAAGTTACTGCCGTCACGAGTCCAGATGTCTCTGTCGATGTCTGGGAACGGAAGATGATCTGGTGGAAGGGATCGTTTGAGTGATTCTCCCGGTGCTCTTGTAACACCGCCAGAGTAGCAACTATCGAGGATAACAGTCTACAAACCAGCAAGGAGATGTCAACAATGTCTTTGAACACCAGGCGCAATACTCACAATGTTATCTCCTTTGTTGCGCGCCAGCTCACGAAGTAGCGCGGCGATGGTAACATCAGGGATCCCGGGAGCTCCCTGTGCAGCTTCATCACGCTGGTCATGGGGACAAATCGTCTCGATCAGACCATCATTGGATTCCCATCCAACAGGAGCTGTGACACGACTGCCATGGCCAGCAAAGTAGAATAATATGGTGTCCCCAGGGTTGACGTTGGTATTTTCGATGAGGTGAGACTGGAAGTTGTCCAGGATGTCCTGACGCGTAGCAGCCTCGTTTTCCAGTCGACGGATGGAGTGCGTAGTGAACGTTGTCGTGATAAACGACTCAATCAAATTGGCATCGTTCACACACTCCTTCAAGCTCCACGTTTCATTATAGGCATACTGCGAACGAGAAAGAATATAAGAAACAACGCGAGATAATCGGGAATTGAGTCTCACTTTATCGATGGCGATAATGAGAGCGAACACGCTAAAGGACCGATGTCGGATTCAATATGGCCTGATCTCTCTTGGATTACTCACCGAGAATTAACACTATCCATCGAGTAAAGAGGGAGAGATGCAGATACTCGTCTCCAGAAATTTGTTTATAAGTAGCGATATTCAATTACGACACGTGAAGCAGTGTAGGATGTCAGGCTGAAAATGGACATCGGAGGAGGGTATACAGCGAATGGCCGCTGAGATGGCAAGCATGGAAAATTCCCGAATCAATGGTTGCCGATGCGATCAGTATTTTTCGAGGCCTCAAGCAAGGACAGGGATTAGTGCAAAGTCCTGTAACTATAATTATCATAGAATAGCCGCTGAGAATCCGGAAAAAGAACAGGTCCTAGTCGTCGGTCGCTGATACAGTTAACAGCTTTCTTCAAGTTGTAATAAACTAGCGCTTGAAGCCTCATGCAAGATAGCGAGGAATGAATGCAGATTCCGAAGAATGATTCAGGACTCTTCGGGAGCCAAGATGCTGGCGTATGATGAGGCCATAAACGTAAGTCCAAGAAAGGATAAAGGTAACAGGCCTTGTGTAGCTGAATGAACTGCGCCTTATGTCCAATCGATCGATAGACGCTATGGATTGCTATTGGGGTTCCTGTCACTGGTAGACGTTATAAGTAAATCCCCGGTGCACGAAGAAGATCACGGCAGCAGCGAAACATGAATCGAAAATGAACATCGGAGGTGGTTATGCACCGAATGGCCGCTGAGATGGCAAGCCATGAAAAGTACCCGAATCAAGGTCGCCGATGTGATTAACAGCCCTTTGAAGCCTCATGCAGGGTCGGGGATTGGCGTAAAGTTCTGTGACTATACTTATCGCAGAATAGCCGCTAAGAACGAGGAAAAAAAGAAAAGGCCCGAGTCGTTGGTCGCTGATGCTGTTAACAGCTTTCTTCAAGTTGTAATAAACTAGTGCTTGAAGCCTCATGCAAGATAGCGAGGAATGAATACAAATTCCGAAGAACGATTCAGGACTCTTCGGGAGCCAAGATGCTGGCGTATGATGAGGCCATAAACGTAAGTCCAAGAAAGGATAAAGGTAACAGGCCTTGTGTAGCTAAATGAACTGCACCTTATGTCCAATCGATCGATAGGCGCTATGAATTGCTATTGGGGGTTACTGTCACTGGTAGCACGTTATAAGTAAATCCCCGGTGCATGAAGATCACGGCAGCAGCGAAACAAGAATCGAAAATGAACATCGGAGGTGGTTATGCACCGAATGGCCGCTGAGATGGCAAGCCATGAAAGTACCCGACTCAAAGGTCGCCGATGTGATTAACAGCCCTTTGAAGCCTCATGCAGGGTCGGGGATTGGCGTGAAGTCTTGTGACTATAATTATCGCAGAATAGCCGCTGAGAATGAAGAAAAAAGAAAAAGTTGTGTAGCTAAATGAACTGCTACACGCCTTATGTCCAATCGATCGATAGGCGCTATGAATTGCTATTGGGTGCTACTGTCACTGGTAGCACGTTTATAAGTAAATCCCCGGTGTACGTTTATGACACGCAGCAGTTAACAGCTAACCTCATGGAAAGTTCGATAAATAATCCCGTGTACCTCACCGCTCGCGGTATGGCATTTGGCTGGGCTATGTGTTTCTTCTGTATGTCAGATGGGCCTCATTACGATGCGAATTATTGCATCGTTCGAGTCCATGGCTCTGCAAGGCACCTTTAATGTATTTTTACGCCAATGTCCATGTACACTGCCCTTCTCATAGTTCAACGGACGCATTGTATCGTTTGTATTGCCAAGACGTATGTGCGCGATGCCGCACCTATGTAATATGTAGCCCACATATCCCCACGTATTAATTAGAGTGGGAGGATTGGGCGTGCTCCAGCTGTAATTAGAGTCGCTTCGTGAATTAATCCAAACCTTCCGAAAACCTCCCGTAATAAATCATTTCATTCCTCTTTCGGTCGGAACAGCAGCGCAGGTCAAAAGAAAAACCCGGGAACAATGTGGATGAAGTCCAAACCGATTAACGGCGGAGCTCGCGCCCGTCCCCGCGAGCCAGTAGCGGCCGGACTGGAAGTTGTTCGAGTAGTAGTGCTGCAGGTCTGCGTGCGCATCAGCTTCTCGCCATAATGCACCATGACGACGCTCACCTTGGGGCCGGACACGGTAAGGCGCACCCAGCCAGCGACGACGCGCTCGACCGCCGCGACGACTGCACGGGACGACTCAACGAACGACAACCAGTCAAGGGCGAGCGTCCAGGGCGGGTTACGGTGCTTATATTGGTACAGAAAACCAAGCAAAGGAGCAGGAACACGCACCCGACACCGGCTCCGTAATCGACGCGGGCGTGAAGCTCCCGGCGGCGCGCGTCGGCAGCTGGGGCGCGCGCGAGCATTCCTTTCGGCAGAACGGCGACGAGTTGCGTCGTTCCACTTGCTGTCGTCAAAGAACGGGAGGTACTACCCGGGAATCTCGTAGCTCGCTGCGGGCAGATGATCTCATGCGTAAATAGCCAGCCACGCGTGTGGACTGTCACTCATCGTCGTAAGTTTCTCCGCCAAAGACATCGTCCAGGCGCGTCAGACCCTCGATGACCTACAGCGTAGCGCACATGTCAGTGCGGGTGCCTGCACAAAGCCGCCGTGCACGCACGCACGCACGCACCTTCCAGATCCCGTCGATCACCAGCCTGTCGTACGAGGCTGAGCACGAGCGTGTCGGGCGCGGTCACAGTCGGCGGACCGCACGCGAGCGCGCCCTGCAGGTCCTGCACATGCTGCTGGTGTGTGAGGGAAGCAGGACGCAACTCGAAGTAAGGGAACGCACCTTTAAATTTGTACACCGTCGTAAGTTTCTCCACCAACGACATCGTCCAGGCGCGTCAGGCCCTCGATGACCTGCAGCGCAGCGCACATATCAGTGCGGGTGCCTGCACAAAGCCGCCATGCACGCACGCACTGTCCAGATCCCGTCGATCACCAGCCTGTCGTACGAAGCTGAGCACGAGCCGCAGCACCGGCTCCCCATACCACAGCCTGCCTAGTTCCGAAAACGTCACGAGGGCGGAGAACAGCAGGCCTTCGGGGCCAGTGACGCTCGTGCCCACGTCGCGGCGGTTCGTGGTGCGCACGGCGAACACAAGTGTTGAAGCGGCGCCAAGGTAGGCACTGTGGACGATGTGCACGGACTTCCACAGGTCCGTTGTGTTCCGCGCGCTGCCCACGAGTGCGCCGTTCGCGTAGAGCGTGAAGAGGTCGACCGCGGTCGCCAACGGCGGCCGTTGGGTGGCGTCTGGCCAGGCGACGGCACCATGATCCGCACCGCGGACGTGAATGTGTTCGTGAGCACCGCGCGTACGACGTTCGCGTGCTTCCCGATGCACGCGCTCGCGACAAGCCCGTGCTGAAGTTAGATGAGGCGGATGCGAGGTATGGCCCGGGGTGGAAGCGACGGTGTTGGAGTGACATCTGGAGAGTGTGAGGCGGTAGGAGGACTACGGCGGGGCGGCTTGGTTCTCAACGAGGAGCATCACTGCGGAGAGTCATGTCGCGGACGAGTCTGCGCTGGGAGGAGGCCGAACGGGTGCCAGGTCTTGGAGTCTGGAGACACGTCCAGGCGCTAAGAATTGCCATTTGGGGTTAGGCTGACTTCTGTCGGCGTTATAAATCGCCGGTACATGATGAGCATCTACGCTGCCCACGATGGCTAAGCTGGCCCCCGGTCACTCCCTTGGAACTCTGAACATGTCGCATTCATTAGACGTTGCTGTCAAGGCTCACGTTCCACTGTGGAGAAACGGCGGAATTCAAGTTGGGTTGTGAGTACGTAAAATGATTTCTGGTTCTTTGAAGCCAAGCCGACGTCAGGTTGAAATTCTGAAGAGGTAGTACGTTGCGTATTTGAAGCGCGAATCTAATGAACATATGGGCTCGTCAAACGGCTGTTCTATTAAAAAAGCTCGTTTATTACTGATTCTGTGTGCTACAAAGTGTCCTGAAGGGAGAATAAAGATTCTGACGAGGCAGTACGATGCACATTTCGAATTCGAATCGAATACGCACGGCCCGAGGGCAATGCAAGATACATGAGTCGTACATGAGTAAGGGAACAATAATGAGATTTGAGTGTCGGTTCTTTGACCCTCCACCGAGGATGTACAGACCAGGGCTTGAGGGCTGGGTTTGGCTCGGGCCTATGCAGGCTTGGCTTGAGGGCTTGAGGGCTTCAGCCCAAGCCCCGGGCATCACTACAAACAGCTTCCGTTAGCCCGGGCTCCCGCCCCAAATTGGCGTCCTTGAATTCCATGTCTTGATCCTGGAACATCCAAGCTGCCTAGACTTCATCTACGCCGGCTGAGTATCCAGCCCCCGGCGTACCAGGTTACCGGTCTTCTATTGTGCCTCTCCGAACCCAATGCCTCACGATACAGCATCTTAACTCCGATGGCGAAGTGCGGAGCGGGAAATGAGAACGCCACCGTCAGACAGCTGTATCGCCGTGTGATCAAAGCGAAGCCTTTGTATTTTTGAGGTTTGGTGCGCCAAATTAACGGTCTGCCTGTGAGACCCAGGCATGCATGCAAGAACACACCGCCAGAGTGAGGCTTGCCGACGTTGGTGTTGGGAGGGGTCTATCTGCACGGACTCGTGCGGAGGTTTCGAATGGGAGCCACCTTCCCGCCGCGCCTTGTCCTCGGGGTGTGAGGTAGGCGCCGATGAAAGCGCTGGGAGCGACGCCACCGGACATGTACGTTGTATTGCATGCTTTCAACGTGGCAGATACCGATCTATCCCAAGATGGGGCTCAAAGATAACGAATGCGGAGCAATCCGGTATCGATGGTCCCATGTCTTTACAGCACCTCGCAGCCACGTTGGTGGGCGTGGACATCCGACATATAAAGTCCGACTTCCTGGCCTTCAAGCTTCTCGACCTTGCCCCTCGAAATGATGTCCGAGTTGAAAACAGTGTGAGTATCCCCGACCTCCTGTCAAGACTGCTGATTCAATCCATGTCCATTAATTAGCATCCAGTTTCACAGTAAGCACCTGTCTATGTTGATGCCGCTAAACCATACTCAGTCCAATCTCGCAGGTATCCATGTCACTTCCTTGATTATCCCCCACGATGATCTTCCGGGTGACATGAAAATGTTTGCCCAGCTCATCATTGAGGGAAATATTTTCCTGCAAACCTTGCCGGTAGCATCGGAGCAGGATAAAATGAGTTGGAAACTTGGTTTTGGATGTAACATGTGAGTGTGTGATGGCTTTGCAAAAGACACTGAGGATTCACCGACCCTCACTTCTTCTCAGCCCACCCCATGCTCCTACTTTCTCGGTGACCATCCTGCGTCAGAGTGAAACTGAGGGAACACGACTTCTTGGCTACATTGAAATCGGGCGAGACGAAGTTCTTGGATCTGTGGAATCGAATAGGTGTAGTAGGTGGCTTCCCCATCGTCTAAACATCATCACTGAAGAATACAATTTAGCCCTCCAGCTTGAGTTCAATAAAGTGAATCTCGATGGCCCGTCTCTCAAATTCAGTGCTAGTTTCACAGTTTCCGAGTTGCCGTGCCCGGAGGTTCTCATTAGCATGGCAGAAAATACAAGTAAGATTCCCTACATGTTGCCGGACCACTCCCTGAGTCATCTACAGTTGCCTCTGTCAATGGTCGTGAAATCGGAAGTGAGCTGCAGAAGATGTATAAAGACTCCAGAGAGACCGAATTTTCCATGGATGCCCTGCAGCTTCGGGTTATGCACGAGAGGATTCTCCTGTGCTACCAAAGCAATGACAACAGGGCTCGGCTGCTGAATATACTCGGGGATGTTCTTTTACAGTCTTACAAGGGATCTGGAACTGTAGATGATTTGAACCAGGCAGTCTGTGCATACAATGATGCAGTGCGGGATGACCCAGGGTCTGTCATCTATCTTGGAAATCTTGGAAGGTCCTTGCTATATCGCTTCGAGCGGTTTGGAAGCTTATTAGATATCCACCGATCCATCGAGATGCTGGAAGATGCTGTCCGACTCACTCCAGATGGCCACCCTGAATCACTGGACATTTATGCAAATGGACTCAACAACCTCGCTTCTGCGCTTTCGACGCGATTTGGGCAGACCGGTCAGCTGGCAGACTTGGAGGAATCCATTGCTTTTCTCCGACAAGCATTGGAGCTTTTCCCTGGATCTCACCCCAACCGATCTGGCTCACTCAACAACCTCGCTTCTGTGCTTAAGACACGATTTGAGCAGACCGGTCAGCTGGCAGACTTGGAGGAATCCATTGCTTTTCACCGACAAGCATTGGAGCTGAGACCTGAATCTCACCCCAACCGATTCAGCTCACTCAACAAGCTCGCAAATGCGCTTTGGACGCGATTTGAGCAGACCGGTCAACTGGCAGACTTGGAGGAATCCATTGCTTTTCACCGACAAGCATTGGAGCTTTTCCCTGGATCTCACCCCAACCGATCTGGCTCACTCAACAACCTCGCTTCTGCGCTTTCGACGCGATTTGGGCAGACCGGTCAGCTGGCAGACTTGGAGGAATCCATTGCTTTTCTCCGACAAGCATTGGAGCTTTTCCCTGGATCTCACCCCAACCGATCTGGCTCACTCAACAACCTCGCTTCTGTGCTTAAGACACGATTTGAGCAGACCGGTCAGCTGGCAGACTTGGAGGAATCCATTGCTTTTCACCGACAAGCATTGGAGCTGAGACCTGGATCTCACCCTGACCGATCCAGCTCACTCAACAACCTCGCTTCTGCGCTTAAGACGCGATTTGAGCAGACCGGTCAGCTGGCAGACTTGGAGGAATCCATTACTTTTCACCGACAAGCATTGGAGCTGAGACCTGGATCTCACCCCAACCGATCTGGCTCACTCAACAACCTCGCAAATGCGCTTTCGACGCGATTTGGGCAGACCGGTCAGCTGGCAGACTTGGAGGAATCCATTGCTTTTCTCCGACAAGCATTGGAGCTGAGACCTGGATCTCACCCCAACCGATCTGGCTCACTCAACAACCTCGCTTGTGTGCTTAAGACACGATTTGAGCAGACCGGTCAGCTGGCAGACTTGGAGGAATCCATTGCTTTTCACCGACAAGCATTGGAGCTGAGATCTGGATCTCACCCCAACCGATCTGACTCACTCAACAACCTCGCTTCTGTGCTTAAGACGCGATTTGAGCAGACCGGTCAGCTGGCAGACTTGGAGGAATCCATTGCTTTTCACCGACAAGCATTGGAGCTGAGACCTGGATCTCACCCCAACCGATCCAGCTCACTCAACAACCTCGCTTCTGCGCTTTCGACGCGATTTGAGCAGACCGGTCAGCTGGCAGACTTGGAGGAATCCATTGCTTTTCACCGACAAGCATTGGAGCTGAGACCTGGATCTCACCCCAACCGATCCAGCTCACTCAACAACCTCGCTTCTGCGCTTTCGACGCGATTTGAGCAGACCGGTCAGCTGGCAGACTTGGAGGAATCCATTGCTTTTCACCGACAAGCATTGGAGCTGAGACCTGGATCTCACCCCAACCGATCTGGCTCACTCAACAACCTCGCAAATGCGCTTTCGACGCGATTTGAGCAGACCGGTCAGCTGGCAGACTTGGATGAGTCCATGATCTGTTCCCGTGATGCATCGGCACATGAAACGTCGTCTGTCATCGCTCGGTTTCGTCATTCACGCCATTGGGCACGCAAGGCAGCTTCTTTCCACCACTCATCTGCTATGGAGGCATATCAGTCTTCAATTGACCTTCTCCCTCGCCTAGCCTCTCTGGATCTGCATATCCGACAACGCCAGGAGGCCCTGTCTCGGGCCCGAGGATTGGCTTGTGATGCCTGCAGCTATGCCATTCAAGAAGACCAGTTTGACAAGGCTGTTGAATTTCTGTCTGCAGGGAGAACTGTATTTTGGACTCAAGCACTCCAGTTACGGACACCCTTGGATGAACTCCAGTCTGTTGCACCACATCTCGCACTTGAACTTCGGCGCATTTCAAATGCACTCGAAGCTCCATCAGCACATGATGGCTCCCAGGCTATGCAGGATAGCTTAAAGCATATCAGGGACCTGGAGCAGGAGGCGAAACGTCGTCGTATCTTGAACAAAGATTGGAATGATACCCTCGAAGCGGTGAGAAAGCTGAAAGACTTTGATGATTTTTTGCTGCCAAAGTCCATTTCAAATTTACGAAAGGCTTCCTCCAATGGTCCCGTAGTCTTTCTCAATGCCGCCGAGTCTGGATGTGATGCCTTGGTAGTCACACAGGAGGAGGTGAAACATATTCCGCTACCGGATCTTTCAATCAAAACGGCTCAAGACCTTGGTGATATCTTACGGATAGCATTATCCTCGCATGGGGCTCGTTCGGATACCTTGCAAGCACTCCTCCAACCAATACGTACCAACCCTCGGCTTAAAGCAGTGCGAATGCCGACGGCAGGCTATACTCCTAATGATTTATTTGGAGCGGTCTTGGGAATGCTATGGTTCACTGTCGCCCGTCCAGTTATTGATGCGCTGGATCTCAAGGTTGTATACTTTTCTACCTTTCTGCATATTCTTCTGCTCATGCTCCGTCTGAATTCCAGAAGCAGGAGGACAAGGAAATTCCCACCCGTATCTGGTGGTGTCCCACCGGCTCATTTGCCCCTCTTCCAATCCACGCAGCTGGTGTATATGAAGGCGACAATCCTGAATCCTTATCCGATTACGCCATATCATCGTATACCCCTACTTTGGACACTCTCCTCGCATCGCCACCGCCCAAAGTCCACGAACCCAAGATGTTGGCCGTGATTCAGCCTGAGATTCCAGGTCATCGTCGTCTCGACTTACATTTCACTCTCGAGGAACTTGGCATGATTGAACGATACGTACCATGGCTAACGAAACTGGGAACCAAAGAAGAGCCCACATCGGTTGAAAGGGTCCTATCCCTCCTTCCTGGCACCTCATTCGTCCACTTTGCATGTCATGGATCACAGGACCTTGTAAACCCGCTTGAAAGTGCTCTCCTTTTAGGTGATGGAGATCTGAAGGTTTCGAAGATCATGCAAACCCCTATCCAAAATGCATCCTTAGCGTTTCTTAGCGCATGCGAAACGGCTATGGGGGATGAAAATGTCCCAGATGAAGCCATGCATCTTGCGGCTACGATGTTATTTGCTGGTTTCCGTGGAGTGGTGGGGACAATGTGGTCAGTTTAATTTATTATCGTCATC
Organism: Mycena vulgaris; assembly: GCA_029204335.1. NCBI lineage: Eukaryota > Fungi > Basidiomycota > Agaricomycetes > Agaricales > Mycenaceae > Mycena > Mycena vulgaris. Next base: position 207,894 of record JARGYA010000076.1, on the reverse strand, counting down.
AGGAATCTGACCTGATTTTCCCGCTCTCACAGGGCTATGCACGACGAGGATGGTCCCGAAGTTGTAGATGTCTTCTATAACCACATCTTCGGAACTAGCCGCGAATCGCATCCTGAATCCACTAAAGCTGCGGAGGCGCTACATCTTGCGGTAAAAAAATTGCGGACAGAGAAGAAGGCCTCGTTTCAGCGTTGGATTCCGTTTATTCACTTGGGACTCTGAAGCCAACTACCCGATGAGCTTGGTTTAACCTTGTGAGTTTCTAACCATTGTGCAACGAGTTTAATTGGGTTAATGGGGTCATCTATTCGATTTCAGGCACTACTAGCAGTTACCTGTACTAAGCTATGGCAGTTTAGACAGATGAATGAAGTCGACGTTGTCAGTTTGAAACTTGTTAAGTAGCACAGTATGGTGGCGGCTATCACTCAGTGACAAGTTTGAGACCCCATGTCAGATTTTTTTACTGGTGGTCCAAATATTTGCCTAAGGTCAAGTGAACGGTACGAGAAGCACGGTAGAAGGTAAAGAAGAGATCTGCCCAGTCAAAACGTGAAAACATCAATTGTATTTTTTTGTTTGTCAGATTTCGCGCTTTTTGGCGCCGGGCCGGATGGTCCCCTGCGAAAGCATTTCATCAAACTGTGGAAAATCGTCATATTTAGTTGCGAACTGGTGGTTGACTTGCTACTGCGACTTGTCTCGAATCTAGGCAATTTGCACGATGTACTGCGGCATGGATTAGATTTTGACATATAAACTTTCCCTTAATGCCTCACCCCCGTCGCGCTACATACCCCTTAAAAATCGCATTTTTTTCCGCGCTATGGGCCAAATGGCCTTTGGACTATACCTCATTGTGGTTCAAAAACGACCTCGGTCCCGTTGGCTGACGACCGCAGGGATCTTCAAGGTCGATTCCCCACCCCTGCTCCTCAACTCCCGACTCAAGCATCCGATTATAGGCTCCCCCACGGTGAAATCGTTGACCATGTTCAAACCCCTTTTTCGCTACTCTTGGTTCTGTGGTGCCCTCAAATATTTCTCCATGGCCTCGCCCCATTGAATGCCTTCATTTTGGGTCTATGCGCGCAATATTCCGGCCTGAGATATTCGCAATTTGCGGTCGGGGAGCCGGAAAACTCCTGTTTTTGATGCGCCACAGTCCAACCCTCGCGCTAAGATTCTGTTTTTGATGTTACAATCTACTGCTCGTAGCGCCGCAGCGCATCCCGCCCGCTCCAACACTCTACCTACCTACAGCCGCTACATCGTCTGCTACACCTGCAGCGTCTTCGGCAATCTCGGCCGGCCGCTACTCTCTCTACCGCAGTGTTGCTTCGGCGCTACCGATGTCACTTGCGCTACTGCCGCCGACCTGTACGCGCTACAAGCTACGCGCTACGACCCCTGGCTTCGACGCTACCACGCGACGTGTTTGTTTGCGCGTGCGTGTCGCCATCACCGTCGGCATCGGCGATGACGCGGCCTCTGAATTACAACTACTTCCATCGGTGTAACCCTAGTAAACCGCACCGCGCTACTAGTATGCTACGCTTATACTTCTACCTCAAGACTAAGCCCCATCCATGGCTATCCGCCGAAGCCGACTCGAGGACCATACTCTCCCTCTCCCAAGGTCTGTCCCTCCCCTTTCTCTGCTCCCTCACGACCTCCATTTTGTCCACTACGCACGCGCCGACGCCGCCTCGCCCCGCCGCGACTCTGCATGTTCAGAGAAGCCTACCCTCGACACGCGCCTTGTGCGATCTATATGTAGGTACGCTTTCGTGGCAGACCTTTTGACTCTTCTTTTTTCCTCCTCCCTTCTCTTCGCTCAATGTATCTATCCGCGTCGCCGCTCATGCAGCCGCCCCGCGCTGCCTCTCTCGGCGCCCATCGCCCGCCCGGTCCCCGCCTCCCTCGAACGTCGCGCACAACATCCCTGTGACCACCAGCGCCGCTCGCTGCGCAAGCGAAGCCAATCTGCCCTCACCACGCCGCCCGCGCCACTCCCCCTCTCCCTCTCCAGACACTGTACCTCCTGCACGAGCGACTACGACGTGCTACGTGACTGCGGCGACGTCGAAGTCGTCGCACCTGCTCGCTATAGCATTTGCCGACCCTGTATTACGCCCACGAGCTCCATGCCATGCCTGCGCGCATCCAAGACACTGTCCACACTGTCGGCCGCACGCGCAGCGTTGACGTCGGCATCCTTCGTCGCTCGCGTCGCCTCTATCTCCCCCTCGCGCGCCTCGGCCGTGAGTTCATTCCAGAGAGTGGCAAGTTTCAACTTGCAAATTTTTGTGAGCTCGGCGAGTCAGATTATACGCGGAAGTCCTCCTCGGGCCGTCTCAACAGACTTGGATCATGGTTACAATATTTAGTTTCACATAAAGGGCGCGAATACAGTGAATACTGCTTTCTAGGTATGAATCCTGAAACATTTCTGATCAATCCGTTGCCGGCGCACGAACTCCATCAACCGAAGAAGCAGCTGAAAATTCAAGATGAGCTTTGTAGCCGGCGCGATCCACGGAGGGCACTCACTGGAACGACGAGATTGCGTCGTTGAACGAGGTACCTCCGAGGTTGGAGTTACCGGGGCTTCTAATGGGTCCGAGCTGGCTCCCACCGCAGTTTGCCTCGCTGTATTCGCAACGTTAGACACCCCATTGCAGATTCCAGGGAACACAACTGGGAACACTTGCGTGAAAAAGAAGCAGTCCTGCTCAGAGTCGGGACCCACGGCCGAGATGTTGTCGTTGAATACGAGGGGGACGTTGACGCACTGGCCGCTGGAGCCATGGAGCACGGTGCAGGAGCCGGTGAAGCCGGCGTTGGTGCAGACGAGCCTGGTGCGACGTGAGTGTGAGTATCTGAGTAAGGGGTCTCTGGGCGACATACACGTTGCCTTGGGTGCGGGCAACAAGCGCGGCCTGTGGAGGATATCAGTGGGTGAAGGGGTGAGACAAGGACAATGGCTGTTACCGTGTCGCGTTCAGGCGCCGGGACGGCGTAGATGAGGGGGATGAGCGCGAAGAAAGCAGTGGTGAACTTCATTGTAAGTTGAGAACGAGGAGTCAGAACAACTTGGCTTCCAGTGTTCCACTGCTCAGTATTTATACAAGTCCCGTTCGGATAAATCAGTAGGCCAAGTCGACTGACTGACCAATATTCTCCCCAGATCAATTTTCAACAGGCAATTCAGCCGCACTGGTTTACCTGGGTTCGCAAGTCGGGCACACAAACGGGCGCGCCGAGGTTGGTCTGGAACTATCCGAGCACCTCCGAGCGCCTACGAGCGCCTCTCGCCCACGAAACCAGTGCCATCAGTTGATGAATGTGCGCGGAGATCACACTGGGGGCAAGGCCCATGGGCGTGGTTCCATGGCAGTTGATGGACACAGCACCGACACTTGCCATGGCACTTGCCAGGCACTTGCCGCATTCTCTTTGTGCTATTTTCGTAGGCTCGTGGATCAGCCGGTCCGGTCGTTATTTTTACACCCTTCGCGCTCACGTGCACCTTCGGCCAGAAGCAAAATTAGCGAGGCAGGTCGCGACATTGCCTCGGGGTACAGGAACTTCTGTAGTGGTTCAGGATCCCAGTGGCTTTTTTAGTTCATATTACTTGGATCTAATCACACAGATTTCACAGCGAAACAATGAGGCAAGCAGTGACTTGATCAAATAACAATAATCCAGCACATAATTCAGTAGTAGATCCCTGATCGATCCCAGAATTTCAGATAGCATCCCAGAATTCCTTGGGTGAAGCCATGTTTATCGAAGGCAACTCCGAGTCGAAACCGATCTCTGAACTCCAAGCACCGCCCTGGGATCCCTTGGGCGAACTCAATGGGACAGCAATAAAGACAGTTCAAAAACTGCCGAAGAAGTTGGGATCCGAGCCATGAACGTTGCCAAGTTAATTATCCATATTATATCGATATTGTAATTGTAGCTACAAGATAGAAAGGTATTGTATTACTGTCGTATAGTCTGTCCTCACAACGTCTCCGATAATCGAACGAGACGAGACAGCGGTCGCAACCAGTTTAGAAGCTTTCTCTGTCGATAGCATGGCCAGACCATCCGACTGGTCCCGGGGAGTGACAGGATGCCCTGGACGGTGATAAGCCGTGTACAAACTACAGGTGTATTTTCGCATTTCGCATCTTTATACTTATAAAGCACGCTCTCTCTATTCTATAAGAAGCTATCGGGAGCTCCGAATGAGTAGCTTAACAGTCACATAGCTTAGGTTCTCTATTGGCATGATCCTATGGCGGTACCTCGACTTGGGGCCAAAGTACGACTTACCGAGAACAGGACTAACTACCTTATATCAGTACCCGTGTGCGTGCGGATGGGCTGAGCGCTAGACTAGTATCAAGGAGATGGGAAGGAATACATGACATCGCATGCAGGCAACTGGGGCCTTCCAAAACGGCCGACTTCGAGATTGTTTACCATTGTGTCTCTTATCGAGAACAGCGCGACAAGGCACATGACGAGTCCAGACCCTTGGATGGGGCGAGACCTCTGTAAATAGACACGGGCAAAGTGAGTTGCCGACGGCTGAGCGTGCCTACGCATCAGAATAGCTGTGCCGGTTAAACATCAAATCGCGATGGCACCGGCACTTACCGAGACAAGTGCAACTTTGGTCTATCACAACAACCAGACTAGCTACGGACACGGGGAAGGTGTCCACCAGTAGCCATATCATAGACGATGAAGACTGACGCTCGGGACGAGTACTAGACGAAGAAGACGACAGCTCGGAAGCTTCCGTTCGATTAACCAATAACTCTCAAACCGATCGAGTACCAAGGAGAGCTCTGACTCATAGAGCCGGCGCGTGGCGAATAGGAGTCAGGGAATTCCCTAAGATCGTCCCACGGCTCCACGCTGGGACGGAGTGCTTTCCGAGATGTAGTAATAGATGTGTTGTAAAGCCGAGATCCCAGTAGTATAAAAGCACATAGTTTAGAGAGGTTCTGGAGCAGACTGCCTTGGGATTTCGCGCACAACGGTGCAGTGACATCACTCGGTTTACCTTGTTCACATACGCACCGGCGTTGTGGCTCGGAGTTGTCGTTTAGCTCTAAGACCCAAGTGACCGTTATCTCGAACCGAGTACTGTACCTTTGGCAACGATTGGATTGGATTGGATTGTATCTGTGATTGACTGTGTGACTGAATTGTGAATTGTGTGGACTCTGTCCAGCACTGCGGGTCGTATTGTGTGTGTTTTGTGTTCTGTGATTTGTGTTCTGTGTTGTGTTATATACTGCGGTCCTGCAGGAGTGTATCCTGTCCCAAACCTGGAGAAATCCAACAAACCCATCTTAATTGACATAAACTCGCCGGCTACTGGCCGTTATTGCCTTAAAAACCCACGAACCCACCGCTTGTACGAAGTCTCGAACATAGCGCGTATTGCTTGACTTTGGTTTCACAACCCTTGTCTATCCCACTCCCCTCTTCTCTGAACAGTAAACGATCTATTGACCTAATACTTGGTCTTTACCCCCGAACACCCGTGATTATCACTACTCATAAAGAGGAGGAGTTGTTGTTTGATTGATTGTTTAGTTAGTTATATTGGTTTTGACCTCTATCTCGGCTTCATAGTTATCGTTCCACCGCACCCCGAGTACCATCGTATCAACGGGAAACTCCATCGCCGACAGCACCCCCCGGAACTTCTTGAACTGAGGATACTGTCTATCCACATGTGAGTGTAGTTGAAATCCCGGCATATTGGCCTGTTCGTGCAATTAGATTATGTAGAAACCACACCAATCGGCCCAGAGACCACTCACCTGGCACATGATTCTGTAGAAGTATACTCCACCTGGGCAAATTAATATCGGCATCTGACTTGACGTTTACCCAACCTAACCGACCTTTCCGGAATTTATCAGGTTTGCCAAATTTGATCAGCAAAGGAGTTTCTGGGGCTTCGTGGGAACAAGAAGACAATACCAAAGATGATGTGTAATTACCTTTACGCACAGACTGCTGATATTGAGTAAACTCATCCCTAATGTTTAAATTTTGGGTCTTCCACCGGTGGAAAGCTCGTTTGGGCACTCCCGCGACCGTCAATGTATATTCTAGGGTCCACTGGGGTGCGCTTTTATGCGGAATAGTGTGATTGTAGTTTATGACCATGTATGCCTTGTCCGTTTCCGACAGGTCGAAGTTTATGTCGGCAGTAAGCCCCTCAGAGTTGAACTCGGGGTTGATACAATACCTGGAGACGTCAGGCAAACATATCCCCGAGGACTCGAGTGGACGTACACCATTATAGAGCGCGGGTCGAAGGCGCTATAGCTCGACACTTCCGTCTCGCTGTAGGTCGATAGGATGTTGTAAGGCTCGGATGAGTCTTAACAGGTGTACAGTCGTCAGACGGTGATCCTGGCGAGTCCGTAGGTTTATATTGTGGTAACAACCCTAAGAATACGGTCTAAACTCTACGAAAGGTTACCGAGCGTAGGAAATCACTACGCTCGACGGTGACCTTTCTAGTTCTAGGGAAATCACCTAGAACTGAGTGTCGAATAGATCTCGCTTCTCAGCGTTATTCCTAGAAGAATAATCGTCAGCTATAAGGTAAGTATTCACGATACCTTGAATCGCCTATTGCTTAGTGCCTCTGGGTCTCGGAGAGTCTCAACGAGAAAAGGAGGCCAAGCAAGGCGAGGGTAAAAGTTAAGTGTAGATAAGGATATATATTGGTGCGCTGGCGATTACATGATACAAACATGTGACTGTGTCACCTGACTACAACTCGTATGAGAGCCTAGATAACAATTCAATAGAAAGAAAAAATATAGGTAGGTAGTTCGTCATATGCATTCCTTACAGAGCCCCCCTGTTATCTAGGTGCGCGAGGATCAAACGCTTCGGGGATCTCTATCTCACGAAGGGGCAGCTGTTGCCAGTTGATCGGGAACGCCATCCGCATTAAGTAACCGACCTCGTCGAAGTCCTTGTCTTGCGGCGTATGCTCTGGAGTGTTCTCTCCCGGATTGTTCTGCTTCAAATATCGCTTCCACTGAGCGACGGTGCGCCACTTGTGCATTCCTCCTTCGATGTCCTTCAAGATATTCTCTAGGATCTTCATGACACCCGACGTTATCATCCCGCGGTAGTGATTGCTTGAGCCTTCGAAGACCGAAGGGGGCGGAAACAAAGTCATATCGTTCCCAGGACCACCCCCTGGTATGTGTCCCAAGAGCAACAGTATCTCCCCTTGCGTAACTTGATCGGTAGTGTAGAATTTCGCTGACTCGCCACTCGGCGGGTTCCGTTGCAAGAAGGTTTCCCCTTTTGCATACTCCGTTACTTGGACTGAAGGTCCCTGCACGAATCGATAGATGAGGTCAGGATCCAACACCTGTGCTAACGCTGCCACAATCCCTCCTTGGTAGATGAAGGCCACGGCATGGGGACGTTCCAATAACCCTTTCACGCAGATCAAATAAGCGGCGTAAAGCGCGGCGCCACCATGTCCCCAGGTGAGGAACGTCTCCATGTATCCCACGTCGTACATCCGGGGTAACATCAACCTATCCAGCGCAGACACGGGAAAATTTCCGAATTTCCCTACCTCGTCCAAGGGAATGAAGAGATGAAATGCGTAGCCGAAGCGCCACGCTAGGTTCAGGACATCGGTGATGTCGCTAGCATCGTAATAGCAGTTTGCCAGCAACTTCACTCGTACGTGAGTCCTTGGATCCTTGAAAACGAAGATTGCGGAATTGATCCAGGTACGATTCCAATTCAGGTTTTCCCTCATTCGCTGACCGGGGTGTGGTTCCGTCACTCGTGGTAGGTTAGCCAGCAGCACGCCGACCGCTTGTTCCTTAGATTCGAACCGCGCTAGCACATAGTCATCCAAGGTGTCGTCACCACCGTTCAAAGAGGGAGAATCCTCGTGTGTACGCGTTTCTATCTCCTCGATTGGGTTCTCAGGGGCATCTTCGTAGACCTCCTCTTCTCCGTCGTTCCCCGTTCGGTTGTTATACTCCTGAGTGAAAGACCTGTCCGACACGCCTCCGTGAGTGCTGGAGTCTCGATCGTTGTCCTGCTGACTTCCGTATCCTTCTCCTTCGGATATAGACGCGCTGCGACTCCGTCCTCTTGCCGTTCCTGGCCCTTCTGAGTCCAAGGACCGAGGGCGCTCGCTCGCCGGTGGATAACGGTTCTCTTCGCGACCTCTTGCGCGCACGTGGTCGCGTGGGCTTAGGGATCGCGAGGATCGTCGTCGAGGATAGTGGATTGGCTCGGGGGTTCTACTCCGGCAGTAAACTTCCACGTTCTCCATACGATCAGACGGCGTGGAGCTTCTCGAATAGCGAGTCGAGGTCAGCCCCATCCTTTCGCCCAAAGTAGGTCGATGATCGGGGCTCCTCCAGTTGGCGCCCGCGGACACTCCGACAGATCCGACCCTGGGGATATACTGAGTTGAGGTCCTCACCGGTGCATCTGTAGGACCAGGAGCTTAGTCATTCCCCGTTCCCCAAGCGTCGTGTGCTACGGTCGGCGTCTGCCGACCGTCGAAGGAGCTGAACACCCGACCCGGACGAGGTGCCCATTTGTTCTTCACTTTTTCATGAATGATGACGGGATCTTCGTAGAATGCGTCCCTTTCGACAACTTTAGGTCCGTACTCGGCGTCGGCAAATCTGGTCAATGGCCAAAGATGGTTGGTGGGTTGAACGCGGTCGCGGAACGAAGCGCTGGGGCGTAGCGGACTCTCCCTGAAGAATGTACAGAAGGTAGCGTTCCTCCTCCATGAGATGGCACACTTGAATCTCTCGGCGCAGGCTCTGATCTCGTGCCAGTTTAACATTGGTCGAGCGCCAAAATTCATAGCGTCTACGATCTCGTAATGAAAGGTAGGCTGGAAGTCTGTATAAACGATCCCGCGCCATTCTGAAAACTTGTCTTGGAAGAACAAGTCGAAACGATCCAAGTTGTCACGGTGATCGTCATACTCCATCACTTCGAAGCCAAGCACCTCCGCTCCGGCGCGTCCATTCCTAGCGGCCTCCACCGCGCGTAACCACACGGGATTAAAGCGAGCGAATCGCCGCTCAGACTCTTCTTCTGAAGTCCAAGGGAAATGGAAAGGTACATTATTTCGCGCTAGGTGCTGAACATTCATTTGACGATAGTCCCTGCTAAGCTTGAACAGAAAACCTCGCTTCTCGCGCAATGGAAGGTCCATCGAGGTTACTAGGTCTCGTTCATGTGCCAGTAGGTTATTGTCCCAGTCGCTGCCTAGCGAACTAATCCAAGATATGAAACCCAATTGATCCAAGAGGATGCGGCGTGCGTTTGACGCGGCGTGCTGAGCATCACGCGGCCTGAAGAAAATGACGGACAGGGTCGTCTCGTCCACGACTGACGGCATATCTCCCATGACTCCGTCCCACGCATTAGGTCCGTACCAGGTAGTTCCTCCGGCTGCCGACATGCTCACTTTATTGAGCGCTTGCGACAGCTCGACCGCTTTCGTTTTCCAGGCTTCTTCAATGAAGTAACCGTCGCTCAGCTCACTCAAGAAGACCGACGACTGGTCGAAGAGGAAAGCGATAGGATCCTCCGCGCCGTCATCTATGGCAGAGCACGGATTCCATTCTCTGGTATGAATCTTCGGGTCTTGCCAAACCACCTTATTTTCCCAGTCCATCACTTCGAGGATTCCACGAGTGTTCGTACCCTTCGGGTAATTCCGGTTCTTGACCCAATCCATAGCCTCGCCAGGGATCGCGGAAGGAGGAGCGAGATAAGAAACCCATGTATGACTTTTAATCGTAGAAAATACAGGCACGAGCTGCGCTCCGCTTCGGTCTTTAGGTCCGTAATCCGCCATCTATACTAGAGTGCTTCCGAACGGGAAATCCGCGAACGTAGGCAGCTCTACCAACCTCTCAAATCGATTGGAAATCACAAAAGATTCTGAAAGGCGGCTCGTAGACGACGGGAAAGAAATTGAGAGAAATGAGGAGAGGGGAAAAAGATAGAAAGAGAAGGCGGAACGAGGAGCCTTTATCCCTTTATCCTGGCTCGCCATCATGCGCTGGCAAGGGAAAAAAGAGACTAGAGGGTATAATCGGGCATCCTCAATGCCGGAAATCATCGATACAAGTACAAATCTTCGGCCCGTAAAAGCCGTCTAGACCCGAAGAGACTTCGAGTAATCGCACATCATCGCCGGGGCGTTGCGCAAATCTCTCGTTGTCTGCCAAGAGTCGAATTGGGAGCCGTAGTTTTTCCACCGCACCAACCACAGGTGAGTTTTCTTCCTTTTGTCGTATTTTTTTCCGATTATTTTCTCCACTTCGTATTCTTCTTGCACCACACGGTCTCTGGTCTCCGGCATAGTCGTTCTCTCTCCGAACGTATCCGGGCTCCCTTTATAAGGCTTCAAATGCTCGAAATTGAAAATAGGAAACCCGGGATATTTGGCGTCCAATCTTAAGCGGTAAGTCTTTGGATTGATCTTTTGGAGAACTTCGAAGGGACCTATCCAGCGCTGAACCAGCTTTGCCCCTTCACCCTTGGACTCTATCCACTCCAAGGAGTGCGGATTGATGAGCAATAGCGACCCGACTTTGAATTCCGGTATGTCACGTCTTCCTCGGTTATAGTATTTCGCTTGTTCTTCCTGAGCTTTTGCAATGGCCACCCGAGCGCTCTCTCTATGCATCTCCAAATTCTCCAAGTAAGAGCTAGCTTGGGCTCCCATACCGTACAGCGTCGAACCTACTTTCTTGCGCAGGATGAAGTCTAGCGGTGATTTGGGCTCGAAGCCGTACAGGAGTAAAAATGGAGAGGTTCCCGTGGAAGAATGAATTTTGCTATTGTATGCGAACTCCAGCAGCTTCAGCCAATCAGCCCAGTCAGCTCGGTCTTTTGCAACGTAAGCGCGCAACATTTTTTCCAGCTGTCTATTGACATTTTCTGTTTGACCGTCGTGCTGAGGATGATGCGATGAAGATAACGCCATCTTCGTCTTGAGAATAGCCGCGACCGCTTTCCAGAAATCAGACGTCCATCTGGGATCTCGGTCCGCTATTATACTGTCTGGCAGACCAAATCGAGAGACTATATGATCTACGAAAAGCTGAGCAAAATCTTCCGCTGACAATCCTGACGTCGTAGGGATGAACGAAGCGTGCTTGGATAGCCTGTCGACTACTACGAAAATGGCGTTGAACTCCCCTGACCAAGGTAAGTTGACTATAAGGTCCATGGAAATTGACTGATATGGCCTTGCTGGGATGGGGTTCGGTATGAGGTATCCGTAACGCGTAAAGTTCCGAGTTTTAGTCTTCTGACAGATGTCGCAGGTCTTGCAGAAGCTGATCAAGTCCCGTTTCATCCGCTTCCAGTAGAACTTGGAGCTGAGTTTCCCCCAAAGGCATTCGGGACTGATGTGAGCGGATTCTACAGGACCTTCGTGCGCTTCTTGAATGATTCCCAGACGTTGCCGCTCTGGAACGCAGAGTCTAGGTTGGTAATCTGCATCTCTGAAGAATAGCAATCCTTCCTCATTCCTGAAGAATCTCTGACCAGGCTTCCATCGGTCCTCGGTGACATCTTTGCTGTCCCAGATACGTTTCAATATTGGGTCCTTCTGGTAATCTTTCACAAACTCCTCTCGGTAGCTTGGATCCATTTCCAGGTGCAAATTCGGGGGTGGATTGACTGCCCCCCAGTATTCCTCCGTAGGGTCAAGCTCGTCTAGTTTATCTTCATCTTCTTCAAGCCCGTCTGTAATTGCTGGAGCCTCATTTGGAAGAGCGTCTTCTGGCGTAGCATCTGTGTTAACCTCCCCAGGCTCCGAGGCCGTGTCTACGTACTCGGAGTCTTTCTCTTGCAGATCCTTGCGCTGCTTCCTCGTTGTGGCGAAAGCACTCTTATGACCCTCCAAGCAGTCTCGTAACGTCCATGCCGCAAAAGTTGCTCTCTTCGCTGGTTCCCTATCCAGCCACGCCTCTTGCGCCCCTGCTAAGTCGTTAGACATGGCTAAGGACTTCCCCGCTTCCTCAGTCGGAGATATGTGAACTGGGGCTTCCCTAGGCAAGCGCGATAAAGGATCAACGTTGGAATGCTTCCTTCTCGCGCGATGCACAATTTCCAACCCTGGTGCGTAAGCTGAAAAAATCGATCCCCAAGCTGCTAAGCGCCGGTTTGAATTTTCGTAAGTGCGTGCCCATTGCAGCGCCGAGTGATCAGTCACTAATAAGATCTTCTCGCCTTCGATGAAGGGCTGAAACCGCACCAACGCTTCCTTGGCTGCCAATGCTTCGCGTTCCGTAGTTGAGTACCGTGTTTCCGCTCCTTTGAAGGACCTAGACCAGTACCCGATGACCCGCTCGACGTAGACCGTTGTCTCCTCGAAACTTGACCCCCACGACGCCACCTGCGCTGCGTCCTCGATCTTCGGTGACAAAGATACTGTTAACTTCGGAGGGGGTAAGCCTAGCTCGAACGCCTTCTGCAGCTTCACATAAGCTCGAGTCCCCTTCAGGTCCCGGATTAACATCGGCTGTATCTGTTGCAGAGCGGCACCTGCAGCCTCATCCGACGCATCTGTGTACAAGCGATACGGCAATCCTTCGATCGGATGCCCCAATACGGGCGCTCGTCGCAAAGCTTCCTTGCAGGCTTTGAACGCGAATTCCTGTGACGGCCCCCATTCCCACTTGCATCCTTTTCGCAGCAATTGGAACAACGGCATGCAAATATCCGCGTAGTAAGGGATGAAGCTTGAGAAGTAAACTACCATTCCTAAGAACGTTTGCAACGCAGATAATTTTTTCGGGCGTTCGAGCTCCAGGATCGCATTCACTTTCTCAAGGTGCGTCGACAATCCTAGCCTCGAAACTTTATGGCCTAGCAGCAAGATGGAAGAGTAAAACAGGTGACACTTCGCCGGAGAAAGAGTGAGTCCTGATCTTTCAATAGCGCCCAGCACTTGATCCAAGTGATCAATGTGTTCTTCGTAGCCCTTTGAATAAATCACTATATCGTCGATGTAAACCAGACAAAATAGCCAAAGGTACGGGGATAGGATTCCTTGCATGACGCGTTGAAAAATTGACGGCCCATTCTTGAGACCGAATGGCATCCTCAAAAACTGAGCCAGGCCACGGTGCGTACGAAAAGCCGTCTTTTCTATGTCCTCCTCAGCCATCTCCAGCTGAGTGAACCCGGAAAGAGCGTCCAGCGACGTCAAGACCTGCGCCCCAGATAATGAAGCCAGGATTTCGGATTGTCGCGGGATCGGAAACTCGTCGCCTATGGTTACGGCGTTAAGCTTCCTATAATCCACGCAGAACCTTGGTTTCCCATTACGATAAGCAATCACGACCGGTGCACTCCAAGGGCTCTTGGATGATTCTATAACGCCCATCTCGAACCATTTGTCTAATTGTTCGTCAATCACCCGTCGTTTCTCTGGGGAGCTAGTGTACATGGGAACAGCTATTGGATGTTGGTCCTCCTTTGTCCGTATTTGAGCTTTAGCTTTAAGATGTCCTAGTCTGCCGTCGAATCCAAACGCTTTTTCCCTCCGTTTTAACATGTCCCAAGCACGCTCCTTCAGATGTTCGGGCAAGGAACCGATATCCAGCAACTCCCTCATCTTATCTGAGGGATAGATAGTGTTGTCTGGCATGGCTGCTGTTTTTGGTCCGTAGTCTTCAGCCTCTTCGTTCTCGTCTATCGATCCTTCCCGATTTGGTACTCGTCCTAACTCGTCCCGGATATGGGTACCTTCTTCTGGTCCCACCTCCCCGGCTTTGTTCGGCACCCGTCCTCTCTCGTCCCGGACATGCACTCCGTTACGCTCGTTATTCTCCGAGGGTGGTACTCCTGTCCCGAAGTCGGTCCGGACACGCGAAGCATGATCCGGTGGCTCTGCAGCTTCTTGACGATCTGCTTCCTTTGCTCCGTCCTGCTTCATCTGCGAGCTTATTAGACTCGACAGCATCGCTCCCTTTCGCTGCATCGCTTCGAGCTCCTCGACAGTTCCTGGCTTATCAAAGAAAGTCCCGGGATCCACGAGAGTTCCGATGATCTCCCCTTTCCTAATCATCCTCGGCCTGTCGCTCATGTTGCTCACTGGTAGACGAGGCTGCCTTGCAGAAATGAGGGTCTTCGGCACGGTGAAGAACGAATCGTCCGCTGTCGCTAAAAGGTTCGTTTCAACTAGCCAATCCTTATCGACTCCGAAGTTCCCTTCCAGCTGAACTACTTTGCATTCATGTGCTTTAATGCGGTAGTCGTCGGCAACTCGTACCGTCAATCCTTCCGCGCCGTGTCTCCTTTTCCTCCGCTGACGTCTGGTTTTTTCTCGACGATGGGCTTTCGCTCGGTCGACGCGACTCGCGTGCGTGGATAACCCAGTCAATAGTTTCCTGAGCTTGGCAATCCCCTCAAGCTGGTCTACTCCGGTTGCGTCCACTTCAAAGTCTGTCCCTCTGAAAACAATCTTCGTTCCCAGCTCCACATTCCGGTTAACACCCAGTTCGTGGTTCATTTGGTAATCTTCGCCCAAAAGGATTGGCACTGACATTCCTTTCACTACGTATGCCTCTGCTTCGGACTCGAGAATCTCTCCGTCTGTCGCCATCATCAATATCTTCAGCTTAGTGTACCCTTTGATGGTTGTTCCCTTGTCCGTGAGTTGCGCCAAGTTCATGCGATGTCCTTCTCTAATCGCAGGAGGATTCCGAAGGGAGCTGTGAAACTCTTCCGACACCAGAGTTATGTCAGCGCACGAGTCGGTTCGGAGGTCTATCGGTGAGTCTTGCAGCGTATCGACCCATCCTCTTACCGACAGTACTGACACGCCTATGGCTGATTCCCCGGCTTTCGGGTTCCTCTTGCGACGTAGCACCACTGGCTCCAACTCGGCTGGCGGGGGAGGCGTACTCTGAGGCTCGACCCCGCTTTTCTCTTCTGCTACAACTCCGCCTTTCTCACTCGCTCCAATCTTCTTCTCCTTCCAACACGTGAGTCTTTGCTTTGGGCATACGCACTTCATTCGCCCAATACTCATCCTCGACTTCCACCATCCTTTGGATCTGTAAAGCCGATCGTTGGGACCCGTGTACTGCCTCCTCTGCATCGAGCGCAGCTTTTGTTTCCGTTTGATTGTCCTGAACGATAATCCTGTTGCCGATTGTGAGTGTATCACTCTCTTTCCCATTCGTTTCTTCGGTCTTAGGCTCTCTCTCTGTCGTGGAAAGCAGAGCTTCCACGATTTCTAGAGCAGCCGAACCTATAAAGACGGCTCGTTTGCCTTCGCATCCAGCAAAACGCAGAAAGCGCTATGGTAAAGCATCCCTGTCTCCTCACTCAAGGGGTCGGCACTGACTATAAGAACACCTCTTTTCTGCTTTTCCAGGTAAATCAGTCAGTCTGGGCACTCTCGATCCCAGTGCTTCGCGCTCCCGCAAACTTTGCATGGGGAAGGCGGAGGACGACCTAGCTTCGTGACCGCGTGGTCATTCTTCGCGAAGGGGTAACCTCCTTTTGGTGGGGGGCGTTGACGAGTCTTTAGAGTTTGATACACTTGCTTTATAGTGATGTCTCCGTCCGACAACTCGTCCGGTAGCGCTCCGTCCACTATCTCCGATTCTCTCGCCGGCTCAGCCTCGTTATCCACCTCCTTGACCTCGGCAGCATTCGCTCTCCGGAAGTTCCGTGCCGGGGGCTGCCAACCCATTTTTCTTAAGTTTGACTCCAGATTGTGTATTGTGACAGCCTCCGCTCCCGGTCCGCTACGTCTCACCGATTCCACGAGCGCTTCGTAATGGTCATTGACTTTCTCGTAGAGATCTTCCGTATTTTGAATGTTTTCCAGAACGATGATGGTGCTCCATCTCAATGGAGCGCGGCGCATGACCAAGTAAACTTCCAAAGGTCCGCCGTCATCTGAATTCGCTAGCATGCGCACGCTGCGAATCCTCCGAGTCACGAACTTCTGTGGAGACTCTTTTTCGTGACCCTCTTGACGGAAAGCCTGTTGCTCGAATTCTACGTTCATCGCTAACAACCAGCGTTGGCCTAGGTATTTATCCCTCAATCGTTGCAAGTAAATGAGGTAATTCGACCTCATCAGATTCTGTCTCCACCCTGGTAGCGCTGAGAACCACAATTGTACAGCTGATCCTCGCCTCAACCGAGTGGGAAGCCAAAATCAAAGGGCTTCAGGCATCCAACCCTGCAGCGACGCTAGCTTTCCTACGTCCCAGAAGTAGTCGATGGCCGTGCTAAAATCGCCGTCCCATTCCGGTAGCGACTCCACTTTGAATTTCGGCTCGATAGTGGGTACCATGTTTCCGCAAGGCGCTCCGGGTGCGATGTAAGGATATCCCTTGTAGGATCCATTTCCTCCACCGCTTCCGCTATCGCCACCGCCGTCGCCCCCCCCAGGTCCTGCGGGATTCGGGGCTCCTCGGTCACGCGGAGCTCCGGGCCTGTTTGGCGGTCTTCCTGGCGGTCCACTTCCTCCAGCTCCATGATTGCCGCGATGTCGGGGAGCTCTGCTCTTGCGTTCCCTTGGCTCCGTTCCCTCACTCTCGTCATCTCCGTCATCGCCGTCACCTCCCCCGATGATCCCCGTTCTGACAGGTGCGTCTTCTCTCTCAACGCTTTGCCTTGCTCTGCTCATCGGGGGAGAGCCGTAAGCATTGATATGAGGCGGCCGATCCCGGGTCGGTGTCTGCGATCCTATTGGTACTTGTAACAAGGATGGCACATTTAACATTGGTCCGGTCGAGGCGTAAACATTTCTCTGAATCGGTCCTCCCCATCCTTCTCGTGCTGACGAACCAGTCTTAGGGCGGAAAGCCTGACTCACAGAATCACTGTGAAGCCCTCCATACGGCGCTGCTGAAGCGATGCCCGATAATGGGTTTGGAATATCTCTGTGTGGCACGGTCGAGGTGCGCGCTTCTCGGCGTGGGGAACGTGGTACGTCCTGAGGGGCTTTATTCTTGCCTTTCCCGTTTTTCTCCCAGCTTTCCACCGCTTCCTCAATCTCCGCTAGTCCTTCCGGGTTTCCCCGTGGCCAGGGAGGCAAACTCCGATACCAATCGCTAGACCCAGGTTCGGGGCCTTCTGAGTAATCGACTTGCGGTAGCGTAAACTCATCCCCTTTCTTCCAGCTAGACCTCTCGGATACAATCCTCTCCGAACGTTCCCCCGCGGCAGTGTAGTACACTGCGGAAGGCCTCTCCTCCGGTAACCGTTCAGGGAAAGCGCTTATCAGACGTTCCGGAACTTGTAACGTTTTGAATAACCATCCTTCGTCACCTATGTCCCGTTCTTTTGGAAGGTCTTCCCTATGATGATGTACGTTCTCGTACAAAAACATCAATTTTTCCGCATTCGATCGTCTCTGAGGTAAGCGTTCATATATTCCGTCCACCGTCGACACTGGCGACCTTGGAGGAGCTGATCCGGCTTCAGTCCTGAACTCTGCTCCGTACTTTTCGAAGTAATGATCTGATAAAGACAGTCTTTTGCTCATCGCTATCCAAGCGGCGTTCATCTCGTCCATGGACCGCGCACCCCTCAAGATTGCGAGATGAGATCCATAGGGGTCCACTTGGAAGGTTGTCTGTCTTCCTGGTACTAAGATCGACGCTCTCTTCAAGAGGTATTGCATTTCCCTGATAGTGTATTCTAACCTCTTGGAAAAGCCTGTCTCCAGCGTGAACCTCGGAATATCCTTAAGGTCTTCCTCATTGTGTAATCCCCGATCGAAGATATTCTGTACTTCTAGAGTCTTCTTTGCGCCGAAGGATATGACTTGATTGAAAGTGGAAGTATCGTCCTCAGTATGCTGTAAGTACTCCCTCTGCAAATCAGCCATTGCCGACATAGCGAATCCTCGTGACATTCCTTCTGTCACTTCCGTTTCCTCCTCGATGTCCTCCAACCTAATCGCTTCCTCTTCGCTCGGTACCCCCGAAATATCCGTCAATGGTGACGGCGGCGGTGTGATCTTGCGATTCATGGTGACTTTCAAGGGAGGTTCCACGCTGAATACTGAATTGGTTCCGAGAGTTAACGTTCTGGGTGATGAAGGTAGAAGGTCCGGAGGAAGTGTTGTTGGCGCAGGCGCTAGAGGAGAAGGACCGCGGTTCTTCGTTTTAGCTCGGGTGCGAGTAGCAACTGAGGGGCTTCCCACTGGTGAACGAATTGGGAGCCGAGAAGGTCTCAGAGAAGGGGAACGAGTAGTCAGACTTCCTCGCTCTGTAGGACGGTCCCTCCAAGAAAAGCTAGTCGCTGCTTCCGAAGGAACTTCTTCGGGTCGACGACTGATATTCCTATTGGATGACGCTAAAGTTGGGGCGTACAAGCGGCTGGTTGTGCCGGCCTTGACAGACTCCAGATATGGAGAAGTGTAAGCTCTGACGGAACGGGATGAGTTCGCTGGAGCGCCTCCTCGTCCGCGATGAGGAGGAATTCTGTCCTCGAAAGATTCAATTGAACTGGCCAGGTTGTCGACTGTTCCCAGTGAGTCCACTTTGTAAGGCTCGGATGAGTCTTAACAGGTGTACAGTCGTCAGACGGTGATCCTGGCGAGTCCGTAGGTTTATATTGTGGTAACAACCCTAAGAATACGGTCTAAACTCTACGAAAGGTTACCGAGCGTAGGAAATCACTACGCTCGACGGTGACCTTTCTAGTTCTAGGGAAATCACCTAGAACTGAGTGTCGAATAGATCTCGCTTCTCAGCGTTATTCCTAGAAGAATAATCGTCAGCTATAAGGTAAGTATTCACGATACCTTGAATCGCCTATTGCTTAGTGCCTCTGGGTCTCGGAGAGTCTCAACGAGAAAAGGAGGCCAAGCAAGGCGAGGATAAAAGTTAAGTGTAGATAAGGATATATATTGGTGCGCTGGCGATTACATGATACAAACATGTGACTGTGTCACCTGACTACAACTCGTATGAGAGCCTAGATAATGATTCAATAGAAAGAAAAAATATAGGTAGGTAGTTCGTCATATGCATTCCTTACAGATGTTGTCCTGAACAAACCTTTCGTCCCAGCCCGAGCTTTTATACTATGTTTTAACTTTGTCTTGATCCCACTTGAACGCGTAGGCAGCTGCAGGGCCCTACCGATGCATAAGGTGCGCATGCCATTAGGAGATACTCAGCTTACCTGATGCTCGTGAAGCAGCCCCAGTGCATGCCCGAACCCGTGGAGGATCGTACCCCGCTCGAAATCCAGTAACACTGTTGCTGGACAAAAGACCAGTGAGCACCGATGTGTCATGGATGGGCACATGTGACCATGCATACGAAACGCGGTTGGTTCGGGGATGAATTTCGGCTGGGATGCTGGCGTGTGTTCGATCAGGTGACATTTCTTTTTGATCATTTTTTAGGCTTTGCCGCGACTCTCTTGGGGTTTCCTGTAGTAGTGAAACCCCTTCAATAGGGGGCTATAGATGGTACTTCCTTCGTCTGCCTCGGATTGCTATTTTCGGGCATCTTCGAGATACCCAAGACAATTCAGTAGTATGCTCTCCATAGACTGTTCATAGCATCCCTACTTAATGGGCAGCTTGGAAAATCGAGTCAGCCAAATCAGGACAAGACAGTGACAGAGGACCAACCGAAGCAAGCAAAGGCTGAGATGGCATTGTTGGTACTCTGGCCAGGCAAGTCGTTAACGGTCACCTGTGCAACTGAAATAAGCCTCCTCCACAATTGGGGTCCCTGAAGGCGAGAATTCAGCAAGTATCTTTAATCATCACAAAATACCACGTACTGGAAGAACTGGCAGTTGAATCCAGTATATGCTATGAACAGTCTATGGAGAACATACTACTGAATTGTGTGCTGGATTATTGTTTGATCAAGTTACTGCTTACCTCGTTGTTTGCTGCGAAATCTATGTGATTAGATCCAAGTTAATCAAACTAAAAAAACCACAGGGATCCTGCAGCACTACCGAAGTTCCTGTACCCTCACGCGATGTCGCGACCTGCCTTGCTAATTTTGCTTCCGGCTGAAGGTGCACGTGAGCGTTGTGATAAGGACCGCGGTGCTACGGGTGTGAATGGGATGGTATTCAGTTGGTAGCTTGGTCGTCCTCTAGGGGGTGATACAGATGAAATCCGGTTGGAGGAAGTGGCGGATACGCGTTCTGGTGGTTCCTGTTGGTCGGCGTTTGAGAAATCGCGAGACGGTCAGTGCAAAATGGGGTCAAAGGTGAAGTATACTCGTCAGGCTAGCTATCTTCTAGCTTCCTGAACTCCTAAAGCCTTCTACTTCTCTCTAGGTCAACACCTTTTCCCCGAATGCGCGAGGCGTGAGCTGAGATGTAGGAATCCGCCAAATGGGGGCTCCGTAGGTGACTTTAACGTCGTCAAGGGTCGGAATATGGCGAGGGGCGTCGCTCGGTACATCTGTATGGTCGCAGACAATTTGCCTAAGTTGACGTCTTTACAGGGCTCCCACTACTGCACGACGGGGTGTCTGCGCAGGAAGGCGGCGCGGGTAGGATGTCCGATGGTGGTGTGGGCGAGCTTCTGGGGGAGAGCTGTGGTGGGGAGGAAGGTAGAATGTCCTGAAGACAAGCGTGAACTGAGGTGGGGTAAACTCTGTATTGGGTGGGCAAGGTACACAGGAGGGGAAGAGTGGGGGAAAACCACTGCCCAAGGATTTACTGACTACTGTGTCTAAAATATGCCCTCTTTTTATATCATTTCTCACTACACAGCCTCAAGGCGCCCACTACATGTGCTACTTGCCTCGAGGCAGGCTCGTCCATGTGGTCGGTATTGGCGTCTGGGCGAACACGAGAGAAAAACCGAAGATTTGCACAAACACGAGCTGCCAATTTGAATTTGGAGGTCAACTTGGTCAAGCGCGAGGGTCTAGACCGTAAGGAGTGGACACCCTGTTTCATGGTTTAGCTGTATACAGGGTGTGGGCTCCCGCGATGTGTCGGTACCCTTGTTTCGGGGGTACAAAGTGGTGGGAATGCGGTGTTTAACCAGAGTTCTCCTGCAACTGGTGGAGCTATGCTCGCGAGTGTCCGGGTGCATGGCGATTGTGGAATTTGAGGATGTGACCACTCTCTTCGGGGAATCGCCTTCTAACCAGTGGTCGGAGTCGTTTGGTGCGAGTGCCGTGTCAATGTAGGGTTACCTCTTGTTGGTCTGCGTCCCTGTTGAAGGAGTTTCAGGACCTCGAAAGGTCTTGTTTATGGTGTATGCGAAGTGGGTATGGTGCGTTTGGTGAATTGCGGTGTTTTGCCAAATCAGGTTTCCTAGTGGTTCCGGATTGGGAAATCGCCGGTGTAACGTTGCTCCTGTGCGAGGGCATACACAGAGCATATTCAGCCCTCACAGCGTGAAGGGTGTGATCGTGTCAAAATAACGACCGGACCGGCTGGTCCACGAGCCTACGAAAATAGCACAAAGAGAATGCGGCAAGTGCCATGGCAAGTGTCGGTGCTGTGTCCATCAACTGCCATGAAACCACGCCCATGGGCCTTGCCCCCAGTGTCATACCGATCATCTCCGTGTCCAATTATCAGCACCCTACCACTTCTCTGGCACGAATAAACCCGACTGATCTCTTATGCATCCAGGCCTTTCAATTAAATCTCTTAATAAGAGCTCGGGCAAGGACGGTCACATGTCAGGTTGAGTTTAGTCAGACGGAGCGTAGGGTACCCGGTCAGTGCATTGGATCAGAACGCGGGCCTGATGTCCGTGACAGACTCAGTCGGTGATATTGGGAAGCTTCCAATTTTCCCCATGAACCAGTGGTGGACGAAAAAGGAATGTTCGCACCGCGGGCGGAGGCACTGAAGATTTTGGTTGGAGATTTTTGCCCTCCAGAAGGCCTTGAATCCATATAAAAGTATTTATTTCGGCGCCGTATTTCCCCACGGAGATTATTGATGGTGCGCCAACGGTGCCTACCTGAGTTCATGCCCGCCACAATCACCAACAAAATTCTGGTGTTCAGAGAACTACTAGAGGAAGCTACTATTTAGGGCCCCGTAGTTGGCCGCCCCCCCTAAGTGGCCATTTGGTAGCTAGCATTCTGGGCCTTGAAATTTACAACCTGGCACAATGAGGGATGATAGTAGGACCCATAACGAATGCCTGAACCGAATTTGGAGTCAGAGTGATGAGTTGATGGAAAGTTACGACATGTCGGATCGGGCTCCGAAACGTGTGAACATCAGTTTCTTATTGCCGACGCGGCTCGGCATTCTTGTCTCAGCTCCCTTTCGACCAATTCTTCGCCATTCTGGGATTTCATAGGCTCATTCTGTTCCTCTGGTCTTAGCGGATCATCTGCCACCACTCGTTCTGTCGTCAGGTCAGAAATTCCTTCGCTATCTTCTCCTGAAGGTACAGCTGCTTTTTTGAGTGGCTTATATTGGCCGACGTCGTATAAGAAAACACTGTGGGGCTACCCATCTGCATCAGCAAACCCTGGGGTTGCTGGGCAGCACTGCGTAGCACTACGGCAGTGCTGTGCAGTGCTGTAGTGCGGTAGTGGGGGGTACCCTCTGTGCAGCACTGCGTAGTGCTGTGTAGTGGACCCCCTTGCTGTGTAGTGCCGTGTAGTGGGCACGTGCATCACTACGTAGGGTTAGGGTTGCTGCGTAGTGCTGCGTAGCGCTGTGTAGTAGAGGTCTATATATAGTTGTCTATATATATAGTGAGCGTGTTATCTCATATTAGGTGCTATTGCTTGTTCAAATCTCTCGTTTTCAAAATTCAAATCTGATGCATTTCTACTACAACACAAACATAATGTACCTAAGTCTCAACACATGTTACCGTTGTCATCCCAGGGTCCAATTCCACTCCGACGGTAAGATTGTCCGCGGGAGCTGTCGGCGCGCGTCAGTACATGCAGAGGATGATGAAGGGAACCGCGAAAGAGGAGAATAAAAGAAGACTTCCCTCTCGCTGACCCCCCTTAAATCCATCCACTACACCTCATCCCGACCGACGAATCCAATGAGCATGCGTAGATCCAGCCCCGAAAGCGGCATCTTGCACACCCGCTCGCAATAAAAGATGCGGAGTTTCGTCGCGGTTCACGCGTGCGCGTAATGCGCCACTTCCGCGGTACTGAGATGACCACCTGCGGGCGGGAGCACGTCAGCGGCGTCAATGTGGGTGTTGGTGCACGCACCACTCACGGGGGGCGTGTGGTCGTCGCTGGAGTGGGTGGTACCGCCGGGGGGCGGGCGTGAGGTCTGCGGGCGTAGAAGCTCGGCCTCCGTCATCGGCGCGTGTCCAGGTCCGTGTCCGTGCGCGAAGTCAGGGCGTATAGAGCCCCCGCGCGCGTATCCCTCGGACTCAGAGCTGCCGCCCTGTATGCGTATTCGGGGCTCATCGATCCGCCGCGCGCTTCGAGGCTGAGTGAGCGGGCAGGTGTCGGGCGCGTGGGCGCCGTTGTGTGTTGAAGCGCGCGTGGTGGGCCCCGGGTCGAAGTCGAAGGGGAGGGTGTGTAAGGCAACAGCGGCACCGCTGGTCTTGAGTGGTGCGGGTCGAGGTAGAATAGTCCGTCACCCAGCACGCCAGGATGACGAGGGGCGCCCGCCCGCGATGCCGACGGACTGGGTTATGCGGATGAGGTGCGGTGGTGCTGGAAGGTGGCTAGCACGGCGGGTGAGTGCGAGGCGGCGTAGACTTCAGTTTGATGGGGGGTGCCGTTGGTGGCGATGGAGATGCTGAGGCCGTATGCCGGGAACGCGTCCACGAGTATTCTAGAGGGGGGAAAGAGGCATCAGCATGAGACTCATCAGGCAGCCAGGAGGCCGAGACAAGAAGAGGGAAAACGAAAGATAAAAAGAGAGAGGAGGGAGAGGAAGCAAAATACGTAGGACGTGCGTGAAGCGGATGAGGGAAGAGAGCGTAAAGTATAAGAAATGAAAGCCTTCGTTGCGAAAGACGAGTCGTCGCCATCGATGACGACGACGACCACGCCACCTAACAGCCCCCGCGCCGCACTCCCCAAACCCCATCCCTCCCCGCTGCCTTCCGCGCTAGCATCCGATGTATACCAAACAGCGCCGCGGGCGTGTCAAAGAGCCACGCTAGGAGCCGCGCGCAGGCGTTTAAGGCGAAAATGGAGGGATTGGGTGGGTGGTAACTGTGGAAAGGGGAAGTCAGCACTGTGAATGAGAAGGAATGAAGGAAAAATGGGAGCACACAGCAGAAGAATCGCGGGACGAGGACGGCATCATTGAAGAATGTTACTTACCGTTTCCGGTACGAGGAGGGAGGAAGGCAGAAAGAAGGCAGGAGTACGAGGGTTGCCTCAGCACAAATACCCACACTGAGAGAAACAAAATACTCACTAATCGCCACCGCAGCATCCTCGGGCATCTCAAAGACAGCGGTGCCCAAGCCCTTGGGGCGCCCGTCCGCG
The DNA here is from genome assembly GCA_029204335.1 of Mycena vulgaris. Taxonomy (NCBI): domain Eukaryota; kingdom Fungi; phylum Basidiomycota; class Agaricomycetes; order Agaricales; family Mycenaceae; genus Mycena; species Mycena vulgaris. The sequence goes on along the minus strand of JARGYA010000076.1, from coordinate 183,409 downwards.
CCGATGTCCCGCGCGGATGATGTTGCCCGCGACGCGGAAGAGGTCCTTGAGGTCCTGCCAGCCCGCCTGGTAGGGGAGCTAAGGGGAGGGGCACCAGCGAGCGAAAGAGGGAGGCGAGTTCCGTTTGGCAACCATGCGCCAGGCGGATGTGGAAAGAAGGTGAGGTGGTGGACAAAGAGAAAGAAGCGAAACCGAACCGTGACCAAATATTTGCTCACGTGTTCTATTACCACGTGGCCAATGCCTCCTGAATCTCAAGTCCCTTTCGCCACTCTCTCTGTTTATGCATACTCCTCCTCGCTGCGCCGTTAGCCCGGAGAGTCAGTGTCATCGTATCCACCGCTCCCGCCGTCCTCAGTGTCATCGTATCCGCCGCTTCCTCCGTCGACCGCCTCTTCCGAGCAGTATCCGCCTCTCCCGGCGTCGACGATTTCTGCGTCTTCTTCGTCCGTTTCGGAGATCTCATCGCTGTCTTTCTCGACAAACAGCACCTCCCTCCCGCATCTCGAGCCCCCGACGCCGTATGAGAGTTCAGAGGAGTCTTCAGATGTCGCTACGCCCATGTCGCTCGCCTTTTCATCTGTGTCTTCCGTGCTCGTGTCGGGGCCATCGCCCATCGAGTCCCGAGCGGCGCCGTTGACATTGTACGAGGCGCCATCCGAGCTGAGCAGAACCATGTCCGAAACATCTCTTACGTCGTCGTCGAACCTCACGCCGCTGTCCCGTGCACTTTCAAGCCTGCGCAGCTGGGGCCGCGCATCTAGTGGGACGTACGAGTCATCCATCCTCGGGGCCTCGCCCTCCGTTGGCTCCATCGCGCTCCACGACGCGCCCGACACTTCCGGAGAGACGTCTTTCCTTCGGCCGACGGAATCCATCTCCTCGTTCGACCGCCTGAGCACCATCCCGGGCTCGATACCGTCGACGGTGACTCCGCCACTTCCGTCCAGCCTTTCGGACGTGTCGACGCCCTTAAGTTTGGGGTTCCCGAGCGATTCGTCGTCGTCACTTGGAAGGACGTTATCGGTACTTTCGCAGTCATCATTCATGTCTGACTCGTCTTCCGTGCATTCGTCGGTGTTCGATGGATCCCTCCCGGAATCGGAGCCGCTCGAGGAACCAGCGACCACCAGTTTGCTCAGTACGCCTCGCCCGAGTCGCCCACCGGTATGTCTCAACTTAAGTAAGCCACGTTATTGTACTCATTTACTTCGCTAGTCATCGGCGCCGTCTACTCGCAGTCTTCGCCCTCTACGCCACACATCCCACCGCGCCTACACGCCCTCCTCTGCCCGTGCCGCCCCCATCTCGCAGCAAGACGAAGACACCGCATCTCCTCTGCGCGTCCCGCGGCGCCTCTGCCGTGCGCCTCGATCGTACTTACCGCTCACGTCCGCCGTGCGCCACCGTCCCGCTGAAACCTATCCCGCCGTCCACGTACGCACCCCTCAGCTCCCGGCCCCACATCCCGCGAAGGTGGACAGCCCACCCCCGCCGCCGACAGTGGAGCTCTCACCTCGCTCTAGCTGCAAGAAGAGCTCCTCGCTTCTCGCTCCGTCCGCGCTCCTGCCCCGCACTCCTTCCGCACCCGCCGCCCTGGAGGACGAGGTGCATCCTGGATCCCGCGCCCGCGACGCCGCCCTAGAGCATCGGGCTCGCGCCGCCGTCTTTGCAGCGTATCGGGCCACGCCACTAAGAATGCCACCCCTGCGGCTCGAGCGGCTCCCTCACTTCCCGCGCTGTCTTCATTACCACGGCTCCGCACCCCCCGTGCTTGACGTGCGCATCTTGCTCGCTCCGCACCCTGTGCATGTCGCGTTCCGCGTCGACGTCCTTGAAACGCATCGGACCTCCCCATCTCACGCATTGGCAACAAGCTCGCGAGAGCCTTGTGCACTGCGCTCGCATCCCGCTTCCCCCTCCCCCGCGCATTTCGCATCCCGCGCCGCGCCGCCGCCCTTGAAGCCTACCCCGGCGCACATTAGCCCGCCGCCAGCGCTCGCCAGCCCCACCCCCGCTCACGTCCCCTGGTGCTCGACATCCCCTACATTCCGCCCCGCCCCCGTGCTTGAAGCCTCCCCCCCGCGTGCATTGGCACGGCTTCACCTGTACGCGCCGCCCGCGCTCGCCGCGCGCATCCTCCCGCGCCTCACGTGCGCTGCGCCTCCTTCCTCGCCCCCCGCCACCTCCCTCGCTCCCGGCCGTCCCGCAAGCGACAACGCCAACGCCCTCAACACCAACGGCGCACACAAAGGCCTGAGCGCCGCGGCACTCGTGCGCCTCGCGCCGGACCCGCACGCGAAGCGCGGGTGGCACCGCGTGCGCAGCCACAACGCGGAGGTCGAGGCGCTCGCGGGCAGGATCCTCGCCGCGGAGCGCGCGGGGCGGGGGCGGGTGCGAGTGTGTTTGGCGCGCACCGCATCTCGCGCAAGCTCGTGCCCGTTCTATCCCTTTCGGACGCGGAGGCCGAGGGGGAGGTGGTAAAGGCGGGCGTGGTGAAGGAGCGGAAGACGACGGCGCGCGCGGTGTATGTGCGGCCGCTGGGACTGGAGGGGGGTGCGAGTGCGAGTGGGGATGGGAGGGGGGGGGGGGGGGGGGAGGGCGGCCCTGCGCGTGCTGCGCATCGCGGTGGCGCGTGAGGCGGGCGCAGGCGGGGGGCGCGTGTGGCGCGCGGTGTTGGCGCGCGCGTCCCGGAGTGGGGACAGGGGAGAGGAAGAAGGAGAAGGCCTCGCGCTGCACGTCCTCTTCGGCGCGCGCGTGGAGCGGCGTACGATCGAGAAGGTGCTGCACACGCTCGGGGCGAGGTCGGCGAGGGGCTACCACGGATGGGACGCGGATAACAAAGGGTACGCCGGGGCTTGCGCTGCTCGAAGTGCGCAGCACCGTGCGCGCGGCGGAGGTGCGTTCTTCACTTTGCCTCTTTTCCCCCCCTTGATTGATCATCGTCTCCAGCTCTACAAATTCATGCACGCGGTCCTCCCGCGCTTCCCCGCGCTGCACACGCTGCTCCTGACGCGCCCGCCCGCGCTATACCCGCCGCGCCCTGCCGAGCTGCCCTCACCGCGCTCGTCGTCGTTCTTCTTCCTCTCGCCGCCCGCGACGCCGGGCTTCCCGCCGCCGCCGGCCGTCCCACACGCGCGCGTGCCGGGGCAGGCCCCGCTGAGCCTGCGTGTGCCGCCGCCCCCGCCGTTCCGCGGGCCGCCCTCGGAGGACGTCACAGCGTGGCTGCGCTGGGCCGTTTCCCCGCGCGTGGCGCTCACACTCATCCTCACCCTCCCCGTTCCCCTCGCTCTGCGACTTTCTGTACATTGGTCAAGGAGCCAACGACCGTAATTATGTACTTAGTCGTTGCGATCTTTCAATATATGTCTGTAACTGAAAATTACACGGAAACCTATTGACGTCAAAGCTCGAAAGCCCACTCAGCCTGCCCTGTAGCACGCACTCCTTCATTTTCGTCATTCACATTCTTATTGAGCGTTCAAATCCTTTAATTGATATTGAAACCTCCATTTGTATAGGGTTAGGGTTTGTTGAATGCGAATCCCTACGCAGTTGCACTAAGCTGGCTCCCAGGCACTATATAGAGGCATCAAGCTACACAGTACTACATGGTGACCCCTCCACTCCAGAGTACTATGTAGCGCGCCCGCCACTACACAGTCAGCCCCCTACTACACACCACTACACAGCGCTACACAGCGCTACGTAATGACGTCGGCTACTACCGGCACTACGGCACTACGGCAAAATCCCGGTTTTGCTGATGTGGAACTTGGCACGGGAGCTTTTGGAATCTAATACTTCAATTCAGGATGTACTTCGAAATTTTATCTGTTCAGCTCCTTTCTCAGTGCAATGCTTTGCCGCAGACAACACACTTTTGATTGTGTCAACAATGGCATTTTTTGGTGTGCTCCAAGCACCTTAATATGAAGTTATTATTGCAAATATGTTGTATACCTTTCCTTCATGCTGTTTGAAGCCCAATTTGAGGCCCAGTAAGATTCCATCTTCCGCTAGACACGGCATTGCTTGAGCGGCTTGAGTTCGGCCTCTTTCCCGGTCGAAGGAGCAGTTATTTACACCCCGCATATGAGCCGGATGAAGACTAATATGTGCCCTAATTTTGAATATATACCCTAGTTTCGATTCCCGATGGCTCCGGTTGCCGAGTTCCAGCTTCAAAGCTTGATTTGGCGAGGTGGCCAATTACCCTGTTATTTGGCCTTGTTGGACCGCCGTCCGAAAGAAATTCACTGCCAGGACAAATCTTCATATATTTGGTTGGGAGTAGGCTTAAAAAATTCGTAAGATGTCTGCCTTTCATCTGGCGTTGTCTTGCCCCTGTGGAACGACGCCACAGGCTGATACTGACGCATGAATGCTTAGGTGGCCAAGTGCGGGGTCAAAAATAGGACAGCCCGGTGATTGAGTTGATTGCCCTGGGGTCGGGATCCGACTTTACCCTAGGCATCATAATTCTGCACCGGAGTCCGCATACCGGACGGCTTCGAGCGGTATGTAAGTTCTTGTGGGGAAAATCTGAAGACCAAGTTCAAACCCCCTCAATTCTTTGTGGGTCTCCTGTAGCACGTACCCCGACTATGGTCCGCTCCTAGCTCACCTAATTTATTGAAATTATCCAGCTCAGTACGACCATGTAAGCCTGGTCAAGCATCGGCAGGATGTATGGACTGGCGAGCGGCCGTGATCCTGCGGCGGAGTTGGGTTGCCGCAATACCAGCAAAGCCCCGGCTCTCCTCCTCGGCAAACCGCATTTGATCCGGAGCAGGCCTCTGCAGCAAACCCCACATGGGTCTTTACATTGAATACTATCGATTACCCACATGTGCAAAAAAAGATTGATGTTACCGCTACAACCCCAAATGTCGCTGAATGATCCTCGGCATCCGCATATGTCATCTTTACCATGTCTAGACGTTAATTCCTGAAGGGCTTGATGTTTGAAGAAGGTTTGAGGCCAAAGATAAGTCGCCGAGACGCCACATCAAAAATACCTACATGTGCAAAAAAAACTACTGATCTCCTTTTGGGCTCATTTCTTCACTGTATCCTCCAAACTCTTCACCATGTCATTCCTCGGCAATAGACGCATTTTTTCGCATTTTATTTCGAGGTAATAGGAGGAAAATTGAGGTAGAAAAGATTATTTTCTTTTTTTTGCAGAGGTAGGTATTTTTGCATATGTGGGTAATCGATAGTATCTAGTTGGTTTTCCTTGAAATATATAGCACAAGTCCTCCCGACTATCGAATACCACCACCTGAGCTGTGTGTCGAGATACCCAACTCCGATATTGATTAGCCATGCCACGATGCCACCTTTTGTCCTGACGCTGTACCAAATTCGGCACTCCCATTTGACTTTTCTAACGAAATCCGGGGGCGTGCGCTTGGTTGAACAAAACCAATTATTTTATGACATTAAACCTATCTGGGCGCCGACGTCGACGATTGGCTGATGGAATGTCAAGGGTACTTTGGCCAAGCGAGCCTGCAACGGCGCGTCGACAACCGTCAACACCCTTTGTGTTTCGCGCTTTGACCTAATCTCCTTGATGCTCGATGGTGGCCTGCGCATTGATTGGTTCGCTTCATAGCCCATTATCCCAGAACAGCCATCAAAGCGCTGCTGGAAACGCATAAAATGGGCCTACTCCCCGTTACTAAATCGCCCTCCCTTCCCTATACTTCTCAGTGGCACAGTGCTCACTAACGTTGCTGTCCCACTCAAGTCGAAGTCCAATCTCAAATCTCCACCTCCTCGATGTCCAAACAAAAATCTTCGGAAAAGTGGCACAAAGAACACGCCTTCGAGGACGTGGAAGAGGAAGCGCAGCGCTGGGTATACGCCGGAAGTGTACGTCCACGGCCTTACCTTCCGCATCGTCGCCTAATACTATACAATGCATCGCGCAGATCGACCCAGACATGGAAGAGACGGACCTGCACGCCCACTTCAGCGCCAGCTGTGATGTGCACGAGGTGGTCATCCGCTACACCGGCGGCCTCCGCGCTGGAATTGCTGACACGGGCTTCCGCTATGCAATTGTCCTGCTTGCGTCGGTGGAGGAGGTCGAGAACGCCCTGAGCCTCCACCGGACCCAGGTTCCCGGGTCTCCTGGAAGGATCACTCTCTATCCTCAAAAAACGATCGTCTGCTCATTGAATTTTTAAAATGCCTAGGTCGAAGCCGTCATCGGCGATCTGGAGGAAATTCAAAAGGCGTACGTGGCGTATCTAGACGAGGGCAAGGCGAAAACCCCTGCCGGCACCAAAGTTCAGACAGATGTGTTGTTCTCTTTGGTTCCGTGTACTCTGTTCGGTGTCTTACGAGCCCGAGCATCCGGCAAGGTTTCCTCGCCCGTGAAAGCCGAGAAGACGCAGGTGTGAATGCCCAAGGATAAGGTGAAGAAGGGTCGCAAGGAGATGTTCGAATTTGCGATGACCTTGATGTAAATTGGTCGTATCCGCGCAATGTCTTATGCTCTTCCTCGTCAAATAACTATTTGAATATCTGTGGCGGAATGACTCGCTGCTATAACTTAGCTCGTGAGTGCCGCAGCCGCTAAAATCAATATTCCAAACCAAATTACAACGCGCACAGAAGCGCCGCAGGCGCGCCATTGTTAAACAGCCTGGTGGTAAACGCAACCCCGCCGACGTATTCATCCCCGGCACAGCTGCCCTTGAACTGCCCAGGCGCAAAGTCCTCGCCCAGCGTATCTGCGCGGTTATCGCCCTGGTCGAACCACACCGTCCGCCCACTCGTGCCCAGCATCTGAGATGCCTGCGCGCAGAGCACCGTGGACAACTTGACGCCGCGGATCGCGTATCCCGAGACGAAGTAGCCTACCGGACACTGGTACTTGGGGTACCCGGATGCCCAGTCCTGCACGACGTGCCGCTCGTCGAAGACGACCTCCACCACGCGCGCGCTCGCCCAGAAGCGCCGAAAGTGAGAAAAAGAACGTATCTAGGAGCAATCCAGGAGTCATCTGATCAGTGATAACTCGGTAAGCTGTGGTACGCGAGGTCATGCCAGACAAGAAGTTGATGGTCGCTGGTGCCTTGAATAGACGAGAATCCAGTGTTAGTGAAAGAGAACTCAAGGTGTAGACAGTTCCAGAAGACAGCGGACATGAAGCGCCGAAAGTGAGAAAAAGAACGTATCTAGGAGCAATCCCGGAGTCATCTGATCAGTGATAACTCGGTAAGCTGTGGTACATGAGGTCATGCCAGACAAGAAGTTGATGGTCGCTGGTGCCTTGAATAGACGAGAATCCAGTGTTAGTGAAAGAGAACTCAAGGTGAGCACGTCAGGCAAGGTGCAGGTTGGGGGGAATTCGGATCCTTTGGTCCTCGGAGGCGAATTCCGGGAACTTTCCGAACGCGCGTCTTTTGTTTGGTGCGGTGGTAGGTGTTGGGAAGCATGTGGATTATAATTAGACTAGCAACTGTCGAGTACATGCGGGGACGAGTGACGGGTCAGTCGGGATCCTCCCTATGAAACTAAAATCGAAGCATTGGAATAGGTAAAATAGCAAAGCAGTATCATTCAGCTTTGAGCAATACCTTAGAAATGTTAAAGTCTAGAGGCAAATCATAACGTCTGAGTGAATCTCTGCCACAGGTTGTCAGCAACGTCCGGTGAGTTCCCCAGCGCTTACGCTCACCTCAAACCAATCGCAAGCGTGATCGGCGCTAGAAAACTGCGAGAGGGACGTGAGTGTGGGATTGATATATATGGCGGGCACGCACCGTGGTCGTAAAGCCAAGGCGATGCAGGGCGGGCGCGATCCGCGCGTATTCGCTGGGATCCATCTCAAGCTCGATCGCCGGGGATCGGTGAAGGGGCAGGCGCGCGAGCGCGGAGGCGAGCGCTTCGGCGGCGATGTCGAAGAAGCTGCCGGCGAGGACGAGCGTACGGACGCGGTTCGAGGGCGCGAGGGTGTCGAGTTCCTTCGGCCATCCGCGTTGGCTTTGCGACCAAATCCGCATGAGGGTAAGGCCTCTGAATGGAGAGAGGTCAATCGGCGTGTGGCCCGCCTGCGGATGGAGATGAGCGAGTTGGGGATAAACCCGAAATACGAATTGCACACATTAACACGGAGGTCTAGCACCTCGACCGTGGCGAGGCCGGCGGAAAGTTTGGGCCAACGAAGCGCTTCGTTGTTTCCCAAGATCAATAATATCCTCAGCCCCGAGAGATCAAACGGGCAATATTCGTGGTTTAGCCAGGCGCCGAGACCTGCCACGCCCGTGAGCCTGAGGGAAGAATCCATAGGAGCTTGGCTTAATCATGGGGCGTTGAGATATTAATCCGGGTTGAAAGCAGAGATTATCGAATCCGGATTAATTGTGGTGAGCGCTTGAAGGCCGGGCAGCGTCGGAGTGAACTCGGTTTAAACTGGTTCAAACGGGTGAGTGACGGAATTGTGATTGATCGATCATGAACCGGATTAAACACTGGATTAAACACTTGATGGATTAAACACTTGATGATGGATTAAACACTTGATGGATCGAGACAAAAACAAGCGTCCCGTGTGGCTCGATCCGCAGGCCTCGTCAGAGTAGACCACAGAAGACAAATCCGTAACTTTACCAACTGAGCTAAACTGACACAACAAATGTCCCCACGAGATAATCACCTTAGATCTCATTGAATCAATTACATTCAGCCACAGCGCGAGGTCACTGAAACAAAAAAGGCTTTCTATCGAGCTTTTATCATAGTACATGAGTCAAGCTATGTAGATAAACGACCAGATAAATATTGTTCCTCCTTCATCCGTTCCCCCTTGATAAACTCGATCACATTTGCCGTTAGCGAGAGTAATGCCTGGTACCCGCCCAGCCTGACCAAGTTTCGTGCATCTTCCGCTCACCGCTCATACATCCATACTTTCTGACGAGTGTAAGCCGCATGTCCTGGCTGGTCGGCATGTGAGTCCCCCAGTTGACTCCATACCGACTGCATCTTGACGTAACTTCGAAGTGTCCAGAGCAACTCAACAAGTTTCTGCTCCTTCTGTTCTTACCATTGCCGCATCTCCGCCTCTGTGCGAAACCATTGAAACCCATCACCTAATAACAGATTTAGAGTTTTGACCATTCCTCCATTTCACTATGAGAAAGCCTCCCCATCTTCCCCAGCTGCCACAACCATCCATCAGGCCGCCGAGAATCGAGATCTTGTTGCTCCTCTGGAGTGATCATATGTTTGCATGTGGCAATCCCGACGCTTGATGGTATCCTGTATATTATCGCCGGCCCTACTATTGTCCTTTCGTTGCCTTTCATCCGACCTCCTCAGCTCCAAGATCGACTAGATCAAGTTCCCATTGCTCACCTGAGACGTTCCATACCCCCACTCCACAGGATTTCAACCTTGTGCAATCCCAAGCCGTCCATATACCAGTCCCACACACTGATGAAGACCCGAGTAAGTGAAAAAATGTGTAAGTCTTCGTATGTGTTCTGATGATATGATAGTTGATTCCACTGCTCCGATTCTCCCGAATACTACCAACAACGGGTACATTTCGCGGTTTTACCTGTGGTGACGTCTATACTTATTGCATGAACTTCAGTCCAATTGAAACTAGTGGAACACCGGCACCTCAAGATATTGTGCAGAATGTAAAACGCTCCAAGCAAGTGTTCTACTCTGTCTTGGCAGTTACGGTACTTATGTTCTTTACTAGCCACGACGAGCACTCGGAGATCACAAAGCCCCGAAAAAAAGAGCCAAGCAAGCATCATTGTGGGATCTCTACATGCAATTTTCTTCGTGTCTTCCAGTCAGGGCGACGAGAATCACCCCTCAGAGCCCGAAATCCTGTGCTGTAGGTCCATTTTCCCCTGGCCATCTGTGGAAATTAATATCTGATCATCGGAAGCAATGGCCATTGACAGAGCCGCAAGGGCAGCAAATCTGCCATCGCCTCCGCAAGCAAGACGCCGCGGAGATCGACACACCAACCGGCAGCCAAAGTGTCCACGACAAATAGCTAGAAGAAGGGTGGGAAGCCCGCTCGGCGCCGAAGAGCTCTGTGTGTACATATAATTTTCTGCACGGTAAATCCTTGACTTTCCAATGGAGGCTTTGTGTATGGCGGGCAGGGTGAAAGTGATGTTGTGATGTTGCACTGACGTTTGACTGACGCTGTGACATTTTCAGTTGACGCGGATGGGCGGGTTGATTGGCGCAGCAATGTCACACTGCCGCAGTGTCACACTCTAGGCATATTGTGGAATTCCATTTCACATCATCGAACGCCACTGCGATGCGGGATTTCGTGGATATTTGTCTCCAATATCATACTGAAATATGTCTGCAAAATGATAACACCCAAATGATCATGTGTGAACCCGAATTCCATCTCCTGCGAATACAATTCAAGGGACATGTTCACTGTTATACCGACTCGTATGTGATACGAAGGAGTGCCAACAACATTCTGAACATCAGGATCAGTACTCAAGAAGAGTTGTGGCAAACTTCACGTTGGGAAGACACCCAACTCAACTCTTATTTCTACTCTAACTCGTCTTATTCGTCATCACTGAGCCTCCTGTGGTCATTGGTATTCATCCGCTGTTTAATATGTGTTCATCAATCCACCTCGTTTAATTCTTCTTCGTTGAGCTTACTTTTGTCATTGGAATTGATCTGGTGTTTAATCTGCATTCATCCATTTGATTAATCCATCCACTTTGATTTGATCGGTTGGAGTCTTGCAGCAGTATTTAAACCCCTTGTTCAATCCTGCTCAATAACTCAATGAACTGCCTGTCCTTGCTCAATTGATGCACATCATCCTGAACTGTCGTGGAGCTGGTTTAATCCTCATTAATTATGCTCAATTGATCATCGATTAAGCACCTCCGACGCAGAATTGTGCAGGCAGTAGGGTGCTAGAGGATGGGGGGTACACCTCAACCCTAAAGTTCATGTCCCTGTTATCGGTCAAATAGTCTACTTGGAATCTCCATCTCCTTCATTAACTTTCGAACTCAAGAGGTCCGGGGTTCGACCCCGCCTGGTGGCTTTTTTTCGAGCTGAGACCTGCCTAAACTTTGAACCTGCTTAAAGGCGGTGCTGTTCAAACGCCCGGCCGCCACTGACGGCATTAATCTGGATTCGATAATCTCTGCTTTCAACCCGGATTAATATCTCAACGCCCCATGATTAAGCCAAGCTCCTAGGGTTGCTGCTGAGGGATTCCAAGCGGATCGGCGCAAAACGAAGTGGCAGGGTTGGTGGGACCTCCTCGATCGACAGATCGCGCAGGTGGATGCCCAAATGCCTAATCGTGGGCGAGCACCGGTCCCAGATCCGCATAAATGTCGCTGGATCGTAGGAGGCGCATCCAATTTGCGCGCTGCGTAGAGTAGGAAGCACCAGCAGCTGCTGCAGCGCAATTGCTGACGCGGAAAACAGGGTGAGGGTGGTGTACACTGCTTTCAAATGCGTGAAGGGGAAATTGCAGATGGCTGCGTAGGTTTCGACAGAGCAAGAGATTTGACGGAGCCGGATATCGAGACGGTGGGCACGGGAAACCAGGGAGCAGGCTTTCAAATCCGACTCTCTGTCATGTAGAAAATCGATGATTTGTTCCAGCAGCTCCTGTGTTAACATCTGAGCATCGTGTTACGCGTCCGTCACGTGTCCGTGCCAAGATATCTTATTTTCAGATCACGTTGTATCTCTCACTGGTTCTTGCTACAAACGAGTGAGAGGTACGTTCGTCTATTACTTATTCCGAACATAACCAACTTATTATTTACCTAGCTATTACTGACTATAAGTCATATAGGTAAATATAATCACTGGTTCTTGCTACGAACGAGTGAGAGCTATTACTGACTATAAGTCATATAGATCTCCTACGTTCACATCCTGCGCTAGCTGTGGTTGCATTTTGTGGTCGATGTCGTGAAGGAGGTGGTGGTAGTAACATGAACAATCATCCCATCACAAAGGTCAGCAGAGTGCACTGCTTTCCTCACCACTTTTTCGCAGGGTTCGCAGGGCTCGCCGCCAAGCCCAAGGCCTTGAGAGTCGGAGCTGAAAGCCTTCGGAAGGGTCAAGGGTAAATTGAGGGGGTTTCAAGGCCATCAAATTGTTTCCTGCTCGAATGTAAATCTCGAACAAATCTCGAAGCCGTCCGGTATTCGACAAGTGTGCGGGCTCAGGCGGACTCCGGTGCGGACATATGATGCGTAGTGCGGTAAGCAGACAGAACCCCAGGACAGTCTGCTCAGTAACCGGGTCGTGGCCTGCTGTATTATTTCTCTGACCATCAGGCTTTGTTTATGCTGGTGACGGACAGGCATCGTTAGCGCCATCGTTGGCGCAACGTCAAATAATTTCCGAAGGGAACTAGGGCGCTGAAATAAATACTATATTCATGGAATGGCATTTACGGCCTTCGGGAGAGCAAAAATCTCCAGCCAAGAATCTTCTGCTTTTGCGTCCACCGCTGCAGGTGTCTGGTTCACGCAGAGAATCGGAAGCTTCCCGATATGGTCTCTCGAGTCTTTCGCGGACATCAGGCCCGCGTTCTGATCCAACGCACTGACCGGGTACCCTACGCTCCGTCTTACTAAACTCAACCCGACATATGACCGTCCTTGCCCGAGCTCTTATTAAGAGATTTAATTGAAAAGGCCTGGATGTATAAGAGATCAGTCGGGTTTATTCGTACCAGACTAGTGGTAGGGTGCTGATAATCGAACACGGAGATGATCGGCATGATCTTCAAGTGATGGCGCTACTTGTGTGGGCGAGAGGCGGGGTTAGGCGCTCAGATGGTTCCAGACCAACCTCGGCGCGCCGGTGTGTATTCGTACCAGACTAGTGGGAGGGTCCTGATATTTGAACACAGAGATTATCGGTATGATCTTCAAGCACATTCGTCAACTGATGGCGCTTCTTTGTGGGCGAGAGGCGGGAGTAGGCGCTTGGATGGTTCCAGAAAGACATCGGCGCCGGTGGAAGCCCGACTGACGGACCCAGATAAATCCGTTCGGTTGACATTCCCGTTGAATAAGGATTTCGGATATAGGGAGAATATTGGTCAGTCAGTTGACTCGGCCTACTGATTAATTGTCCGAGCGCGACTTGTATAAATACTGGGCAGTGGAGCACTGGAAACCAAGTTGTTCTGACTCCTCATTCTCAACTTACAATGAAGTTCACTACTACTTTCTTCGCGCTCATCCCCCTCGTCTACGCCCTCCCGGCGCCTGAACGCGACACGGTAACAGCCACCGTCCTTGTCTCACCCCTTCACCCAGTGATATCTTCCACAGGCCGCGCTTGTCGCCCGCACCCAAGGCAACGTGTATGTCACCCAGAGACCTCTTATTCGGATACTCCCACTCACGTCGCCCCAGGCTCGTCTGCACTGACGCCGGCTTCACTGGCTCCTGCACCGTGCTCCACGGCTCCAGCGGCCAGTGCGTCAATGTCCCCCTCACGTTCAACGACAACATCTCGTCCGTGGGTCCCGACTCTGGGCAGGACTGCTTCTTTTTCATGCAAGTGTTCCCAGTTGTGTGCCCTAGAATCCGCAATGGGGTGTCTAACGTTGCGAATACAGTGATGCAAACTGCGGTGGGAGCCAGCTCGGACCCATTAGAAGCCCCGGTAACTCCAACCTCGGAGGTACCTCGTTCAACGACGCGATCTCGTCGTTCCAGTGAGTGCCCTCCGGGGATCGCGCCGGTTACAAAGCTCACCTCGATTTTTCAGCTGCTTCTTCGGTTGACGGAGTTCGTGCGCCGGCGACGGATGGATCGAGCAAGCATGATCAGAAATGTTTCAGGATTCATACCTAGAAAGCAGTGTTCACTGTATTCGTGTCCTTTGTATGAAACTAAATGTTGTAACCGTGATCCAAGTCTCTTGAGACGGCCTGAGGAGGACTTCCGCGTATAATCCGACTCACTGAGCTCACAAAAATTTGCAAGTGAAGCTTGCCAGTCTTTGAAATGAACTCAAGAAGATTTCCGCGCGGTTCTGTGAGTTAGTAGAGTCAATGAATAATTATTTACCATGACAGGGCATGGTAAGGTTTAGGTCAGGCGCGCCGGGGCGCTTTCCCTCGCTACCGTCGGTGTTCCCCGAGCCGGGTTTAAAGGCTTCAGGCAGCTTAAAGCAAAGGCCGAGGGGCCAGAATGCAAGTCACGGGCGACCTGGTACTTAGGCACAGCCGAGGTGCGAAAGTACTGAATCAGGATCAAATTGAGCGGTCCTGGTTCAACTTAACCTCAACGGGTACGGGTGCACATGCGCGACGTGCAATATCCATGACATCCGACAGAGGTAACATAACTCGACGGGGTGACTTGCTTGCAATAGGGATGTACGAAGGCAACTGGCGTAAGATGGCCGAATACGGAGGGGAGTTTATTGGAACTTATGAAACACCTCACAAATCTAATTTAACGTAGCTGGCGACACATCGCCTCACAACCGAGAAACCCAGAGATCCTCGACGAAATGGCAGACCAGAGCTGTAAAGATGTCAAGTCTCAGACTCTTGTGACTCTCAATTCAGCACTCAACAGTCTCAGCTTCAATACGGCATGCCGCAGGAAAATCAGTTATAGGCTGTGTGTCGGTGGCTCCTATCTGGAATAAAATGCTTGACGATAACGCGGCGCTTGGACAGTCAATGGAATTAAAGGGCACACAGAACCTCATAGGAAATTAGGTCCAATCCAGCACAGACATACACGCGTCGTTCTTTCCAGTTATCGCAAGACGTGGGTTCATTCATCCCGCACTAATCTACCATGGAATTTCGTCCGTCTCTATGTCCCAAAGCATGCCTCCATGTGTGGCTTTGTAGCTCCAGAACCGGCCCCCAGTCTTCTCCCGCGTCGCGCCGTCAATCCGCGACATAATCCCCGCGACGGAGTCCTCGACGCTCACCGGCGCCTGTGCCATCCCATTCGCATTGGCCCCTTCATTTCCCATATCCGTCGCCACCCATCCAGGGTTGATTGCGAGCGCGATGAGCGCGGGGTTCTCCGCATCCATCGCCTTGACGAGGAAGTTCGCGGCAGCCTTGGAGGAGCCGTACGGTGTGGCCTGGAGGTGGGTGTAGCGCCCCATGGAGCCAATCACGCTGGATATGAGGGCGAAGATGGGAGTTTTGCTGGGTGAGGCGAGGAGGAGAGTATGCGCTGCCTGGAAGAGGACGACGGTGCCTAGCGTGTTGACCTCCCAATGTTGTTGGATTCAGAGATTGGCGTCGTGGGGAGGGTGCCGTAGTATTTTGAAATGCCTGGGATGCGCATAAGTACATGATTTAATGCTCGAAAAGAATACCGGCTCACCGGCGTTGGCAATGATAACGTCCAACTGCCCGGCAATTTTCTGAATTTCTGCGATGGCAGCCTCGTTGTCCGCCTGATCAGCAGACGTGAGCTTCACGGGGTGGACATTCGGGTGTTTCGCCGCGAGGTCCTTCAGGGATTGCGCAGCGGGGTCACGGGAACCCGCGAAGACAACGGTGTCGGGGCGCGCAGCGAGGCTGGCGGCCAGAGCGTATCCAATGCCACGGTTCGCTCCGGAAACTGGAAACATTGAGGAACTTTAAATGGATTGCCTTCAGGGTGTCAAAGGCTTACTGAGGTAGACGGTCTTATTAGACATGATTGTTTTGTGAGACATTTTCCACCCACCGGGAAACCTTTATATATTTCGAGGCGCCCATTCTGCCCAAGTCTTGTTGCCTACTGGTTGGTCAGATAAGTAAGCTGCGCTCGAAGTCGGATAATTTGTAATCGCAGTTGGTAATGCCCACAGATGCAGCTTAGTGATGGGCGGGCAACACGGGCTTGGGCCCGGGTCTACCCCCAATCCAAATATCCTCGATCTTTCACTGAAGCATTCTTGTGTAAATCTCAGGTCAAATCTGATATAAAGGCACTTTACCATAGGCAGCCATGAATCGGGCCATCGATTTGATTTGATTTGATATTCACGGGTAGCCATACCTAGCTAAGTAGTGCTATGTGGTTTTGCCCTACACGGAGTATGCTGGGGTGAGGGGTAAGTGATACGGTCTGGGGCTTTAGTGGTATGACTTGTAAGTATCGAAAGCCAATCTTTCTTTTGGTTCGCCACCCGCATTAAGATTCGTACGTCAAGTGGCCCGCTGAGATTGCAGGTGTGCGAGTGGCGTCGTCTTCAGTGAGACCTTTGTCATTCAATGTAAATACCCATGCGTTGTTAGCCGCAGAGCCCGGCGCGTGCTCCGGATCAAGGATATTTGGCGGTGGGAGAGAGCCGGTGCTTTGCCGGTCTTACGGCAACCAAAGTCCGCAGAAAGTTTGACCACGGCATCTCGGCAATCCGCACATCCTGCCGAACTCTGCTGATGTTTCATCTGGGCGTAGTTGGCACATTAGGTGAGCTACGAGCGGATCATGATGGGGGTACGTCTAAAGAAGCCGGTCGAAGCATTGAACGGGTGTCTTCAGCTCCCCTCCTACCCCAGAATTTAAAGCTCGAAGCCGTTATGCGGGCTGCGGGGCGGAAATATGACGCCCAGGGTGGGAGGTGGAAAGTCGAATCCCTACTCCAGGGAAATCCACTCAGTGTCCGCATCGTAGCTTCCTCTAGTATTTGCCTGAACATCAGTTTTTTTGGGTGTATTGGGTGTATGTGCTATGGATTCAATAACATCTCCAGCAGAAACTATTAAAGTCCTTCCTCAAGGCCTTCGCCTGTCGAGCGAACACTGTCCATCACTGGATGACCCTGTTTCCTGCAGCAGAATTGGAAGCTTCTGGATGTGACTCATCGAGTGCCCGTATTCGGATCCAATGCACCGACCGGCCTACCCCACGCTACGTGTTACTAAACTCAACCTGCCGTATGACCGTCTTGCCCGCACTCTTATTACTAATAATTGAAAGGCAGGGAGGGATCAGGGCTCGGTCGGGTTCATTCCTACCAGACTAGTGATAGGGTGCTGACAATAGAACGCGGAGGTGATTGGTATGAGCCCGTTGAAAATGGATCTCGCGGCAATATTCATCAGTCGTCTACTTATTAATTATTCGAGCGCGAGTTGTATAGATACTGAGCAGTGGAACACTGGAAAGCAAGTTGTTCTGACTCCTCATTCTCAACTCACAATGAATTTCACCACTGCTTTCTTCGCGCTCATCCCCCTCACCTCCTCACCTCCTCACCCACTGATATCCTCCACAGGCCACGCTTGTCGTCAGCACCCCAGGCAACGTCTACGCTACCCAGAGACCCCGGAAAGAAATACTCACTCTCAGGTCGCCCCAGGTTTGTTTGCACCGACGCCGGCTTCACCGGTTCCTGCACGACGCTCCACGGCGGTGGCGGCGAGTGCGTCGACGTCCTCCTCACCAACGACAACATCTCGGCCGTGGGTGCCGACTCCGGGCAGGAGTGCTTCTTTTTCAGGCAAGTGTTCCGACTTATGTGCGCTGGTGTCCGCAAAGGATATCTAACGTTGCGAATACAGTGATGTAAACTGTGGTGGAACGAGCTCGGGACCCGTCATAAGCCCGAGGCAGGACAACCTCGGCGGCAACATAATGAACGACGCGATCTCGTCCTTCCAGTGAGTGCCCTCTATGGATCACACCGGGTACAGAAACTCATCTTGAATTTGCAGGTGCTTCGTGGTTGAAGGAACTCGTGTGCCCGTAGTACCGGGAACGGCTGAATCGAGCAAAGTATGATCCACTCCAGGATTTATCTGTACCTACAAGAGGTTATTCACTTAGATTGTTTTCGGGGCCTTTGATTTTGAATGATTTAACTGTGATTCGATTTGTGGGTTGAGAGGGCACGAAGACGAATCCCTCGTATAATTCTCCCTGAACTCGCAGCCGAACCCAACTGGCAGCAGCTGTGTTAGATCAAGAAAGCAATTCACTGGTTAACGTTCGTTATTCCGACCGGTGTGATCCACGCACCGAGAGAGAATCCGAGCAACGTCTCGGAGGCGCGCGCCTGGAGCGCCGGGGTGGCTGGGTGGAACACTAAGAGAGTGGGTGGGTTGCTGATAACGTGGCACGTCGGAGGGCTGGTTTATATACATATGCGCGGCGAAGCTGCCAGCGGAAACGACGCCCGCACTTGGCTCTATGATGTACGACAGAAACGGCATGGAGCCTGTCGAGAGCTCCGCACGTAGCCGCGCAGGAGGTTTGGTCGCCGAGATCTCAGAAACATATGTACGACAACGTTGGGTTGGAAAACACTGGGTGAGGCGAGGGCCATACTAACCAGGGGGAATTGTTGCGTGAGGATGATAGGCAAGCGACTCGTCTTCATTCTAAGCTCTATTTCCCTCGAGAAAAGATGGCGAGTGCGATCAGTTTGATGAAAGTGGAGCGTGGAGCATTGGGCGCGTTTTCTGTGGAGCGCAGGCGATAACACGTGGGGTGCTATAGTTCAAAAAAAATATATCATCCGAAGCAGCTGAGCCACTCACAGCGCTGGCTCCTCAATTAAATAGGCATTTTAGTTAGTTACGCTTTTTTAAGTATTGAGAAACATATAATACGGCCCAAAACTCAATTTAATACATCTGATTTAGGAGTTAAAAAAATCTAATAACATATGTATTACTATACTTAGAAAAGTGTAGCTAACTAAAATGCCCACTAAGCTCACACCCCGGCACTCTGATTGGCTGCTAATGAGTTAAGTGGGCATTTTAGTTAGCTACGCTTTCTAAGTATAGTAACACATATTGCATTAGATTTTGTTAACTCCTAAATCAGATGTATTAAATTGAGTTTTGGGCCGTATTATGTGTTTCTCAATACTTAAAAAAGTGTAGCTAACTAAAATGCTTATTTAATTGAGGAGCCAGCGCTGTGACTGTGACCAACGAAGGGAAACTATTTGAACCAAACTTGAACCTTATATAGTTGAAGGGCGGCAGCCGCCGGCCGGTATTTGCCGGCGGGTCACACCTGGGTCATACAGCATGCGGCACGAGGCGTCACATCAAAGTCACACCCCTTGGGCCCCGAAGGCCTTCGGACGGGCTCCCCGGATCTTGAAGGCCTTCAGAAGGTGAAGGCCTTCAGCTTAAGGCCTGCCGAAGGCCTTCAATGATCTTTCCCACGCCGGCTACCGCCGTGTTGCACCAGTCCAATGGAATAAATTAAGCGCGAGACTCCTCGTCTGAATCTTTTTCTCTCGTTTCATAGTCGGGGAGGGCGGCCTCCATTTCATCGGCAAGTCTTCTATATGCTTGCCCTCATGTCACAATGTCCGACATCGGTGCACCGACACTTTCCATATGCTTTTTGATGCACACCTTGCCGTAATTCTTAAAGTGGGTCCATTCTGCTTTCCCCGTTTATAAAATTAATCCTGCAGAGAGGTCATCATAAAGGAAGGTGGCGGTGGGTGAGCAGTGCGGAGCGAAAATTAAAAATTACATGATGCACACGTGATTCCTGAAGGCCTTCCGAAGAGCGCAATTCTTGGCCGAAAATTTTGAAGGCCTTCATGAAGGCCTTCTAAAGGCCTTCAAGGTCCGAAGGCCTTCGCCCTTCGGGCGAACACTGGAAGCTTCCAGTCATAAGACTCCAACTGTTTCCGTTTGCAAACGGAAATAACCGTTTTTATTTCCGTTTCGTTTGCAGACCTTTGAAAATAAATTACAAACAGTTTTCAAACGGTTACTGTCGTTTGCTTAATTCCGTGAAAACGCGAAAAAGTTTCGCGGCCTCACGTGATCGTCGGCAGACACTGCCGGATAGTGCCGTGCACCTGGAGTACTGGGAAAGGGATTTCGACAGGAGTTTATAGCATTAAAAAGCTGGTAGAATCTTCTTCGACCCCGATACCTTGGAAATAAGAGAGATTTGAACATTTTCGAACTTCGGCATCGTCTGCCAACGATCACGTGACGCCGCGAAACTTTTTCGCGTTTTCACGGAATTAAGCAAACGACAGTAAACGGTTTTGAGTGGACACTGACCTAGCCAAGACCTGTAGTATATTTCTGGGCATTTGATTAGATGTTAAACATGGGTTAAAGTCTCCACAGGATCAACAAACCTTCCCTTCAGCATGTTACACTGAGCTGGGTCGGAATTCGCCCAAGGTCGGCAATTTCCGAGTGTGTTCGGCCATCTCGGCGACATCACTGGCATAGATTCTACCCCATTCAAACCTGGCACAGGGAAATGATCTAGACAAGGAAGGAGACTGGATGCTCGGGAGTTGACTACAGCTATATTTGTGATCCAAGAAGGCCGTTATATTCTCACCAAGAAATACCGTTTACAAACTGTTTAAACGGTTTGAAAATGTTTCCTTTCCGTTTCCGTTTAGATTAGACCAAACCGCAAACGAAAACGAAACGGTTGGACCCTTATCCAGTCATCTCAGCGGCGGCGGTGTGCGGATGTTGGTAGTGCGTGGTCTGTGCTGTTAGACGCATCCGCTCGGTGTGGATGTTGTGCAGATTGCGAGGCGCGTCGGGTGCACGGTTGGGATTGACAGGAACCGACACACTGAGGGGCACACCGGCGAATAGAGACCGGCCGTACGTTTGCACGGATATTTGTATGAACGCATCCAATAACTGGTCGCACATACAACACTCAACTGATTTCGAGCCCGTAACTGTTTTTTTCTTCCCTTTATTTGCCTGGAGCCCACGAACACACCCTTCCATATTCCTTTCCCGCAATCAGTTAGAACTCCGGAATCCCGCACTTCCCGCTGTTGGGATCCATCCAGAACCTCAGGGGCGCGCCGGTAAACTGGCCGCTCCCGCCCTACGTTCGTCCATGAGTTGGCGCCGGGAGATACACAGGAAGCAACACACCGAGGGGCACGCCCGCGAGACGGTACTAAGCGCCGTATTGCAGTTCTGCACACTGGGGTTTGAGCCAGCGTTCTTCAGCAAGTTCGCGGCCGTGAAGTCGCCTGCCGATATACGCCCCGTACGTCAGAAATGAGGTATCCCGGAGCGTTCGTAACTACACTGTCCACCGGGAACGTTGAAGCAGCGCTGGATGGTGTCGCTCGTCATGATCTGCGCCGGGCATGAGACGGACCAGGGAGGATGCAGTGCAGGGCATACCGTGGAGTTCCCGATAGAATTGCAGAATTGAGGGATGAAGGTAGCACAGGGTAGGTTGAGGTCTTGCTCGAAGCAGTTGAGCTGGAGCTGGCCCAAGGCGGGCGCTGCGATCATGACGATTAGGGCGAGGCTGAGCAGCTATTGACGACGGAAATTATGAGATAGCCTAGACTAAGAGAGGAGCGATGCATACTGAGTACATTGTTGAACTTGGCAGATCGGGGCAGTGAGTTGCTGGTTGTGGATCTGAAATTCGGGGGTTCTGAACTGCACTTATGTAGGTGTACGCTCAAAATATCCCCGGAAACGGGATGCCATATTCTGCGGAGCCGAGTAATAAGTCCACCGCTATTCCTTGCGCGTCAGTCGTTTTTGCGGCTCGAAGCTCGGGGACGAAGGGCAGGATAGACCGCTGGTCGCTTCCCCCTATTTTGTATCTCCAAGCGTACTTTACGGTACATCTAGTGTTGCCGCGGTTAGGTTCAGAACCGATGCCGAACCCGAACTGAACCCGAACCTAATCTGAATTCAGGTTCGGGGCCTGCGGCGAACCTGAACCGAACCCTGGGTTCGGTTTAGGTTCGCAGATTCGGTTTTTTTCGAACATGTGCGAACCTGTGCGAACGGGTTCGGACCGACGTTCAAATCATTGGTGGGCGGCTGTCACCGGGCGGAGTTTGATTTACTTCGGCGCTTGAAGCAGCGCTTAAACCGGAACACCATCCGTCGCCAGTGGCTACTATGCACACTTACCTCATCCAATCCGACTTCTAGTATTTCTTGCTGCTCCCCGTGTTGCCCCGTGTACCTGCGCTCTTGGTGAGCATATCTGGGCCTACCGTACATCGGTCTTCAGACTGCGTATTTGTTTTGTCTGTACACATCTGGGAAACACACTTGCCTACAGAGAGCTACATAGCGCCGAGTAGGGCAGTAGACTAGGAGGCATGTACCCTCTATGATAGAAGCCCATAGACATGATCAGCCGTAGACCCGTAGAGTCATAGAGCCACATAGAGCTACGTAGCGCACGTGTTTCTATGGTAGAGCGTCCCCCATGCGCTCACTTTTGGCTCCCTTGCCTTACTTTATAATCCATTGATCACAATAAACGATGGGAAAAGTAAATGCATTCCAAGAAACTGTATGTATGTAAGTACAGAAATCCTAACTGCCCGACACCTGAGAAAATATGAAGTACCCCGCCAAACTGACGATGCCGGGATGTATCGGAATACTGTGAATGTTTGTTAGTAAAGGCCGGGATCATGCAAAAGTATGAGGACACTTAATATGCATTATCTGGCGCTCAGCGACGACGGCTGAGTTGAGGGAGATCAGTTTTGCGGGATCCAATACACAAATGGTTGGTAAAGTGGGCGGACAAAGCTGATTGAGGAAGGATCGGGGACGGGCACAAGATTCAAGTGGCCAGACTTCAGAGCGGACAAGATTTGGGTATGCAAGGCTCGGAGATGGTGCTTGGCATGCTTGAGTGTTTGAGGTCTTGAGTTGGTCTTGACATTGAAATAAGAACCAGGCAGTAGGTTGATGAGGGACTTAGAGGCCAGAGACGACGCAAGAGATTGGAGAGGGACTTTGGGAGGGATTCGGGAGGACATGGAGGTGGGAGGAAAGAGGCAAGTGATGCCATGTCCGGTTTTTTTTTCATGATAAAGTCCAGACAGCACGCGGTAGCGCACAGGCCATGTGCACGGCTGTGCACCCCATAGAGCGAGGTAGAAAGGGGGACACATCGCTAGACGATGCGTCTCTACGTGGCTCTACAGTGACGGCTTGTCTCTACGGGGCTCTACCTCGTGACCGGCGCTCTATGCCGGACACCCGGTCTCTATGTGGTCAAACGTCGTTTCCAGATGCACATGGTCAAATATAACCTGATTACACCCGAACCGCCATCATCTCCGCGACCAGTAACTCGAGTGCTCCACCGTGAGCACGTCGCCAGTGAACACCAAGCCCCTTTACATCAGATTCCTTCCCGCATCGAGTTCTTACAAGCTACACCCGTATTCCACGCCCACACGGTACTTTCCCCGATTCGCACTCATTTTCCATTCTACGCGTACACGACATATTCGGGACCATTCAATCTGTTTCTGCTTCATCCGTGCCCCCTGTATCTTGGACTTCCGACCCATTATTCTGTCTACCGGCAGAGAACTCGCTACTGCAACAGTGGAGTCCACCGCGAGGGGAGGTTCTTCTACCGGACCTTTCCTGGGTCATTTGTGTTCCGTGTGTTCCTGCCTCCCTTTGCTTTATCCCCCACTTCTCTACCGGTTTTGCGCTGCTCTGATCTCCTCGTCGTTGCACCACCCGCACGCTCGCCACCACGCCTCATGTTCGCTTCGGAGCCGAGTTACACATCATCCCGCCCGAACTCGAGATCGCCGATCACTCGATATCTCCATCTGCTGCACAACGCCGTTCTCCGCCCCACGAGAGCCCACGAGCTCGAGCAACCTCCGAAACCGCGCTCGCGCCGCTGCTTTGTGCGTGGTACGACGGGGAGGGCTCGAGGCATCCCCTCGACTTCCGAGTCTGCTCGCGCACTGCCGTTCTTCCGCGCCGATCTCTCGCGAAGATCAAAGATAAAGGGCGTCTTGTTTCATTCGATGGTTCCCCGCTGCCCATGACGCGTCATCCGGGCGGTGTTGCTGCGCACATCATCTCGAGCCTCCGTAACCCTGTGCGCGCTATTCCTAAGCGTTTGGAATCACCACCTACGCCCCGCGTCGCTCACATTCCGCCACAGCCCGTCGCCGTCGAGCCGCGTGTTCTATCTCCCCCGCGCGAGTTCAGTTCAAGTTTCCCCCACGCCATTCCTCCTCTCCGTCGCGCTGAGCCCATGCCCGAGCACATTCCTCTTCGACGTTTCACTTCCCCTTTCGACCACGCCCTTCATGGTCCCAGCGATGCGTTGTCTCGCGCGCGTGCGTTGTGGCTCGTAGTACTTCTGGATTCACTTCTCAATGGTGTTTTCCAGTCCCAACTTCGCGCGGTCATGAGCCTGCTTGACAGCTTGGGTGTTCAGGATCCCTCAGCGCTACGACGATTGTTTCGGCCTGTATTCGAGCGCATTTCGCTACCTCTTATGTGATTATATCTTACTTACTCTTTACGTTTACCAGTTCTTCGAGCCACGGTCCATTCCTTCCTTTCTCCGAGTCATGTCGAGGTCGACATTAGAGTTCCTCCCACTGTGGCCGGGTAGGATGGACCGCTGGCCGCTTCCCCCTATTTTGTATCTCCGAGCGTACTTTACGGTACATCGGTCTTCGGACTGCGTATTTGTTTTGTCTGTACACATGGTCAAATATAACCTCCTTACACCCGAACTGCCACCATCTCCACGACCAGTGACTCGAATGCTCCACCCTGAGCACGTCGCCAGTGAGCACCAAGTCCCTTTACATCAGATTCCTTCCCGCATCGAGTTCTCACGAGCTACACCCGTATTCCACGCCCACACGGCACTTTCCCCGATTCGCACTCATTTTCCATTCTACGCGTACACGACATATTCGGGACCATTCAATCTTTTCTGCTTCATCCGTGCCCCCCGTATCTTGGACTTCCGACCCATTATTCTGTCTACCGGCAGAGAACTCGCTACTGCGACAATGGAGAACGAACACGGAGGACTCTATTTACTGTCGCCATGGAATACATTTTGCTGTCGGGTGAGTTCTTGTTAGAAGGTACGCGGCCACACACAGGAGTGCTGAGCAAGGATATATAAAGCAGGAACAGTACGGGGTACAGAGTGCGACTGGGAATAAAAGCTAGCGTCGCGTAGGAGTATGAAGGCAATGTATAGAGTGATCGGGAGTCCGCAGTATGCGACGGAAAGGGGGGGAAGTCAAGACAACGAGGGAGGACGCGTGACAGGCCTCAATTCAACACTCCCACTGGCCGGTCGCGCGTCCTGTACAAGAAAGTATCCAAATAATTAGCGAGAGGGAACGATGGTGTTAATGTAAGGAGCAACAGGAAAATAAACACGTAACAGAAATGCTCCCACTGGAGCGAAAAGCCCATCAGAATGAGTACGTCTCGACGGTGTGGGCGGCGACGGCGGCGCGAGGAGCGACAGGGACGAGCGGCCCAGGTTCAGGGCACTCGCTCTGGTAGTGACCCAACTTTTGGCATTTGAAACAAGTGACGCGAGACTTGTCGCAAAAAGTACACAGGGGACAAGAATAGCGGCACTTGCAATAAGGGCAACCTGCGCGCACTTGCAGCGTCCTTGCTGTGGACATGCATACTCGCTGATTCCTTATGTAATCTGGTCAAGCATCAGTGAGTGGGTTCAATTCTGGGCAATGACATCTTTTCGATTTCAGTCTCATTGGCCGTAATAATTGGAATGCCCTGCACTCTGACTACTGACTCAAGGCAGTTAAATCCTAGATGGGATATGTGTTTTTATTCAGCTATTCTGAGTGTCTGAGAAATATTTGTTGCTAATTTAAGCCTTTTTTCTGCTCTGATATTATCCACAGTGACTACACACCACTCTTTGGCAGTCGGGCCTGAGTCTGTATCTTCCATACCTTGTCCAGAGGTAAAACACTTGTTCTGTCCTTGTTTACCAGCATAAGAGTGCCTGGGACTGGCTCAGCAGCTGCGAAGGCAAGGAAATTGTGAGCACCAGTGCCAGTGCGTGGTAGGGATCTGTAACCCACACCCAACACAGCTTCCCAGCATGTGCACATTAAATCGCTTCCCAATGAACCCAAAACCTTAATAGATTGCTCAAGGAGGGAAGGTCGCAAGTTTAACAACTGATTATCTGGACCAATAGGCAAATTTTGTTTTGCGCACTGGATTAAACACAACACCCACACATCCAGGAATAAGATAAGATCTGGGAACACCTTTGTTGACCCACCCCATGACACCCGAGATTGAAAAACAAAGAATAGCATGTTTATCAGTAGCTGAATCTCAAGCAATGAGCAATTCAAGGCACATTCTAATCCAAAGTGAACTGGAGGGAAAATTACAATTGCTTTATTGTGGTCATAGACACTGTGCGTAAGAAGTGAAGTTGTAAAAAAGAGTGGTAATGCTCGAAAACGAACTTGTGCACTGATGGATGTTGGATTACCTAAGCCAACAGCAAGTCCGTGTTGGATGCCCCAGCAAGTGCCCGCAGGTTGCCACTATGACAAGTGCCATTATGTTTGCCCCCTGTGGTACGAGCAGCGAGCGCGGACATCTCGGGGAATGGCGTGGTAGAAAATTCCGACTCCTGGCGGACTTCTTCGTTCAACAAACGGCCGATGACGAACTCAAGGTTGTCCTTCTCGGCATGCGAGTCGAGCGTGACGAGGAGCGTGTCGTAGGCGGGGGGAGGGGACACGAGAAGTGTAGCGATGATCTGCGCGTCCAACGGCTTGTCGTTGTAGATGCGACCGAGTTTCTCGGCATGACCACGGACCGCTGCGATGTGAGGGTACATAGTCGAGGTTTCAACAGGCTTACGAAGCGCGTAAAACTTCCTCCACATCGCCACCACTCCTCCCAATCCCGAACTCTGGTGCGTCTCTCGCAACCTCTCCCACATCCCAACAGGGTCCTCCTCGAAATTGCGGATGGGCGCGAACTGGGACAGGTCGAGGCGCGAAATGATAGTGGCGGTCGCAATATCCCGCTTCGTAACCCAAGCCTTCACGGCCTTGGTACTCTCGCTTCCCATCGGGCGAGTCTCGTCCCCAAACACAACAGCCAGCACGCCACGCAGACACAGTTCGACCCGCGCTTCAAACTCCCAATCATCATACATCACATCATCCTTCAACTTCGTTCCAGCTTTCGAGTTTCCAGTCGAGTCCATCGTAAATCGGTTCGGGTCGCGTTCAGCTACGACGGGGCAAAGTCGGTTCGAAGTCGGTTTAGCTGCGACGGGGCACGCTCGGTCGGTTCGGGTTAGGATTAAAAAGACTTGGACCTCTGAGATTCCATGAGGGCTTTTCTACACGTTATTTGCAATTTTTGAACACTTAAAGTCGGAAGAAGTATCAGTCAAGAAATCAGCAAGGAGAAAATACTGTTATTTCGTAAATTTGATATTCAACTGTATATGAGCGCTGCTATCTCACAGCTGAATGTTGAGGGAGGATCCAAACACATCCTAAATGAGGTTTCTATCCGTGACAATGACAAAAGACTTTGTTCTGTGCCAAATAAAACTAAGTGCCCGGTTACTTTTGGTAATGCTGAATATTTTCAAAGGTCTGCAAACGAAACGGAAATAAAAACAATTATTTCCATTTGCAAACGGAAATGGTTGGACCCTTAAATTGTGAGCATTTGTGTCGCGATTTGGCCGGGCTTCTGGGAAATGGCAGGAGCATACGGAGAAGGATTATCGCGTTCGCAGATCTGCGAAGCTCCTACTTGACGCCATGATGCATCGTTCCCCGGTCCTGAGGGCTGACCATTCCTCCCGAAATCAGGTCCAAAATCCGGAGCTCCCGCATCTGTGTCTATTTGAACTCTGTTCTTGAAGTTGACTCGAATGAACTGGGCCTGGTGACCATCCTGAAATCACGCGACGAGTGGGGGATATGAATACGAAGGCGCTCCCGCAGCAACCGACGCCCCTGGTACCCCCTAGTGTTGCCACGGTCAGGTTCAGATCCGATCCTGGACCCGAACCAAACCCGAACCCGAACCCAAATACGGGTTCGGGAAATGTCTGAGGACCGGACCGAACCTGATGTTCGGTTCGGGGTTCGAGGATTATGTTTTTTTTTCGGACCTGTGCGAACAGGTTTGAACCTGTCCGAACCTCTACCTTTTTAGCTCCAATAATGAAAGTTTTGGCGGTGGATCTCGGGTTTTGCAGGTGCTTACTGCACTGGCTGCATCATCCACCCCCCTCGCCGAACTCACTCCAACACCGTGGCGGTTGCGTAGGGCAAAAGGGATTATCATTTGGATCTTTAGTTGACTTTTAAAAGCCTAATGCCCCCGTTCAAAACAGGAAACACCCTGGACTTTGATTGGCGCTCGGAGTCGAAATAAAAAGGACAGTAAAGATACTTGAGCGCGCCTTCACATGATGTTGACTGTGTGTGAATTATTACGCCTGGCTTGCACTGGTTCTGAGATGGTTCAGTTTGAGCAGTATTCATTGCAGTACCACACGCTCGCGTACATTGCCGCAGTTATTCCTGCTATCCGAGGCTAACACTCGTCGCATGTCTCGCCCCAGGCATGTTTCAACCCCCTCAGCTGTTGAAAACTGAGTGCATATATTTGATTAAATGCCCGGGGCGGGAAGAGTAGCGAAATATATATTTTTGGGGTTCGTTCAGGTCCGTGTTCAGAACCCGAACCGAACCTTTTGTGGACTGGACCGATGTCCGGTTCTGTGTTCAAGGGATTTGCCTGAACCGGACCCCAGGTCAGGTCCAGGGCTCGGATTTCTTTTGCAAAAAACCGGACCTGACCGGACATCGGCAACACTAGCGCCTCCAATTGTCCAGTGCTCCTCTCCCATTTGGTGCGATCGCAGGGGGCCTTAGCGAATATAAAACTTTCCCCAAGCAGCACCTTCTATGACCCCACAACAAGCTGGTCGACGTGCGTCGCGGCGGCCGAGCTCTGGGCCGGTTTACTCAATTCTTGCCTCATAACAATAGTAGCGCGCTTTGCGGCAGAGCCCACTAACTTGGGGGCTTCAGCAAAGCAAACTAAATCAAACAAAACATTACTTTCCAACTGGCTCCAGCACACAGGCCTCTTAAAAGTCAAACGACAACGACTGACTACATCAGAGCAAAAACTAAAGCAAAAACCGCAGCCCAAAATAAATAATGACAACCGCTACTAACGTCAACGCCAGATAAAATTAAAGCACCGGAAGTGCGCGGGCAAAAAAACAAATCTGATATACAACCACATGATCAGTATCCAGCGCCTCGACAGATCCGAGATATCGGGTGGTTGTCGGAGTGTTAAAGATGGCATGCCGAACCGAGAAGCCGGCTCTTGCAAGAAGCCGGCAACATGGCTATTTCAAGCCAATCCCGGCGTGGGCCTGGGCCGGGGCCGGATCATGGCGTGGGCGTCTCGAATGTGAACGCAGGAGAATAACAGTAGTAAAAGATAATCATATACAATTGATTGCAGTCCTAAAGCCCAAGCGAGGGCCAAAGTAAAATTGAACAAAGGAGTGTGAGCAGGTACGAGTAAAAAATGGAAAGAGTGGGACGGAAAAAGTGGGGAGTTCGAGAAGGAACAATTGAGGAGGTCGCGATGGAACAACTAATGAACAGTCATTTTTTTTCCGAGGGCTACAACTTCGAGTTAGAGCTAAACCAGATGCGGATATTACAATAAGATTACCTTAAAGTTAGTCATGAAGTCGCCGCCGACCAAGGGCAATGGACATTGGAGCATGTATCTCCCAGACGCCACTTCATGGCTACGTCCGTGAATGGGACACCAATCACTCCGTTATCCACCATCTGGTTAGCAAAACCGCCCCAGCAGAAGACTCCGACTCCTCGAAGTCCCTGAGTACGGCGCCACACAAAGGGGCAATTCCAACCGCATGTCTTACTCCAACTCATATTTGTAATGGACCTGCGATACCCACGCATCTCCATGGCCAAGCAGCTCCGAATATTAGGTGGGTTCCAAGCCTCGAGAGCACGTCGTTTGCTAGTGAGCTCCGGGTACAAGATGTATGTGGTTGAACAAGTCGCAATGGACATACCTAAATTACAAGCCGTCAAGGCAAGTCAGCGGCACATTGAGTAGAATAAAGCAAGTGACGCACCGAGTGTAGTCGAAGCAGCTGTCACTGGCGTTATGACACATTCGTCGATGCTTTCCGACAGCATGATATAGTGGTCCTAAAATGGTGTCAGCTCCGTAGTAAAGCAAACAAAGAAGAACTCACCACAATACGAGATTCATATTCCACGTGAGAGTTGGTGACCGTTCTATAAGGACGGGCAATCCCAGGCTGGATCTGGTCAGCGCAAGGGAGCAAGAGGATACCTCTGAAGAAATCATCCCATGCAGCAGTACGACCGAGAGGTACAAATAAATTGAGGTTGGAGGGTAACCAATCATCAATGTCATCGACAGGCGGTGCAAGGACTCGGGGAAGGGTGGACCCGCCTATAGCAGAGTCGGTCTGCTCCAAGACCAAAAAGAATGCCTTAACATTCTCATGTCCGATGAAGCGTTCCACAACTTTGAGTAGACGAATGCGATGAAGAGTCTTCACAAGGAAGCGAAAGAGGAATGAGGTGTGACTCAATGCGATTAGAGTGGCCAAGGTGCACACCTCGAGGAAGTGGTAGAGCAGGAGCTCGTTGCACGCCAAGAAGGCCCGGGTCTGGATGTGGCTAGCAGCAGCTCGCAGCTCGTACTGACGTTCTAGACGTGCACGTTTGGCCTTCCGCTGAGTCTTGATTTTCTTGTGAGAGTGGCCGTTAGCCATGTGAGCTGTGTGGGCTGTAAACCAGTCAGAAGATGCAAATACAGAGTCAGAAGACTTGCCAATGAATTAATGTAGTGCAGGACTGGCGGGCAGGACTTCCGGGTAGCGTCGGACTAGATACTGTAGACAGAATATTGGGGTATTAGGAAATAGCAGATGTAAACGAGAGAGAGAGAGAGGGTGGTATTCGCAGCGAGTAAAGAAGAGTAAAGGGACGGAGAGAGGGGTGTCGCAGCAGAGGGGTGAGGGAGTGGGCACTGTAGGCAATGCAGTATTTTCTAGCGTTCCGAAGGCTAGTCGCCAAAGCACATGGAGACGGTTCCAAGCCAAGCTAAATGGAACAAGTAGCGGAAGGAGATTGTGTAAAAACCTCGATCCGGACGACCTAAAAAAGTCTGAAGAATTCCCAACAAAGCAACAACTCACAGACAGTGCAGCCGTACAGCATGTTTCGGGGTCGGCGTTGATTTTAGAGGAGTCCACATGCCCGGCGTCGGCTCACCTCCCAAAATGGACTGCACAAACTGGGGAAGGCATCATCGTGACTACTTTATCAGAGTGTCCGTCACCATCCCAGGCACCACTTTCAGGTTCACGGGCGACTTCGTTCTAAGCGAGACCAGTAAGAGGCCCAGAGAGTAGTTGTATTTCACGTGTATACACTGTTACCATGGACCGATACCAGATACCGAGATCGATTACGAGAAGCATTTTCAGGGTTTGCACTTTCGGGGTTTCGGGAAGGGATGGTGGGACCAGGTTTTTGGAGCAGTATTGCAGTGTCACACGCAAGAAGACCCCAAGTAAGCGGCACAGTCGGGCACTAGTACGTTACCACTGTTGCTCCACTAGTCGATGGACCATCACAGTGCGGAGGGAGCGGAGGGAGCGTAGGCAATGATCGAAGGCGATGAGCAAATGACCATGTCATTGTAAGCAAGCTTGTGACAACGTGACCGTAAAAAGTAAAGAAACGCGCTAGGCTTGCGCTAGGCGCCAAATTTAAACAGGCGCCAGGCGCCAAATTTAAGCGCCTTCTACCACACCAGGCATGACCCCCGTCGAAATTAAACTGGACGATAATAAGCAAGGGGATATAGCAAAGAGAGAGAAAAAACACCTTGCGACAATAATATCAATCAGATAAGCATCCCAGCAGTCGACATTGATTACCGGCTTCCTCGTCCCATGGCGAATGACAAGGATATTCCCGTACCAAGGACTGCTAGCCCTGAGGATCGCGGGGCAATTATTGATTGGAGTGAGCGGTGGGAGGGAATCCTGAGGCGAGTAGAAGATAGTATAGGAAAATGGCAACTTGAAAGTGGATCCGATAGGGAACGTGTCGACCGTTAGTCGACCAACACTGATGTCCCGAATGTTGGGGAACTGCGATGAGTGCACCCAGCATTCAGTGAACATATCGTTCATCAAAGTGACTGGATCCATGCCATAGTCCGCTGGAACAGGGACAATGCACCGAGAATTGCATCGAGTGCCGTAGAAGAATCTGTATTGGAAGCTGGGGAATGGCTAATGACCTCAGTCAGCAGCGAATATTGGTTTAGATAGTCAATATACTGACCGGAACCTGTGTTTTGAGCGAATAAGACAGCTCACTGGCCTCAGATTCTGTCGATGGTGTACAGTCCGGGGACATAATAGCCGCCATAGGCCTAGAACGCCTGGAATATCAGCCGGGATTGGTTAATACATGTGAGAGAACATACTGCAGAACCAGGGGTAGAGCTGAGGAGAGCTGAGAAAAATGCGAGATGCGATGAAACGGTGCAGTGGCGTGCAGCCGTGAAATCTAATGCTAACTGAGTAAGACCTCAGTCTTAACTCAAACCAACACCAAACTCCAACAACTAACAACAACCAACTCCTGCTTTATCGTATTTGTGTTCGAGGGGTAGGTCAGGCGTATCGACCGTCAATTTCAATAGTGTGACACTGGTTTGCTCTGGAAAGGTCCTCAGAAGGGCTTTCAACAGGTTTAACAGCCTTTTGGCGACAGGTGTAGATAGTCTATGAGTGGTGCGCAAAACCACAATTAAATTGGGATTTTGGCGAAGGACAGCGCCACTGGGTAGCTGACTGATTTTACAAGTGGCGGAGGGGCAACTCAAGATGTTCCGTACGCCAGGAGATGGTTCCGCCAAATGGTAAGGTTTTTCCTGGAGCTCAAGATAATTCCTTTGTGTGTGGCGCGGTTACAGAGTAGTGGCGCAAGTCGAACGGCGTGGGTTCTGATGGCGCAGAGCAACTTGATGATGTTCCATACGCCAATAGCTGGTTTCCGCCACACAGAGACCCAAACGGTAACGGCTTTTATGGGAGGTCATGGTCCCGACCTCAGTGTTTTGAATCAATCACGATTGTCAATGAACAGCATGGCTACGAATAGCTCTGCAACTGAACAAGATGGATGCCGATGGTGCAGAGCAACTCAAGGACGTTCCGTACGCTGATAGTTGGTTTCCGCCACACAGCAACCCCGATAAAAATGGACTTTGGCGTATGAACAGTGCGGCTACGAATAGCTCTGTGACTGAACAAAGTGGCGGGGGCCAAAGACGGTGATAAGCCGTGTACAAACCACAGGTGTATTTTCGCATTTCGTGTCTTTATACTTATAAAGCACGCTCTCTCTAGTCTATAAGAAGCTATCGGGAGCTCCGAACGAGTAGCTTAACAGTCACAAAGCTTAGGTTCTCTATTGGCATGATCCTATGGCGGTACCTCGACTACTTGGGGCCAAAGTACGACTTACCGAGAACAGGACTAACTACCTTATATCAGTACCCGTGTGCGTACAGATGAGCTGAGTGCTAGACTAGTATCAAGGAGATGGGAAGGAATACATGACATCGCATGCAGGCAACTGGGGCCTTCCAAAGCGGTCGACTTCGAGATTGTTTACTATTGTGTCTCTTATCGAGAACAGCGCGACAAGGCACATGACGGGTCCAGACCCTTGGATGGGGCAAAACTTCTGTAAATAGACACGGACAAAGTGAGTTGCCGACGGCTGAGCGTGCCTATGCATCAGAATAGCTGTGCTGGTTAAACATCAAATCACGATGGCACCGGCACTTACAGAGACAAGTGGAACTTTGGCCAATCACAACAACCAGACTAGCTACGGACACGGGGAAGGTGTCCACAGGTAGCCATATCATAGACGATGAAGACTGACGCTCGGGACGAGCACTAGACGAAGAAGATGACAGCTCGGAAGCTTCCGTTCGATTAACCAATAACTCTCAAACCAATCGAGCATCAAGGAGAGCTCTGACTCATAGAGCCGGCGCATGGCCAATAGGAGTCAGGGGATTCCCTAAGATTGTTCCGCGGCTCCATGCCGGGATGGAGTGCTTTCCGAAGTGTAGTAATAGATGTGTTGTAAAGTCGAGATCCCAGTAGTATAAAGCCCGTAGTTTAGAGAGGTTCTGGAGCAGACTGCCCGACGATTTTGTGCACAATTCGCGTGCACAACATCTTTTGGTTTACCTTGTTCACAGGCACATCAGTGCTGTGGCTAGGATTAGTCTTTGACTCTTCTAGAGCAGACTGCCTTGGGGTTTTGCGCACAACGGTGCAGTGACATCACTCGGTTTACCTTGTTTACATACGCACCGGTGTTGTGGCTCGGAGTTGTCGTTTAGCTCTAAGACCCAAGTGACCGTTATCTCGACTCGAGTACTTTACCTTTGGCAACGATTGGATTGGATTGGATTGTATCTGTGATTGACTGTGTGACTGAATTGTGAATTGTGTGGGCTCTGTCCAGCACTGCGGGTCGTATTGTGTGTGTGTTGTGTGTGTGTTTTGTGTTCCGTGACTTGTGTTCTGTGTTTTGTTATATACTGCGGTCCTGCAGGAGTGTATCGTGTCCCAATCTGGAGAAATCCAACAAACCTGTCCTAATTGACATAAAATCGCCGGCTACTGGCCGTTATTGCCTTAAAAACCCACGAACCCACCGCTTGTACGAAGTCTCGAACATAGCGCCTATTGCTTGACTTTGGTTTCACAACCCTTGTCTATCCCACTCCCCTGTTCTCTGAACAGTAAACGATCTATTGAACTAATACTTGGTCTTTACCCCCGAACACCCGTGATTATCATTACTCATAAGGAGGAGGAGTTGTTGTTGATTGATTGTTTAGTTGGTTATATTGGTTTAGACCTTTATCTCGGCTTCATAGTTATTGTTCCACTGCACCCCGAGTAGCATCGTTTCAACAGAGGGACAACTCAGGCTTACACCAAGGGAGTGGTGTGTCAAACGGGATAAGGACCAGAGGCCTTATAAGCTGCTAAGAGCTAGGTGCCATTAAGGGGGGAGTTATTCACTGTCTAACTACTAATTTACATGCAGCTTTTATACTATGAGAGGGATTGATCCCAACTAACTGAGAGAATGATAAGCGGTCTTTACAAAATGATGAACTGATCTGAAGCGAGATATATCCTGGCAGTTGGGCAGACTTAGAGGTGTCTGCCCGGGTATTTATTTGATGGTGTGGCCACCAATCACCCGCAATTTCTGTTTAAGCCACCTCTGCTTACAATCTCCTTGCGTAGACTCGGTTAGGAGCGTCCGCAGTCTGATTAGTTGATGAGGGGCTGACTGAGCCCTTTATTATCTTTTGGCACCCAAGTCCGATGACCACCAACTGCTTTTGGATGAAGTCATGTGATTGGTTTAGGGCCGGTCTATTACAGGTGGCGTAGCCTCTACACCAAGTTCAAGTGGCGTAGCCTCTCCGCCAAGTTCAGGTGGTGGCGTGCTTGCACCAGTTTCTGTTCTTGTCAATTGGCACAATAGAACTTCTCCCACACACATTATATCTTTTTACAGTTTGGTGTGACTTAATTTGGCGTAACTTCGGATTGGCACAGACTTGAACATTGTCACGTGACATGACTGGTTCATTTCTCCCCTCCGCCGTTATTCCATTGGTGAGCACATCTTTTGAGTTCAACTCACAAGCCAAATATCATTATTCTGGTGGCACATGTAGTACTTGTAGGTTTCAAATCAACAAAATTACAGCTTGCCGATGAGTCCTATGGCTAGCCAGTGGGGTCGAGTCTGAGTCGCAATCTCTAGCTTTGTATGAAAGCCGCAATGACACCCTCAGTCTCCTTGGTTTATCACTAGTTTTGCAGCACTGTTAACGGCTTCTAATGCTCAGTTCTGGGAATGTAACTAGCACCCTCTGCATCTTATGCTTCCTCGCCATAAGGCTGGAAACATGCAAAAGCAGCAATTTCAGGGGTGCTCGGATGCACACCCTATCAGCGACAAAGGGTAAGAGAGTTGGACTGTCAGAGCATGTCTGCATGTAAGCCGTTCCGATTCCCATTCTGATTCGCGACCGTGCCCGTTGCTGAGTGGGTCTAACCTTGCTAGGCACACCAGCCCAGGGAAACATTATCAGTACTGTTGTTACGTTGTTTCTGATACGCGTGCATTCTGTCATCTCAGCAGAAGCAGGACAAGAGGCTCAATGCAACACACAGAAAATGAATTCAAGTACGAGTAATGACAGAGTAATGACAGGTTTCAGTAACGACAGTGATGAAGAGTGGTAGAGCGAAAACGCAAATGCAGCGAACATTGCACGCAGTTAGCTATAAGCTATCAAGACTACTTCCTGGCTCCCCTCTTTTTCTTAGCGGGCTCATCTTCGACCGGCGAGGGCGAGGCAGTCGATTTTTCGACGGCGACGATCTCGGCATGACAACGAAGCTGGAACCGTAATCAGTAAATTGCGCATGGAGGACGGTGGCAGGGTAATTTACGTACCCGCAAAAGACGAGTCGTGAGATACATCCACCGGCGACAACAGAGAATCAGCGGGAGCTTCGGAGAGGTCAGGCCGTGAGAAACAGACAGTCATGTGGCAGAAAACACACCAGGAAGGGTTGCAGATACATCATTTTTGATAGGACCCGGTCGCTCTGTAGCCGGACTATCAACAAGCACAGGAGACGAGGCTGTAGAGTAGCGGTAAGATGAATGTATAGCGAGGGGAGTAGAATACTCACCTGGAGGAATAGCCATTAGGTGGGCGCGGGCATCGAAACCGTTGGTCAGGCTGAGACCAAGACCTATGTACCACTCGCAAATGCAAGATGACCAGTCCAAGCCGAGAGAGACATCCGTAGTCAAATCAGAAGCCAGAGTACAAGGTAGAACAGCTGTAAAAGAGCCATGCGGTCCACCATTGACAGTGAACGCATAGAGGGAGGAGGAACACTGCAGACAAGTGCCATGACCGTGGGTTCATGGCATTTGATTGGCGGAGGACCGACACTTGCCATGGCGTTGGCCAGGCATCGCACGAACTTCTTTGTTCCTTTGTCAGTGTGGGAACTTACACAGCTTGATATCGGTAATCAATCGGTGATCATTTCGACCTTCGCATCCTCAAATTTCTGTTGTTCTTTTGCAGTCGCCAGGTCAGAAATGATGTTGTTCTTCCCGTAGCTTAATCGGAAAAAGGCTCTAGGTTGTGATTGATTTTTCTTACCACTCCGTGAGGGGCAGCCAATTTTCGGGCCCCGGGGCTCAAGCCACACTTGAAACAATTTCATCGTACAGCAGGGGGTAGGGGAGAGAAAGACCTGTAAATTTTACCTTGGGGGCCCCACACTTCTCTTATCTTGTTCGTCGTGGTGGGACAACAGCCATTGAGTTGTGGATAAGACGAGACAAGAAATTAAGGTGCCGTTCAAACCAGAACACTGGGCCTTCCCACGCTGACAAAGGAACAAAGAAATTCGTGCAATGCCTGGCCAACGCCATGGCAAGTGTCTGTCCTCCGCCGATCAAATGCCATGAGCCCACGGTCATGGCACTTGCCTGCAGTGGAATGCGAGGGGCAATGGGCGCGGACAAAGTGGGAAGACAACGTGGTTGTGGAGGACGAAGAAACAGAGACCCTAGAGGTATGGACTGAATCCACCAGGATGGACATCAAGAGACTGGACGAGCGGATGGAGCGGATGCTAGAGACGATGAAGGGAGAGAAAGGAAATTTGCAGCACAGCCCCAAAAACAATTCCAAATAAGCACAGCCTCGTGATGTGGAAAAAGAAAAGGAAAAGAAAACGGCGACTGGGGGACTCGTTCGCAGGACCGAAAAGTGCCAATTTGGCAGAGGCTCTATGACTTTAAGCACACGCACGCATCCCCCACTATCACCTTCCTTAAAAGGCATATCTCATCAGCACGTGCGATGGAGAACTGATGCGTATCCTGAGAACCAGCACCGCTACAATTAGAGGCTATGGGTTCCATGTCTGCCGTCGGAACGCTGGCCTGGTGGTTTACCTTCCAGTTTGTCGTGTATTACGGTATACGTGGTTCTAATCGAGTGGGTTCGATTCTGGGCGATCGCAGTTTTTTGGCTTGCAATTTCTGTACCTTATTTCTCAGGATAATTCGGTGTCCCTTTCCGAGGCGCACCGGTACTGACCAGTATTTCGAAAACAACCATTTTTAAGCAGAGATTGAATGGCGGACCCGGCGGGACCGGAGTAGGGAAGCTGCAGCCCATTTACTTTTTTTTCATTATTAATAATTTAGAGTAAATCTTAGCCCTGGAGGGATACATCCCCTGTCGCATTTTTGTCTGACTACCCTGATTTTGCCGCTTTAAATTGAGGAGAAGGCATTTTCCCCCAGGTTTTAGGATCAAACACATCAAAAACAAGCAAATCAGGTCGAGAAAATAGCCCCGAAAAGGTCAGATGCAATATAAGTGTGGGGTGAGAGAATATCTGTATCTGAGACGCCTCAGACAATATTATTTCGGCCAGAATGTCAGCGGAAAGGCTAGTATTTACTTTCCACGCGGTATCTTATCTTATTTGTAATCATTTCCTTTTTAGGAAGGTGATAGTGGGGGAGGGCAAAGGGGGTTATGACTTTAGGGCGCCTCAGGACCCACTACCTAAAGTTAGTGGGCATCCTGGGTTCTGTGCATGTATGTAGACATTCGGAATGGTTTGAATAGTACGCTCGTCGCCGGGCGACACGGGACATATCCGCTGAGCGTGTGGGAGTGTATCGTATCTTTGCAGCCACGCATGCGTCAGTCTGAGTCTCTGGTGAACATCCCCCGGGCTGCACGTGATATATGGTGTCGAAGTAGTGGCTCGGCAAGCCATAGCGCCGGCAGTCGGGCTCGCGCCCGACTGCGTAGACCAATCCCCTTAATTATGTAACAACCCTTTTACTCCTGACTACCGATCACTTATATGTACATTTACCTGTCGAGTCGTACCTCAGTTGTTCACTCCAACGTGCCTAACTGAGGTATGTCTCTCTCTCTTATTTACTCTTCTCTTACTTACTTTACTACCTAGCTATATTGTCTAACATGTGGATATTCTCACATGGCTAGACACCGTGTCGTCTCATTCGACCTCCGCGCCACCAGATCATTCTGTACATCTGGCTCATCTGCTTCTCTCGATTTCCCCATAGATTTCATAGCGCATTGACATCTGTGAAGGCTTCGCCCTTTTCCGGCTGTATCTCAATCAGAACAACATTCCGTGCCCTTCAGTTGTGTCAATTTCATCATCGTTCCAGCATCCAGATTGAACCCAGCTCTGTTCGTGAGATTCTGCTTCGATTACCCAGAATCTTTTTTCTCCTCTGGCGCGATCTATAGAATATTTACACCTCTCGGGCTAATAGAGGACGACATAACGAGCGCAATCACGCATGCATACCGCTTTTCACTGTCGACCCCTTGGGTCTTAGTCTGATCACCAACTACTGCATTTTTCATGGTTCAGCATGCTCGCTCCTCTCCTGAGATAAACCCAAACATCGGCGAAAATTTTGCCATGAAGCTCTTTAGGACCCACCCCAATTGAACGGAAGTCTACAGTCCCCAATATCGACCACTCAATCCACCGCAACGCGTTCTATCTGGGTTAGGTCACACGCACACCCAGCGGGGCAAATCGCGGAAATACTGCGGTCTCATCAGTCTTTGTGTGCGCGTTTGAAAATCTTAAGTGAGCCTTGCTTTCGTACCACCTTCATCCTTCTAAATTTGCTGCGGTGAGTACCCAAATCCTTCCCTTTAGCCTACGGTCTGGGCTTGCGACCGTCAGCTACAGCGGTGCCTACTCGTTGCTGTGTGTCACCGACGTTTAGTGCAAGGGAGTCACGCTGGTACCATCCTGAGCTGCACATAGACGAGATGGAGGGCACAGCCGACCTTGGCGCATATCGACGTCTCGTCTATTCGCGCGCTTTGTGTTGAGAACCGTGTCACTGCGTGCAAGTCATGCCACTGCACGAAATGAGTGGCACAGCCCGCTGGCACGCCCAGGCTCCTTTTTTGTCTTGTCTTTTATTCGCCCATTGAAGAACACGCTGACCGCGATGCAAGGGATGCCATGGACTTCAAATAATCTCACATCTTCGACCTCTCAAAAGCGATCAGAATGGCCGACATTCGTCTGAATGATATTCTCGCGCAGCACGCCGAGCAACTCGGTGAGGTCGATGCGGAGGATCCCGCTCCCGCATCTCACCCTGCATATATGTTCATGTTGGAGAGAGCGTCGTCCGTGAGTGGCTTTTAATCGAACCCGAAATGCACTGGCTCATGTACTAAGCCTTCGCCGCCCCTTGATTCCGCATCCAGGAGACTGAAACGCCCCCGTCGTTCTTCCCCAGAGTCGCTCGCTGCAGCGGCAAATGTTGCAAACGCAGACAGCGGCGTCGATTCTGGGTTGAACGCCCTCGGAGTCTCGCACCAGATCAGGGGAAAAAAGCGGCCGGAGAAGCACAAGGCCTACCGAAACGCAAAGCGTGAGCGGATCCAGGCCGTCGATGGACACGCCCTCAAATCTTGTGCCCTCGACCGTGTCCTGGCGCGATCTGCGCGCCCATGGGCGTGGCATTGGAAACCCACGCCATCCCTGTAGCCTCCACCGGGCGAATGGGCCGACGGGACAGCGCCATCGAGAACGTAGCTGCGCGCGCTGCCGAATCTGCTGCGCAGGTGGGCGACTGCGGCTTTCAAGAATTCGAAATCCCGCCGAGACGGGTTCTCGGCCGGGAGGAAGCCCTCGCTGAGCCGGATGTGCCTTATCACAGCTGAGATCCCAATGTCGTCTGCTTGATATCGTCACCTCGGGCATTGCCCTCA
Source organism: Mycena vulgaris (assembly GCA_029204335.1). Taxonomy (NCBI): domain Eukaryota; kingdom Fungi; phylum Basidiomycota; class Agaricomycetes; order Agaricales; family Mycenaceae; genus Mycena; species Mycena vulgaris. The sequence continues at coordinate 142,572 of JARGYA010000076.1, read as the reverse complement.
TGTGTACCTGCCTTGCTTATAGCGTCAAACTTTCCACCAAAGTGTATATTACTCAACACTAGTTGAACTGATGTCGTAGCTGGGATATATGGAGCTGCAGGTGTATGACAAAATAGTGTGCAAAAAGTATTTTCAACTTTGCCGACTGCATGGGTGATATACTGTGTAAAAACATCCCTGATTTTCACATCTTTTGGACCTAGTTTTTGGCCAAAATTATGACAACTTCGGCATCTGCTCGTAACTTAGAACTCTAATTACAGTCGGATGGCTCATAATGCATAAGGTCGGTTCCCTGCCAAATTGAGAGGAATTTTCCCAAATCCAATGCATTATGAGCATTATGCAGTATGAGCTCGCTTCTATGGTGGTGAAATGCATTTTGGTGGATCTGAAATCCTATGCAGTATGAGGAAATTTGGTAGGTATGCATTATGAGCTTATGCATTATGAGCTATCCGACTGTACATCTTTTAGGGGTTTCCTTGCACCTTCCCTGGGTTGCACCTTTATATTCCTGCACATTTTTCAGCTCAATGTAGCATCCTCTACACGCAAATTATGTTATTAACGCCATCATCTCGGCATTGGGGCATACCTTCGGCCTCGTTTCTTCCACGTTCCTCTATCTTCTAATGTTCGGGGGAGGCACGAAAACTCAAGGAGACTGATATTAGCTCAGTAAAACATCATCAGTGTCCCACCATAATGAGTGAAGTCAAATTTCTTCGCACACAGTCTAATCGTTTATTATCGGCAACTGGCTAGTGGGCCACCTTGCCATTTTTATCCTCGAGGCCGTACAGAGCGATGAATTAATGCTGGTCTATGGACTCAGAAACGGAGTTAGACATCCTATGTACGGACTGAGATAATCTTCAGGAATTTACATTTGTATTTCATGGCCCGCCGAATTTTATTTCCTCCCGTATGCCAAATGGGGAATAAACGGCTTAGTGGGCCACCCGGCCAAATCGTTCGTGCGCATCGATACAATTGACTCCAGTACATTCCAAATCATTCAGTAGAAAGATCTACAGGATTGGGTACACTCAACCTGCGAATTCGACATGTATTGGGGCCATAGCTGTTTGCCTTTCCAGTTATCTATGATGGGTGAGATTGCTATCCGGAAAGAATAGCCTGCCTTCTGAGGAATAGAGTGCAAGGGAGCCCAAAATTAAGACACAAACCGCTTCAAGGAAAGTATTTGACATACTTAGGTGCAAAGGACGACCTCTAAATAACCTTAACCCGCCCAAAAAAATCCATCTTTATGTGCAACCGAAATTCGGTGGTTTAAAGTAGTAGCCCAGCGTGAACGGAAAGTTGGCCAGTGAAGATCCAAAGTGACGTTAGAGGATGGCATATTGGTGGTTTCAAATACACTGACGCAGTTCCAAGTCATCAGCGAAGACGGGTGGATCGCTATAGAGGTGGCTGGACTGTGCCGCTCGAGATCAGGTGGAGATGATCTTGAAGGGTCCAAGAGGCGAGAAAACTTTGCTTTCCCAATCGTTATGGCTGTCAGTCATTGATTCGAATCAAGGGATTCGAGCGAGCCCAAAAACTTGTGAATTGGCGAAGAATTGGTCAAGAAACAAGCCAAAGACGATCGCTCGAGCCGTTCGGAGATAAGAAATGATGATCAGACACCGGCATCTTGATCAAGAACCGCCAACAACTTTTGATCCCCGCATCAGCCCGCATCACTCTGGCTCAAATTTTGACATACAATGTCGCGACAGGTCATATTCCGTCCTGCAAGCACCAAATCCCGGGCTTCTATATCACAGTGCCTTTTATTACGCAAACGGCCCACTAAGCAGTCGCTGATGATACGGTTCAAGCACAATTTGTGTGATGACTTGAATATCGATGGTCATATTGAATCTTGGGGATCAGAACGGCTACCAGGAGGCATTAGACAGGACCTGAGTTGAAGAACCTCGATACATTGGTCAATATCATGAAGTATCCCTACCACAAATTCCGAGCACTTCGGCAACCCCGGCCACCACGGTCGGATCAGTGTTCAGATCAAATACATCAACTTGCCCGAGGCGAAGGCTGCAACCTGACCTCTGAAACTTGCAGGCCCCTGAGTTGCACATAAATAAAGTTGCGAAGTTGGGAGTTGCAGGGAAAAAATCCTGCAAGTCTGCAAGTTGTACGACGAGAAAGTTGCACGTGTTGAGCCGGAAGTTGCCTGCATCACGTAAGTTACCGTGAAATTTCACTGTTTTTTTATGAAGTTATCGACGAGGGGTTTTTACACAGTATTTATGCCATACAGTCGGACAAACGTGCTAGTCCCTGCCATGGAGCTCAACCTTTCAGATTCTTCTACTTGGTGTTGCATTCAACACCGTATGAACTATGCATTTTATTTCTGGTGTAGTCAGCTGCGGATGCGAAGCTCTGCAAACATCCGAAATATTTGACGTAGACCAGTGTACATTACAGGCTGTGAATACTAACCATTGAGAACAAACCCAAACCCAGAGAGACAGGGGCTGTAAGTTGAACCGCAGGGGGCTGCTGCGTGATGACTGATTACCGGATCCTCGACGCCGTCCCCAGAGATGAAAATCCAGGGATACTTACAGTGTACCGGTAGTTGCAACGCACTTAGATTATGCCCTCTCCAAGTTGCAGCAACAGAAATGCATTGGAATCGAAGTTGCATCCTGCAACTTGGGAAGATGTTGCCCCGTTCCAAGTTGCTGTTCTCAAGTTGCGCTGCACGATAGTGTAAATTCTCAAGTTGTAGGACACGGAAGTTGTGTATAATCCTCGCCGGGATCCAGAAGTTGTCCCACCACGGTGAAGCTGCTCCATTTTCCCCTGCGACGCAACATGCACAAATAACTTTTTGCACACTATTTCGACCATACAGGTGACATATGGCAAGAATAGTGCGGAAAAGTTTTGACATATTGGGGGTCTAAATACATCTACAACTTGAGCTTGTGGGTCAAAAATTTGACAACTTCGGGTGGCTGCAGCTTCACATTTGAGACAACTTAAGTTTCACAAGAAAGGGAAGGAATATATTAGGACGTAGAAGTACATATTGTGTACGGAACGCAATGTACGGGCAGGCAAAGTAGGTGCATATATAAGATGTACGATACGGTACGAGAGGAGAGATATCGGGTTGGAAGAATAGAAAGGAGCGGTAAGGAGAAATGTGCGCAACGGGCGCGAGGCGGGGAGAACCGGAATCTCCCTCCCCGTGGTTTTGAAACCCGCAGCCTGCGTAGGAGGAACATGCACCTCCAGGTAGAATTTAAAAGTGCCCGCCTGGCGGTGGATATGCACTGCCGCCGGGTGAGAATGGTCTGCGGGCGGAAAATGAGACGGCATCCGGCGGGGACGCGGATAGTGTTTCCGTGAACGGTGAGCACCCTGCGGTGAAGGGATTGGCTGGGGTGGAGATTGTCAGGCGAAGAGGTTGCTGCAAAGGAAAAAGAGGTCAGCAACAAGATCACTTTCATCGCGGCCAAAGAAAAGACGACATGGAACACGAGAAGAGAGCTCAGCGAAGAGAGAAGGTGTGACGAGGACAACGGGCGAATCTTCACCACGTCCCAGCAAAAAAAAATAACGGCGAGAAAGGAAAATCGAAAAAATAATCGTCCCAAGGCACAGCCACATCCCGACGACGACGAACAGCTCCAGGACGACGAGGAGCTGCCAAGAGCATCCCACAATCGCGCGGGTGGTGCGTAGAGGTATCGAGCTCGTGGTGATGTGTATAGTCCACAGGAAGATAGAGTCGATAGCAATGAAGCGCGAAGTGAAATGCGGCCCAAGTCACCCGCCGGCGTGTATACACCGACTCATCTGTCCGACGTCCGTCCGGCGGGCGGCGGACGACGACGCCGAAAGGCGCGGGGTATACAGCCCGCACGGATGAGGGTGGAGGGGCGAAAACTCCCAATGCATGTCTCGCCTTTTCGCGAGACAGCCAAAGTGCCACTCCTCAGCCCTCTCGCAGCAGGATCAGAATTCCAGCGAAATGGCCGACATCTGTGAGCTCTACATGAAGAATTGCATGCTGCACCAAACTCGAAGGGCAAGGGCACAAAGCCCCAGATAGGACGCCCGTGCAACGGGCAGCGCGCGCCAAAGAAGGCTGGGCGACGTCCGGGCATCCACAGTCAAGGGCGGGACCACGACGTACGACTTGCGCGTCCGCCCCGCAAACGACATCCTTCCCACGCAGGAAAATGCTCGTCCTCAGAATCTCTCTCACCGAAACATGCAAGAGAGAATCCCCAAAATCCCGCATCGTCACAATCGAACAAAACAAGGACAAAAGGACAGGCAAAAAATCGCCACTCACCCACGAAACAACTGCCACTTCCACAGCGGTGTGTGGTTCTGGCCGGCGTGAGCAGCGGAGCCGCCGGGAAAGGACCGACGGTGCAGTGGTACTTGAGAACAGACCGTGCGTCGTAGTCCTCGTAGTGCGGCGGTTGGGCTTCAGGCGCGCCTTCGTGCGCTGCGTCGCGATGCTCATGCTGTGGTGCTCCGCTTGATGCGCGCCGCGCGTCGCGGTCGTGGGTGATGGTGACTGAGGAAGAGGTGGCGTTGAAGGTGATGGGAGGCCGGAAGGATCAACGGTAGGTCGTACCCCGTCGACGTCCCGGTACGTGGAGAACTGTGCGCATAAACGGGCGAGCTCGAGAGTTGTGTCGCACACCGGAAATAGAAGAGGGTCGGCGTGCACATGAAGGAGAGCGCCTCCTGTGAAGCGTGTAAGGCATCAGCGCGCGAAGGAGGAAGTCGAGCTGCTGGAGAAGGAGAAGAGGGCGGCGGCGGGCGGATGGTGGGGAGGCACGGGGACCCGCGCGTGCAGGTCGCACCCATCGATCATCACCCGGCTATGAGTGCATACTCGGCATACGTAGCAGCACAAGAAGGGATGTCGCCTTGCGTGCCAGAGTGGACGCCCGACGTAGAATGCCGCCAAAGACGGTGTACGAGCGCGCATCCCCCTTGGCGTCTCTTCGCCTAGACGCGGAGGCGGGCGCACTCGCGACGACTACTCCGCCTCCGGGTCGGTGGGGCGGTAGAATGCAGGGAGGGGTGTATGCACGAGACGAGACGAGCTGCTACCCGCAGGTCGTGGTCCACGCCGCACGGGACACGCCCGCATGAAGCGCCACGGGCTGGAGGTAGGCTGTGCGGTGGGCTGGGGAGGGCGCTCTAGGTCGCGCTGCGGGTGGGGGTGCGAGGGGACACATCGAGAAGCTACGACGGTGTAATGCGTATACAGCGGATGGTGGCGTACGATAAGAGCCGACGTGCATTGAATTGGATGAGAGTCGAGGATGCGTTCGACGGTTAATGGTCACGTAGTTGCCTGCTTGATCAAAGGAGCCCTGCGGTGAGTCAGAAGGTCGACCTGCCGTGGTGGTGGGACTCCGTGGCACCACGACCGTGCGATGGCGTGAGGTTGATTGATGCGATTGATTGACAGCCTCCGATCCCGTAAACGAGTCTAGCTCTGGTTTAAGTCGACACCGTCAAGACTGACCACCAAACATCTTGGCTTGGGCTTCAGTCGCCTTTCGAGACTTCACCGGTGGACAAATTTTCATAATTCCTAGCATTCCATTCCTTAGCGCCGTTTATGCCCATATCACTCCCGCGCGGTAAAGGCGTGGGTTTGGGGCGCAAAATTAAGAACCCTGTCCGCGCGGCACCAATTCAAGTTTCGATATCTCAAGCATCGATTTCGGATGCATTCCAGCGTAACTTTCCGGTGCAGTGTATGAGCCTGCCATGCAAATCCGTCGCTCCTAGTACATTCACTGGAACAAGGATCTGCGGCAGAAGCACCCCAGAAATTGACAGGTGCAAAAATACTGGAAACTAGTATTTGGGGTGCCTGGTTGGGAGCAGTTGCAATGACGGCGCCTGGGAGTTTTCTCCCTCATGTGAGTGCTTTGCAATTTTTTTTTTTTTTCGTTCGTCTGATGAGAAAAAGGACTCCATTGTCGTAGAACAGGAGACCTAAGTTTTGCAAAGGGCTCTAATTGGTTGCTGATGCAGTTAACAGCTTTCTTCGAGTTATATTAAACTAGCGCCCGAAGCCTCATGCCAGTGAGGAAGGATGAAATCTTCGATCTACTCTTTCGAGTGCCAAGACACTGGGATACGATGACAGACAGAAATGTAGTCTTGTTCAAAACAGGAATAACGTCCCATGATGGCTGGCAGTGGCATTAGACCGTTGTATCTGATACCGCCTCACAGAACCATACCCAAAAGCGCACATCACGAGCCTTGGTGAACGGTAAGGAAATGAGCTCAGGAGTCAGGAGCGTATGTTATTCCCCCGTGAATGATTGTTATTCACTGCATTGCTGTACATGGATAAAAATATATAGATGGGAACCTGGATCAACGAGGGTGCAGCAAGATAAGGGTTTAGGGTGTCGCGGGGGCAAAGGGTTGAGTTAATTTGGTCGACCACTATGAGAACCCTTCGATAACCAGATTCTGGCGCCTACTGATTGCAGTTTGGCTGCTTACATGCTTCACGGTGGCGCTTTCGGACAGTTCCGAAGAAATCGGAGGAAAAATGCGGTGTCTCGTCGCGTCAGGTCTCATTGGAGATGCTGTTAACAATTACTTTAAATAAAGCGATGAGGCGACGACGAACAGCGCTTGAAACGTGTAAATTGCTATAAGACGGCGAAGACACCGTCACGACCGCACTCTTACAATTCCTTTGCAAGACTTCCAATCCACGACTATGACCCAGTCCGATATCATCATTCCTCCCGGCTTCATCGACAAGTTCGTATGGCCTCCGTTCAAAGATATCGCGGCAGATGGCGCAGCAGACCCGATAAATGATCCGTCCTCCGATCATCCGGCTTTGCCCCAGTCCTACGCCTTTCCTGACAGCGTTTTATCCGAGGTTCTGGCCGCGGCCTCATACGCCTTCTCTCCGACCTCCCAGCTCGGCGGTATGGAGCCCAGCGAGTTCCATTCACTTGACGGCGATGAAGACTTGCCCGAGGAGCCCAGCATATGTCTGTTCACCCCGTATGAAGGCTGTCACGAAATCATTGATTCCATGATCCAATCCGTGGCGAACCGGCTCGATGCCGACGTCATAGTTTTGGACGCACTCGAGCTTGCCCTGGGTGAATTTGGCGCCCTTGGAAAAGGTATGAATCACTATCACGATAATTATCACCTTCTCAGTCTGACGGCGATTTCTGTAGACATCGGTCGAGCTATTAGCGCCGTGTACGAACCCAAGACAAAATTGGATTCGAGCAGGGTCCAAGCTGCATTCGATGCTATTGTGACCGTATCGAAAAAGGTCCAGCCTTGCACCGGCGTCGATCTCACCGAGCCTTCAAAGTGCCGGTTCATCTATTTGCGGGACTTTGGCAGTATCGCTCGATCCGCGAAACCATTTATGGCTCGCCTGCTACATGCAATTCGGGTGCGGCGCTCTGCTGCGTACGAGAATGAGAATCACTCGGGTGCCGGCGGCATTCTTCATCCAACAGTCCTTCTCATGGGATTCGATAAGGCCTTCAAAAGCTGTGACTGTTGTTGGGCCTCGTGGAATCACTCTACCTTCAGCGAAGGTGGCCGAGCCCTCAGAAAGACACTACCCGCACTAGACAGTCGGTCATTCTACCTGGAAGGACGATCATCAGAAATTCCGCTCAAGGCCCTACCAGCTGCATTCTTCCTTCCCCTTGTCTCAAGATCCTGGCAAGTAGAAACCACGGCACTTTCGTCAGCACAAGATACTGTTATACCGGCATTAGGAGAGGAATGTATATGCCTCATCCCACGAAACTTCCGGGAAAGTTGTGTCCGTGATCTAACATGCCGTGCTGCAATCAAGAGGAAGACAGATGTGCAGGAGGCATTATTGCTGCTCTTTCTCAGGCAAAAGGGCGTTCTAGTAGCGGATGATCTTTTGAGTTTAATACTCAATTCGGCCGTTTCCGCGGATCTTCCGTCAGGTGGTACCAATCCTAACAACGCGATGTTGTCGGACGTTCTGGGTGATCACCCCGGCATCCCTTTCCCAGTCGCTGTCAGTCGCATAGCAACCAAAGCCGTTGGTTTCGCGCATCGAAGGCCTCATGCACAAGCACCGATACGAATAGCCGCTGAGGACGTATCGAAAGCGCATGCTATATTCATAGAAAATTCCCAGACATTTTCTGATTGGGTGAACGACGTAGAAGGTCGTGGAAAGGCGGAGGTAAAGGACAAGCTGGGTGGAGAATCGAGCCAAGCAGACGCGGATTCTTCTGCCGCTGGAGCGACATCTAATGCATCCGAGAAGAATCCAGCCGGCGAAAAGGAAAAGAAGGATCCAATTGTCGAAAGTGTCAAGAACTGCGAGGACTTGAACGAGCATGAAGAGAAACTGTTGTCATGCATTGTTGACTGTGGCGAGTAACCATCCCCTCCAGCCCCGAGGAACTTTTACTCATGTTCTCGTTGATAGTGTCGCTCAGAACAACCTTTGACAATGTCTGCATTGATCCTGAAATCATCCAATCGCTCAACGACGTCGTCTCTCTTCCCCTACGACATCCTAGTGTCTTCAAGATAGGCATTCTGGCGAGAGAATCGATGGGGGGCGTACTCCTATACGGTCCTCCTGGCACGGGTAAAACGATGGTTTGCCGTGCCCTTGCTCGCGAGTGTGGCGCTAGAATGCTTCAAGTCAGGCCTAGTGACGTGATGAATAAATGGTTGGGCAATTCGGAAAATTTGGCTCGAAATGTTTTCGTGAGCATGTTATGTTTCTCCTAATGCTTTGTCGTTGGCTGAAGCTTCTGGAGAATTTGGCCCATCGGCTCGCTCCATGTGTTATATTTTTCGACGAGATAGATTCCTTGTTGAGATCTCGAACAAGTGAAGACTCTGGCCGCCACACAAGGAATACAGTGAGTGGTCTGTCTGAATCTCACCGAGACTGCGGTTAACATCATTGCATCCAGGTCACAGAATTTCTTCAGGCAAGCAGTCATTTGCACACATGATGGATACCCGACTAATTTCGGTACTTAGGCAATGGATGGCCTGCAATCAGGCCAAAAGAATCGAGATGCTGGTGTAGTCGTTATCGGTGCCACAAATCGGGTGTGTGATGGCACCATTGAGGTCAACTCGACTGTTCTAAGCCCGTTTAAAGCCCTTCGATCTCGACGAAGCAGTCCTCCGGCGATTACCAACGAGGTTGCTAGTTAAGCTCCCTGATGAGGCCCGACGGAAAGGTTGGACCACCGAATGTCATTGTCCATGTTTTTTTGACTTCTGAGAAAAATACTCTAGAAATCCTCCAAGTTCATCTCGAAGGCGAAGCCTTTCCAGAAGTGCAACTTGATGAAATAGCACGCAAGACCGACGGTTATTCAGGCTCCGATCTTAAAAGTCAGGATGTTTCCTGTATATGTAGGGCAAAGTCTGATGGCCAATTGAACCTATAGATCTATGTGTATCCGCAGCAACGGAGGCAGCAAAGGAGTCGGTGATGAATGCCACCACCGACGGGACAGCAGTTCATGCTGGAAGAGCCGATTTACTGAGTCGGGTCCTTGCTCCGAAACACTTTGAGCATGCCCTTACACAGGTGGCTCCCTCCACAAGGAACAACTCTGAACTGGACAGCTGGCACAAGTCATTTGCCGGACAAACTGGTGCAGATAGAGTAGGGTCAGTACATCACACGTGATTGAAGGCATTGAAGGATGACAATAAATTAAGTGAACTCATTGACACCGGAAGCGAAATGATGAAGATGTTTGAGATATCCGCCCGAGTATCATACCTCGATGCAGCAGTGGCTCTTTTGGGTGATGCAGTCAGCTTGTGTCCACCACTGCATTTGCAAAGACCCGAATCTCTGAACAGCTATGCAAATGCACTGTGTAGGCGATTCGAGCAACAGGGAGACATGGATGACCTTGAGGAATCCATCCGATGCCATCGAGAGGCATTGGGGCTTCGCCCTCTACCTCACCCCAACCGATCCAGCTCACTCAACAACCTCGCTTCTGCGCTTGGGATGCAATTTGAGCAGACCGGTCAGCTGGCAGACTTGGAGGAATCTATTGCTTTTCACCGACAAGCATTGGAGCTTTTCCCTGGATCTCACCCTGAGCGGTCCAACTCACTCAACAACCTCGCTTCTGCGCTTTGGACGCGATTTGAGCAGACCGGTCAGCAGGCAGACTTGGAGGAATCCATTGCTTTTCACCGACAAGCATTGGAGCTGAGACCTGGATCTCACCCCAACCGATCTGGCTCACTCAGCAACCTCGCAAATGTGCTTTTGACACGATTTAAGCAGACCGGTCAGCTGGCAGACTTGGAGGAATCCATTGCTTTTCACCAACAAGCATTGGAGCTGAGACCTGGATCTCACCCTGACCGATCTGGCTCACTCAACAACCTCGCAAATGTGCTTAAGACACGATTTCAGCAAACTGGCCAGCTGGCAGACTTGGAGGAATCCATTGCTTTTCATCAACAAGCATTGGAGTTGAGAGCTGGATCTCACCCTGACCGATCCAGCTCACTCGACAACCTTGCAAATGCGCTTTCGACGCGATTTGAGCAGACCGGTCAGTGGGCAGACTTGGAGGAATCCATTGCTTTTCACCGACAAGCATTGGAGCTGAGACCTGGATCTCACCCCAACCGATCCAAATCACTCAACAACCTCGCTTCTGCGCTTTGGACGCGATTTGAGCAGATCGGTCAGCTGGCAGACTTGGAGGAATCCATTGCTTTTCATCGACAAGCATTGGAGCTTTTCCCTGGATCTCACCCCAACCGATCCACCTCACTCAACAACCTCGCAAATGCGCTTTTGAAGCGATTTGAGCAGACCGGTCAGCTGGCAGACTTGGAGGAATCCATTGCTTCTCATCGACAAGCATTGGAGCTGGGACCTGGATCTCACCCTGACCGATCCAGCTCATTCAACAACCTCGCTTCTGCGCTTTGGACGCGATTTGAGCAGACCGGTCAGCTGGCAGACTTGGAGGAATCCATTGCTTTTCACCGACAAGCATTGGAGCTTTTTCCTGGATCTCACCCCAACCGATCCAGCTCACTCCACAACCTCGCTTCTGCGCTTTCGACGCGATTTGAGCAGACCGGTCAGCTGGCAGACTTGGGGGAATCCATTGCTTTTCACCGGCAAGCATTGGAGCTTTCCCCTGGATCTCACCCCAACCGATCTGGCTCACTCCACAACCTCGCTTCTGCGCTTAAGACACGATTTGAGCAGACCGGTCAGCTGGCAGACTTGGAGGAATCCATTGCTTCTCACCGACAAGCATTGGAGCTGAGACCTGGATCTCACCCCAACCGATCTGACTCATTCAACAACCTCGCAAATGCGCTTTTGACGCGATTTGAGCAGACCCGTCAGCCGGCAGACTTGGATGAGTCTATGATCTGCTTCCGTGATGCATCGGCACATGAAATGTCGTCTGTCATCGCTCGGTTTCGTAATTCACGCTACTGGGCACGCAAGGCAGCTTCTTTCAACCACTCATCTGCTATGGAGGCATATCAGTATTCGATCGACCTTCTCCCCCGCCTAGCCTCTCTGAATCTACATATCCGACAACGCCAGGAGGCCCTGTCCCGGGCTCGAGGATTGGCTTGTGATGCCTGCAGCTATGCCATTCAAGAAGGCCAGTTTAACAAGGCTGTCGAATTTCTGTCTGCAGGGAGAACTGTATTTTGGACTCAAGCACTCCAGTTGCGGACACCCTTGGATGAACTCCAGTCTGTTGCACCACATCTCGCACTTAAACTTCGGACCATTTCAAATGCACTCGAAGCCACGTTAGCACATGATGGCTCCCAGGCTATGCAGGACAGCTCAAAGCATATCAGGGACCTGGAGCAGGAGGCGACACGTCGTCGTATCCTGAACAAAGATTGGAATGATACCCTCGAAGCGGTGAGAAAGCTGAAAGACTTTGATGATTTTTTGCTGCCAAAGTCCATTTCAAATTTACGAAAGGCCTCCTCCAATGGTCCCGTAGTCTTTCTCAATGCTGCCGAGTCTGGATGTGATGCCTTGATAGTCATGCAGGAGGAGGTGAAACATATTCCGCTCCCGGATCTTTCACTCGAAACGACTCAATGCCTTGGTGATATCTTACGGATGGCATTATCGTCGAATGGGGTTCGCTCGGATACCTTGCAAGCACTCCTCCAACCAATATGTACCAACCCTCGGCTTAAAGCAGTACGAATGCCGACAGCAGGCCATACTCCCAATGATTTATTTGGAACGGTCTTGGGAATGCTATGGTTCGCTGTCGCCCATCCAGTTATTGATGCGCTGGATCTCAAGGTTGTATGCTTTTATACCTTTTTGCGTATTCTTATGCTCATACTTAGTCCGAATTTCAGAAGGCGGATGATAAGGGCATTCTTCCCCGTATCTGGTGGTGTCCCACAGGCCCATTTGCCTTTCTTCCAATCCACGCAGCTGGTGTATACGAAGGCAAGAATCCTGAATCCTTATCCGATTATGCGATATCATCGTATACCCCTACTTTGGACGCTCTCCTCGCATCGCCACCACCCAAAGTCCACGAGCCCAAGATGTTGGCCGTGATTCAGCCTGAGATGCCAGGTGATCGTCGTCTTGACTTACGTTTCACTCTCGAGGAACTTGGCATGATTGAATGATACGTACCATGGCTAACGAAACTGGGAACCAAAGAAGAGCCCACATCGGTTGAAAAGGTCCTATGCCTCCTTTCTGGCACCTCATTTGTCCACTTTGCATGCCATGGATCACAGGACCTTGTGAACCCACTTGAAAGTGCTCTCCTTTTAGGTGACGGAGATCTGAAGGTTTCGAAGATCATGCAAACCCCTATCCAAAATGCATCCTTAGCGTTTCTTAGCGCATGCGAAACGGCTATGGGGGATGAAAATGTCCCAGATGAAGCCATGCATCTTGCGGCTACGATGTTATTTGCTGGTTTCCGTGGAGTGGTGGGGACAATGTGGTCAGTTTTATTTATTATCGTCATCAGGGATCTGACCTGATTTTCCCCGCTCACAGGACTATGCACGACGAGGATGGTCCCGAAGTCGTAAATGTCTTCTATAAGCACATCTTCAAACCCAGCCGCGAATCGCATCCTGATTCCACTAAAGCTGCTGAGGCGCTACATCTTGCGGTAAAAAAATTGCGGACAGAGAAGAAGGCCTCGTTTCAGCGTTGGATTCCGTTTATTCACTTGGGACTCTGAAGCCAACTACCCGATGAGCTTGGTTCAACTTTGTGGGTTCCTAAACATTATGCAACGAGTTTAATTGGGTTAATGGGTCATCTATTCGATTGCAGGCACTACTAGCAGTTACCTGTACTAAGCTATGGCAGTAACTAGATCCATTTAGACAGATGAACGAAGTCCACGTTGTCAGTTTGAAACTTGTTAGCACAATATGGTGGCGGCTATCACTCCGTGACAAGTTTGAGACCCAATTTCAGAATTTTTTATTGGTGGTCCAAATATTTGCCTAAGGTCAAGTGAACGGTACGAGAAGCACGGTAGAAGGTAAAGAAGAGATCTGCCCAGTCAAAACTGACATCAATTATATTTTTTTGTCTGTCAGATTTCGCGCTTTTTGGCTTGGGCCGGACGGTCCCCTGCGAAAGCATTTCATTGATCTTCTCAAGCTGTGGAAGACCGTCATATTTAGTTGCGAACTGGTGATTGACTTGCTACTGCGACTTGTCTCGAATCTAGGCAATTTGCACGATGTACTGCGGCATGGATTAGACTTTGACCGTGAGGATCTAGTATCATTCCGCAACCAAAAAGAAAAGAAAAAAAACAGACCTCGTTGGAGACCGCCTTCCACGAGGGTTTTTTTTATAAGGAAACTCGTCCCAAATCCTGCACCTCCTCATACCCGTTTTGGATTCCGCATATTTCCTACATATAAACTTTCCCTTAATGCCTCACCCCCGTCGCGCTAAGTACCCCTTAAAAATAGCATTTTTTTCCACGCTATGGGCTAAATGGCTTTCGGACCATACCTCATTGTGGTTCAAAAACGACCTCGGTCCCGTCGGCTGACGACCGCAGGGATCTCCAAGGTCGATTCCCCACATGGGAATACCCCTCCCCCTCAAATCCCGGCTCAAGCACCCGATTATAGGCTCCCCCACGGTGAAATCGTTGACCATGTTCAAAACCCCTTTTTTCGCTACTCTTGGTCCTGTCGCCCTCAAATATTTCTCCATGGCTTCGCCCCATCGAATGCCTTCATTTCGAGTCTATGCGCGCAATATTCCGGCCTGAGATATTCGCAATTCGCGGTCGGGGAGACGGAAAACTCCTGTTTTTGATGCGCCACAGTCCGACCCTCGCGCTACGATTCTATTTTTAATCTTAAATCTACCGCTCGTAGCGCCGCAGCGCATCCCGCCCGCGTCAACACTCTACCTACCTACAGCCGCTACATTGCCTGCTACACCTGCAGCGTCTTCGACAATCTCGGCCGGCCGCTACTCCCTCTACCGCAGTGATGCGTCGGCGCTCCCGATGTTACTTGCGCTACGGCCGCCGGCCTCTACGTGCTACAAGTTACCCACTACGACCCCTGTCGGCTTCGACGCTACCACGCGACGTGTTTGCTTGCGCGTGCGTGTCGCCATCAACCGGCCGCTACTCCCTCTACCGCAGCGTTGCTTCGGCGCTACCGATGTCACTTGCGCTACGGACGCCGGCCCCTATGCGCTACGACCCCTGTCGGCTTCGACGCTACCACGCGACGTGTTTGTTTGCGCGTGCGTGTCGCCATCACCGTCGGCATCGGCGATGACGCGGCCTCTGACTACCTCAAGACTAAGCCCCAGGAGCAGAGCTCCAAAGAGCCAAAGGCTATCCGCCGAAGCCGACTCGAGGACCACACTCTCCCTCTTCCAAGGTCTGTCCCTCCCCTTTCTCTGCTCCCTCACGACCTCCATTTTGTCCACTACGCACGCGCCGACGCCGCCCCGCCCCGCCGTGACTCTGCTGCTACTGCATGTGCAGAGCAGCCGCCCCTCGGCACGCGCCTCGTACGATCTATGTAGGTACGTTTTCGTAGCAGACCTTTTCACTCTTCTTTTTTCCTCCTCCCTTTTCCTTGCTCCATGTACCTATCCGCGTCGCCGCCCATGCAGCCTCCCCGCGCTGCCTCTCTCGTCGCCCATCGCTCGCCCGGTCCCCGCCTCCCTCGAACGTCGCGCACGACATCCCTGCGATCACCAGCGCCGCTCGCTGCGCAAGCGAAGCCAATCTGCCCTTACCACGCCGCCCGCGCCACTCCCCCTCTCCCTCTCCAGAAGCTATACCACCCGCGCGAGCGACTACGGCGTGCTACGTGACTGCGCCCACGCGCTCCATGCCACGCCTGCGCGCATCCAAGACACTGTCCACACTGTCGGCCGCACGCGCAGCGTTGACGTCGGCATCCCTCGTCGCCCGCGTCGCCTCTATCCCCCCCTCGCGCGTCTCGGCCGTGAGTTCATTCCAGAGAGTGGCAAGTTTCAACTTGCAAATCTTTGTGAGCTCAGCGAGTCAGATTATACGCGGAAGTCCTCCTCGGGCCGTCTCAACAGAATTGGATCATGGTTACCACATTTAATTTCACACAAAGGACACGAATACAGCGAACACCGCTTTCTAAGTATGAATCCTGAAACATTTCTGATCATGCTTGCTCGATCAATCCGTCGCCGGCGCACGAGCTCCCTCAACCGAAGAAGCAGCTGAAAATTCAAGGTGAGCTTTGTAGCCGGCGCGATCCACGGAGGGCACTCACTGGAATGAAGAGATCGCGTCGTTGAACGAGGTACCTCCGAGGTTGGAGTTACCGGGGCTTCTAATGGGTCCGAGCTGGCTCCCACCGCAGTTTGCCTCCCTGTATTCGCAACGTTAGATGCCCCATTGCGGATTCCAGCGAACACAACTGGGAACACTTGCGTGAAAAAGAAGCAGTCCTGCCCAGAGTCGGGACCCACGGCCGAGATGTTGTCGTTGAATACGAGGGGGACGTTGACGCACTGGCCGCTGGAGCCATGGAGCACGGTGCAGGAGCCGGTGAAGCCGGCGTCGGTGCAGACGAGCCTGGTGCGACGTGAGTGTGAGTATCCGAGTAAGGGGTCTCTGGGCGACATACACGTTGCCTTGGGTGCGGGCGACAAGCGCGGCCTGTGGAGGATATCAGTGTGTGAAGGGGTGCGACAAGGACGATGGCTGTTACCGTGTCGCGTTCAGGCGCCGGGAGGGCGTAGACGATGGGGATGAGCGCGAAGAAAGCAGTGGTGAACTTCATTGTAAGTTGAGAATGAGGAGTCAGAACAACTTAGCTTCCAGTGTTCCACTGCCCAGTATTTATACAAGTTGCGTTCGGATAAATCAGTAGGCCAAGTCGACTGACTGACCAATATTCTCCCCAGATCAATTTTCAACGGGCAATTTCAGCCGCACTGGTTTACCTGGGTCCGCAAGTCGGGCACATTGGCGCGCCGAGGTTTGTCTGGAACTATCCGAGCGCCTCCGAGCGCCTACGAGCGCCTCTCGCCCATAAAAGAAGCGCCATTAGTTGACGGATGTGCTTGAAGATCATACCGATCATCTCCGTGTTCGATTATCAGCACCCTACCACTACTCTGGTACGAATAAACCCCACTGATCTCTTATTCATCCAGGCCTTTCAATTAAGTCTCTTAATAAGAGCTCGGGCAAGGACGGTCATATGTCAGGTTGAGTTTAGTAAGACGGAGCGTAGGGTACCCGGCCAGTACATTGGATCAGAACGCGGGCCTGATGTCCGCGAAAGACTCGATCGGCGATATCGGGAGGCTTCCAATTTTCTGCATGAACCAGCGGTGGACGAAAAAGGAATGTTCGCATCGCGGGCGGAGGCACTGAAGATTTTTGGTTGGAGATTTTTGCCCTCCAGAAGGCCTTGAATCCATATAAAAAGTCTTTATTTCGGCGCCGTATTTCCCCTCGGAGATTCTTGACGGTGCGCCAACGTTGCCTATCCGAGTTCATGCCCGCCACAATCACCAAAAGAATTCTGGTGTTCAGAGAACTACTGGAGGAAGCTACAGCCCGGTGATTGAGTTGATTGCCCTGGGGTCGGGATCCGACTCTACTCTAGGCATCATAATTCCGCACCGGAGCCCGCATACCGGACGGCTTCGAGCGGTATAAAATTCTTGCGGGGAAAATCTGAAGACCAAGTTTAAACCCCCTTCAATTCTTCATCCATCTCCTGTAGCACGTACCCCGACTATGGTCCGCTCCTAGCTTACCTAATTTATTGAACTTATCCAGCTCAGTACGGTCATGTAAGCTTGGCCAAGCATCGGCAGAATTCGGCAGGATGTATGGACTGACGAGCGGCCGTGATCCTGCGGCGGAGTTGGGTTGCCGCAATACCGGCAAAGCACCGGCTCTCCTCCTCGGCAAACCGCATTTGATCCGGAGCAGGCCTCTGGGGTCTTTACATTGAATATCTAGTTGGTTTTCCTTGAAATATATATAGCACAAGTCCTCCGACTATCGAATACCACCACCTGAGCTGTTTGTCGAGATACCCAACTCTGATCTTGATTAGCCATGCCACGATGCCACCTTTTGTCCAGACGCTGTATCAAATTCGGCACTCCCATTTGACTTTTCTAACGAAATCCGGGGACGCGTGCTTTGTTGAACAAAAACCAATTATTTTACGTCATTGAACCTATCTGGGCGCCGACGTTGACGATTGGCTGATGAAATGTCAAGGGTGCTTTGGCACAGGGAGCCTGCAGCGGCGCGTCGACAACCGTCAACAATCTTTGTGCTTCGCGCTTTGACCTAATCTCCTTGTAGCTCGATGGTGGCCTGCGCATTGATTGGTTCGCCTCATAGCCCATTATCCCAGAACGGCCATCAAAGCGCCGCTGGAAACGCATAAAATCGGCCTCCTCCCCGTTACTAAATCGTCCTCCCTTCCCTAACCTTCTCAGTGGCACAGTGCTCACTAACGTTGTTTTCCCACTCAAGTTGACGTCCAATCTCAAATCTCCACCTCCTCGATGTCCAAACAAAAATCTTCGGAAGAGTGGCACAAAGAACACGGCTTCGAGGACGTGGAAGAGGAAGCGCAGCGCTGGGTATACGTCGGAAGTGTACGTCCACGGCCTTACCTTCCGCATCGTTGCCTAATACTATACAATGCACCGCGCAGATCGACCCAGACATGGAAGAGACAGACCTGCACGCCCACTTCAGCGCCAGCTGCGATGTGCACGAGGTGATCATCCGCTACACCGGCGGCCTCCGCGCTGGAATTGCTGACACGGGTTTCCGCTATGCAATTGTCCTGCTTGCGTCGGCGGAGGAGGTCGAGAACGCCCTGAGCCTCCACCGGACCCAGGTTCCCGGGTCTCCTGGAAGGATCACTGTCAGCCTCTATCCTCAAAGAACGATCGTCTGCTCATTGGATTTTTAAAATACCTAGGTCGAAGCCGTCATCGGCGATCTGGAGGAAATTCAAAAGGCGTACGTGGCGTATCTAGACGAGGGCAAGGCGAAAACCCCCGCCGGCACCAAAGTTCAGACAGGTGTGTTGTTCTCTTTGGTTCCGTGTACTCTGTTCGGTGTCTTACGAGCCCCAGCATCCGGCAAGGTTTCCTCGCCCGTGAAAGCCGAGAAGACGCAGGTGTGGATGCCCAAGGATAAGGTGAAGAAGGGTCGCAAGGAGATGTTCGAATTTGCGATGACCTTGATGTAAATTGGTCGTATCCGCGCAATGTCTTATGCTCTTCCTCGTCAAATAATTATTTCAACATCTGTGGTGGAATGACTCGCTGGTATAAATTAGCTCGTGAGTGCCGCAGCCGCTAACATCAACATTCCGAACCAAATTACAACACGCACAGAAGCGCCGCAGGCGCGCCATTGTTAAACAGCCTGGTGGTAAACACAACCCCGCCGACGTATTCATCCCCGGCACAGCTGCCCTTGAACTGCCCAGGCGCAAAGTCCCCGCCCAGCGTATCTGCGCGGTTATCGCCCTGGTCAAACCACACCGTCCGCCCACTCGTGCCCAGCATCTGAGATGCCTGCGCGCAGAGCACCGTCGACAACTTGACGCCGCGGAGCGCGTATCCCGAGACAAAGTAGCCTATCGGGCACTGGTACTTGGTGTACCCGGATGCCCAGTCCTGCACGACGTGCCGCTCGTCGAAGACGACCTCCACCGCGCGCGCGCTCGCCCAGAGACTTCCATAGCTGTAGCCCGCGCACAGCGCCCGGGTCACGCCGTGCGAGAGCCCGATGAGGCGCAGGTTGTCCGGACAAACGCCCTTGCTCGCGCCGCCGTCGAAGTCGCCGATGCTCGTCCGGACGGCGAGCGACTGCACAAAATCGCCATGCTCCAATGTCAGGCGCGCGCCAGTCGTCCCCGTCGAACAGCCCCGTGCGTTCCCGGCGGCGGCGGCTTCCCAGTTCATCAGCGCCCACCCGTTGCCCGAGCCGTTCGTCAGGTACCCCACGAGCGGCCAGAACGCAAAGTCCGCGTCCGTCTGCACGAGGTAGTCGACGAAGTTCTGAAACCAGGTCACCTCCGCACCCGTGTTCCCGCGCCCCGCGACGCCGAACTCGCTCACCCACACGGGAGCGGTGTAGTGCATCTGATCCGTGAGGGCGACGTACAACGCCTCGCTGTTGAGGATGGCAAAGAGGTCAGCGCGGCTGAGATCGCGGTACCGCGGGTCGGAGGTCTCCCCGATGCCAGTCGCGCCGCTGTGGTTAGGCCCGGTGTATCCGTAAAAATGTGCGGCGTAAACAAGCTGGCCCGCCGCGTAGATCAGTATTCGAATGAGGCGCTGCTAGGAGACACGGCGCAGACCTTGTGTGAGACGAGCAACGTGTGTGAAAGCTGCTGTACTGATGTAAGGGTCGGGCGACTGTGCGGGAGGCCACCGACTGGGAGTCCTATCCAGTTGATACCCTCGACGATGACCAGGATGTCCGGATTCGCCTCTGAAAATATTCGGTCGGCGACTAGTTGAGATGCATTCTCCCAGTCGGCGCCATCGCCGGATCCCCTGTCAGGATCTGTGAGAATATCGCGGCGAACCTAGGGATAGCTCATTGTCTGTAAATTTAACGTATAGATGATTCAACGCACCTCGTTGTATAGATCAGCGCCCACGACCCGTTTATTATTTTTGTATCGAGTGACCACCATCAACCAGTCATTGGCCCACATATCGAAATTCTGGGACTCGTTCCAGCGCTCGTTGCCATCGATTCCGCAGCACCAGATGCTCGTGTTCGTGTGGTTGTTCACAATCACCGCGAACCCGCGATCTGTCAGCGCCTTTATGACCGCATCGTACACCTGGAGCGGCGTGAGGCCCTTGAACTGCGGATTGGGAGCGACCCAGGAATCTTGGATCGGGGTGTTATCGTGCAGCATTTGGTTCGAGAACTAAAGGCGGATCGTGTTGATGCCCATCTCCTCGAAGCTGTCGAGAATCTGATCAATCGGTACGT
Organism: Mycena vulgaris; assembly: GCA_029204335.1. Taxonomy (NCBI): domain Eukaryota; kingdom Fungi; phylum Basidiomycota; class Agaricomycetes; order Agaricales; family Mycenaceae; genus Mycena; species Mycena vulgaris. The sequence continues at coordinate 121,972 of JARGYA010000076.1, read as the reverse complement.
ATTGCAATCCCAAGGGCATTGTGAGGCTATAAAAGACCGTAAGGATTCCAGCCATTTAGTGCAGAACGGGCGGCGTACGCGTTTTCGTTGGCGTGGTGGTTCGCATCGTCGTTGATGTCGCCGGAGCTAGTCCATGTCCCGCTCGCTCCGTGCCAATTACCGCCTTTGAGCTTGAACCGATCGCCATTAGCGTCAACGACGTACCGACCGCGAGTGCTGAGAGGAGGTGTCCAGGTTGGGACGTTACGGCGTGCGGCGCTGACAACAGTCGTGGTCAGGCAGAGCCACAGGGCAATGGCACCGAGCGAGAGCAGCATCTTGAGCACAGTGGTGAAGTCGACGGGAGCCTGGATAGACAGTTCCAGAAGACAGCGGACATGAAGCGCCGAAAGTGAGAAAAAGAACGTATCTAGGAGCAATCCAGGAGTCATCTGATCAGTGATAACTCGGTAAGCTGTGGTACATGAGGTCATGCCAGACGAGAAGCTAATGGTCGCTGGTGCCTTGAGTAGACGAGAATCCAGTGTTAGTGAGAGAGAACTCAAGGTGAGCACGTCAGGCAAGGTGCAGGTTGGGGGGAATTCGGATCCTTTGGTCCTCGGAGGCGAATTCCGGGAACTTTCCGAATGCGCGTCTTTTGTTTGGCGTGGTGGTAGGCGCTGGGAAGCATGTGGAATATAATTTGACTGGCAAATGTCGAGCACATGCGGGGACGAGTGACGAGTCGGTCGGGATCCTCCCCATGAAACCAAAATCGAAGCATTGGAATGGGTAAAATAGCAACGCAGTATCATTCAACTTTGAGCAATACCTTAGAAATGTTAAAGTCTAGAGTCAAATCATAACGTCCGAGTGAATCTCTGCCACAGGTTGTCAGCAACGTCCGGTGAGTTCCCCAGCGCTTACGCTCACCTCAAACCAATCGCGGGCGTGATCGGCGCTAGAAAACTGCGAGAGGGACGTGAGTGTGGGATCGATATATATGGCGGACACGCACCGTGGTCGTAAAGCCAAGGTGATGCAGGACGGGCCCGATCCGCGCGTATTCGCTGGGATCCATCTCAAGCTCGATCGCCGGGGATCGGTGAAGGGGCAGGAGCGCGAGCGCAGAGGCGAGCGCTTCGGCGGTGATGTCGGAGAAGCTGCCGGCGAGGACGAGCGTGCGGATGCGGTTCGAGGGCGCGAGGGTGTCGAGTTCCTTCGGCCATCCGCGTTGGCTTTGCGACCAAATCCGCATCAGGGTAAGGCTCCTGAATGGAGAGAGGTCAATCGGCGTGTGGCCCGCCTGCGGATGGAGATGAGCGAGTTGGGGATAAACCCGAAATGCAAATTGCACACATTAACACGGAGGTCTAGCACTTCGACCGTGGCGAGGCCGGCGGAAAGTTTGGGCCAACGAAGGGCTTCGTTGTTTCCCAAGATCGATAATACCCTCAGCCCCGAGAGATCAAACGGGCAATATTCGTGGTTTAGCCAGGCGCCGAGACCTGCCACGCCCGTGAGCCTGAGGGATTCCAAGCGGATCGGCGCAAAACGAAGTGGCAGGGTTAGTAGGACCTCCTCGATCGACAGATCGCGCAGATGGATGCCCAAATGTCTAATCGTAGGCGAGCACCGGTCCCAGATCCGCATAAATGTCGCTGGGTCGTAGGAGGCGCATCCAATTTGCGCGCTGCGTAGAGTAGGAAGCGCCAGCAGCTGCTGCAGCGCAATCGCCGACGCGGAAAACAGGGTGAGGGTGGTGTACACTGCTTTCAAATGCGTGAAGGGGAAATTGCAGATGGCTGCGTAGGTTTCGACAGAGCAAGAGATTCGACGGAGCCGGATATCGAGACGGTGGATGTGTCGAACGAGATGTGGGGAGGCTTGCAATGTATCATGCAATCTAGGCCACCGAGCGTTGGTGTCTGCCGTCGACGAACTGCTGAAGGATATTTCTTTGAAAATATGGGACTGGGCCGCGTGGACACAAGCACGGGAAACCAGGGAGCAGGCTTTCAAATCCGACTCTCTGTCGTGTAGAAAATCGATGATGTGTTCCAGCAGCTCCTGCGCTAGCTGTGGTTGCATTTTGTGGTCGATGTCATGAGGAAGGAGGTGGTAGTTGTGTACTTTTCGCCCCACGACTTTGACTTCACGTGATCTGCCGGTCGGCACACCGCAAGGAATTTGATAGTCCGCCGCCTCGTTGGAGGGCAGCACAAGGAATAATTAATAAGGATTCGAGTGCTTGTACTTCAGGAAGAGATTGATCGAAAGGGTGATTTTAATTGGCCAGGGAACTACGAATGAAATACATGGGAATACTACAAGGAACATCTCGGCGCGGCACGTGCAGAGGAATCTGACCGGTCTGAACGCGATCTGACACGTCGAAGGGGAGGGAGGGAGTGGTATGGAGCGAATAGGTCGGGCGCGCTAAACAGGTTACAATGTAGTTAGCAGTGGAGTGTAGGGTCATGCCACCCGAGGATGCACCAGGAATGCGGGTGAATTATGTCGGAAAATGTGCAGGCGAGACCATGAGGCAGAAACCAGGCTGGGACTCGGGAGGTCGCTCAGGTCGGGAGGCATCGGACGCGGTCGGTGTTGATGGGCGGGTGGCACGCGTGGTGGTGGTAGAGAGAGAAAGAGGTGGCACCACCGCACCACAACACTCCTGAGTTTCCGCCTCAAACCTTAATCCCAATTTGGGAATTTGATCGCGGCACTTTTCGGCACCCTCATACCACAGTAGTTCTGGCGGAGATGTACCCACCACAAAGCTATAATCATAGGATATTTGACGAAGTGGTTATTGCTGTGCTGAGTAGGTTTGACTGATGTAATTGTTTTGCATGGTCCGAGGTTCAATCCGGGCGCTTCTGACTATTTTCACTCGCCCGAGCATTCGAGTCTAAGGAGTACTACCACTGTCATGCTGCTCGGCCAGTATTAATGAAGTTAGCTTGTGGAGCTACCTACTTACTGCACCACTGAGGCCTCAGAGGGGCTTCAGTGTGCCCTGAGCCAGCTCGAAGGAAAGGTGGGGGGCATCAAATTCAAAATTGTTGATCCCCTTCGCGCACATGAAGAAAGCTAGTGGTGCATAAGTCCGGCATGACTGTTTATCCTCCCTCTTCGACAATGGCTGAGTGGGAAACAGTCAAAAATGCACTCGCGAAATCTTGTGCACCCAAGCTGTGCCGACATGCCGAACCCTAACCTTTTGAGATTATGCCGGTGTGCCGCGATCAAATTACCCAATTCGGGTTTAAGGTTTGAGGCGGAAACTAAACGAGTGCACCACAACGTCGGAGCTTCAATAGACAACGAAGCCGTTGCAATGCCGTTCACGTGCACGTAAAAGTCGTGGGGCGAAAAGTCAAAAACTGGTGGTGGTAGTAACATGAACAATCATCCCATCACAAAGGTCAGCAGAGTGCACTGCTTTCCTCACCACTTTTTTCGCAGGGTTCGCAGGGTTCGCCGCCAAGCCCAAGGCCTTGAGAGTCGGAGCTGAAAGCCTTCGCAAGGGTCAAGGGTAAATCGAGGGGGTTTCAAGGCCATCAAATCGTTTCCTGCTCGAATGTAAATTTCGAACAAATCTCGAGACTCGAAGCCGTCCAGTATTCGACAAGTGTGCGGGCTCAGGCGGACTCCGGTGCGGAAATATGATGCGTAGTGCGGTAAGCAGACAGAAGCCCAGGACAGTCCGCTCAGTAACCGGGTCGTGGCCTGCTGTATTATTTCTCTGACCATCAGGCTTTGTTCATGCTGGTGACGGGCAGGCATCGTTAGCGCCATCGTTGGCGCAACGTCAAATAATTTCCGAAGGGAAATAGGGCGCCGAAATAAATACTATATTCATGGAATGGCATTTACGACCTTCGGGAGAGAAAAAATCTCCAGCCAAGAATCTTCTGCTTTTTCGTCCACCGTTGCAGGTGCCTGGTTCACGCAGAGAATCGGAAGCTTCCCGATATGGTCCATCGAGTCTTTCGCGGACATCAGGCCCGCGTTCTGATCCAATGCACTGACCGGGTACCCTACGCTCCGTCTTACTAAACTCAACCTGACGTATGACCGTCCTTGCCCGAGCTCTTATTAAGAGATTAATTGAAAAACGGCTACATAATGAACGACGCGATCTCGTCCTTCCAGTGAGTGCCCTCTATGGATCACACCGGGTACAGAAACTTACCTTGAATTTGCAGGTGCTTTGTGGTTGAAGGAGCTCGTGTGCCCGTAGTACCGGGAACGGTTGAATCGAGCAAAGTATGATCCACTCCAGGATTTAGCTGTACCTACAAGAGGTTATTCACTTAGATTGTTTTCGGGGTCTTGGATTTTGAATGATATAACTGTGATTCGATTTGTGGGTTGAGAGCGCACGAAGACGACTCCCTCGTATAGTTCTCCCTGAACTCGCAGCCGAACCCAACTGGCAACAGCTGTGTTAGATCAAGAAATTGGAAAACCAGTCATTGATAATAATAATACAGATACATTGGTTTATTTATGCCGCCGGCGTCATGCACGCGTTCGGTACGGGGGAATCCTATTATAATTGTGCGGGGCGGGGTGAGCCGAGCCCAAGATACGCAGGTGGGAACCCACCAAATCAATGAGTGTTTCGCTCTCTGTCATGCTCCCAGTGCAGCCAAAATCCCAGCCAAGAGCAACGCTGCCGGGAGACCATTCCATCTCAACCGCACCCCAGTATTTTTCTGGCTTGCGTCATTATTCTGGCTTGCGGCGCAGATGCTGCGCGCGCCGTGCGTCATCGCACACGCAGCGAAGGACTGGTTCGCCGCGGGGGCGAACGCCGCGTTGTACGGGTAGCCGAAAACCCCGTCGAGCTCGGCGGGCGTGCTTCCGACAGCAGCGCAGCATGGTGCGAGTGTGTCGTTGTGCAGGAGGTCAACGGCGCAGCCTAATAGCAATTCACTGGTTAACGTTCGTTATTCCGACCGGTGCGATCCACGCACCGAGAGAGAATCCGCGCAGCGTCTCGGAGGCGCGCGCCTGGAGCGCCGGGGTGGCTGGGTGGAACATTAAGAGAGTGGGTGAGTTGCTGATAACGTGGCACGTCGGAGGGCTGGTTTATATACATATGCGCGGCGAAGCTGCCAGCGGCAACGACGCCCACACTTGGCTCCATGATGTACGACAGAAACGGCATGGAGCCTGTCGAGAGCTCCGCACGTAGCCGCGCAGGAGGTTTGGTCGCCGAGATTTCAGAAACATATGTACGACAACGTTGGGTTGGAAAACACTGGGTGAGGCGAGGGCCATACTAACCAGGGGGGATTGTTGCGTGAGGATGATAGGCAAGCGACTCGTCTTCATTCTAAGCTCTATTTCCTAACACGTGGGGTGCTATAGTTCAAGGAAAACCATCATCCGAAGCAGCTGAGCCACTGTGACCAACGAGGGGAAACTATTTGAACCAAACTTGAACCTTATATAGTTGAAGGGCGGCAGCCGCCGGCCGGTATTTGCCGGCGGGTCACACCTGGGTCATACAGCATACAGGCACGAGGCTTCACATCAAAGTCACACCCCTTGGGCCTCGAAGCTTCCAGTCATCTCAGCGGCGGCGGTGTGCGGATGCTGGTAGTGCGTGGTCTGTGCTGTTAGGCGCATCCGCTCGGTGTGGATGTTGTGCAGAGTCGACGCGCGTCGGGTGCACGGTTGGGATTGACAGGAACCGACACACTGAGGGGCACACCGGCGAATAGAGACCGGCCGTCCGTTTGCACGGATATTTGTATAAACGCATCCAATAACTGGTCGCACATACAACACTCAACTGATTTCAAGCCCGTAACTGTTTTTTTCTTCCCTTTATTTGCCTGGAGCCCACGAACACATCCTTCCATATTCCTTTCCCGCAATCAGTTAGAACTCCGGAATCCCGCACCTCCCGCTGTTGGGATCCATCCAGAACCTAAAGGGCGCGCCGGTAAGCTGGCCGCTCCCGCCCTACGTTCGTCCATAAGTTGGCGCCGGGAGATACACAGGAAGCAACACACCGAGGGGCACGTCCGCGAGACGGTAGTAAGCGCCGTATTGCAGCTCTGCACACTGGGGTTTTGGCCAGCGTTCTTCAGCAAGTTCGCGGCCGTGAAGTCGCCTGCCGATACACGCCCCGTACGTCAGAAATGAGGTATCCCGGAGCGTTCGTAATTACACTGTCCACCGGGAACGTTGAAGCAGCGCTGGATGGTGTCGCTCGTCATGATCTGCGCCGGGCATGAGATGGACCAGGGAGGATGCAGTGCAGGGCATACCGCGGAGTTCCCGATAGAATTGCAGAATTGAGGGATGAAGGTAGCACAGGGTAGGTTGAGGTCTTGCCCGAAGCAGTTGAGCTGGAGTTGGCCCAAGGCGGGCGCTGCGATCACGGCGATCAGGGCGAGGCTGAGCAGCTATTGACGACGGATTATTAGATAGCCTAGACTAAGAGAGGAGCAAGGGCGATGCATACTGAGTGCATTGTGGAACTTGGCAGATCGGGGCAGTGAGTTGCTGGTTGTGGATCTGAAATTCGGGGGTTCTGAACTGCGCTTATGTAGGTGTACGCTCAAAATATCCCCGGAAACGGGATGCCATATTCTGCGGAGCCGAGTAATAAGTCCACCGCTATTCCTTGCGCGTCAGTCGTTTGTCTTCGTTTTTGCGGCTCGAAGCTCGGGGACGAAGGGTAGGATAGACCGCTGGTCGCTTCCCCCTATTTTGTATCTCCAAGCGTACTTTACGGTACATCTAGTGTTGCCGCGGTTAGGTTCAGAACCGATGCCGAACCCGAACTGAACCCGAACCTAACCTGAATTCAGGTTCGGGGCCTGCGGCGAACCTGAACCGAACCCTGGGTTCGGTTTAGGGTTCGCAGATTCGTGTGTTTTTTTCGAACATGTGCGAACCTGTGCGTTCGGACCGACGTTCAAATCATTGGTGGGCGGCTGTCACCGGGCGGAGTTTGATTTACTTCGGCGCTTGAAGCAGCGCTTAAACCGGAACACCATCCGTCGCCAGTGGCTATGCACTTACCTCATCCAATCCGACTTCTAGTATTTCTTGCTGCTCCCCGTGTTGCCCCGTTTATCTGTGCTCTTGGTGAGCATATCTGGGCCTGCCGTACATCGGTCTTCAGACTGCGTATTTGTTTTGTCTGTACTCATGGTCAAATATAACCTCATTACACCCGAACCGCCACCATCTCCGCGACCAGTAACCCGAGTGCTCCACCGTGAGCACGTCGCCAGTGAGCACCAAGCCCCTTTACATCAGATTCCTTCCCGCATCGAGTTCTTACGAGCTACACCCGTATTCCACGCCCACACGGCACTTTTCCCGATTCGCACTCATTTTCCCCGATTCGCACTCATTTTCCATTCTACGCGTACACGACATATTCGGGACCATTCAATCTGTTTCTGCTTCATCCGTGCCCCCTGTATCTTGGACTTCTGTCCCATTATTCTGTCTACCGGCAGAGAACTCGCTACTGCGACAGTGGAGCTCACCGCGAGGGGAGGTTCTTCTACCGGACCTTTCCTGGGTCATTTGTGTTCCGTGTGTTCCTGCCTCCCTTTGCTCTATCCCCCACTTCTCTACCGGTTTTGCGCTGCTCTGATCTCCTCGTCGTTGTACCACCCGCACGCTCGCCATGTTGCACCACGCCTCATGTTCGCTTCGGAGCCGAGTTCCACATCATCCCGCCCGAACAGATCGCCGATCACTCGATATCTCCATCTGCTGCACAACGCCGTTCTCCGCCCCACGAGAGCCCACGAGCTCGAGCAACCTCCGAAACCGCGCTCGCGCCGCTGCTTTGTGTGTGGTACGACGGGGAGGCATCCCCTCGACTTCCGAGTCTGCTCGCGCACTGCCGTTCTCCCGCGCCGATCTCTCGCGAAGATCAACGATAAAGGGCGTCTTGTTTCATTCGATGGTTCCCCGCTGCCCATGACGCGTCATCCGGCGGTGTTGCTGCGCACATCATCTCGCGCCTCCGCGCGCGCTATTCCTAAGCGTTTGGAATCACCACCTACGCCCCGCGTCGCTCACATTCCGCCACAGCCCGTCGCCGTCGAGCCGCGTGTTCCATCTCCCCCGCGCGAGTTCAGTTCAAGTTTCCCCCACGCCATTCCTCCTCTCCGTCGCGCTGAGCCCATGCCCGAGCACATTCCCCTTCGACGTTTCACTTCCCCTTTCGACCACGTCCTTCATGGTCCCAGCGATGCGTTGTCTCGCGCGCGTGCGTTGTGGCTCGTAGTACTTCTGGATTCACTTCTCAATGGTGTTTTCCAGTCCCAACTTCGCGCGGTCATGAGCCTGCTTGACAGCTTGGGTGTTCAGGATCCCTCAGCGCTACGACGATTGTTTCGGCCTGTATTCGAGCGCATTTCGCTACCTCTTATGTGATTATATCTGACTTACTCTTTACGTTTACCAGTTCTTCGAGCCGCGGTCCATTCCTTCCTTTCTCCGAGTCATGTCGAGGTCGACATTATAGTTCCTCCCACTGTGGCAGGGTAGGATGGACCGCTGGTCGCTTCCCCCTATTTTGTATCTCCGAGCGTACTTTACGGTACATCGGTCTTCGGACTGCGTATTTGTTTTGTCCGTACACATGGTCAAATATAACCTCCTTACACCCGAACCGCCACCATCTCCACGACCGGTGACTCGAGTGCTCCACCCTGAGCACGTCGCCAGTGAACACCAAGCCCCTTTACATCAGATTCATTCCCGCATCGAGTTCTCACGAGCTACACCCGTATTCCACGCCCACACGGCACTTTCCCCGATTCGCACTCATTTTCCATTCTACGCGTACACGACATATTCGGGACCATTCGATCTTTTCTGCTTCATCCGTGCCCCCCGTATCTTGGACTTCCGACCCATTATTCTGTCTACCGGCAGAGAACTCGCTACTGCGACAGCGGAGAACAAACACGGAGGACTCTATTTACTGTCGCCATGGAATACATTTTGCTGTCGGGTGAGTTCTTGTTAGAAGGTACACGGCCACACACAGGAGTGCTGAGCAAGGATATATAAAGCAAGAACAGTACGGGGTACAGAGTGCGATGGGGAATAAAAGCTAGCGTAGCGTAGGAGTATGAAGGCAATGTATAGAGTGATCGGGAGTCCGCAGTAATGCGACGGAAAGGGGGGGAAGTCAAGACAACGAGGGAGGACGTGTGACAGGCCTCAATTCAACACTCCCACTGGCCGGTCGCGCGTCCTGTACAAGAAAGCAACCAAATAATTAGCGAGAGGGAACGATGGTGTTAATGTAATGAGCAGCAGGAAAATAAACACGTAGCAGAAATGCTCCCACTGGAGCGAAAAGCCCATCAGAATGAGTACGTCTCGACGGTGTGGGCGGCGACGGCGGCCGAGGAGCGACAGGGACGAGCGGTCCAGGTTCAGGGCACTCGTTCTGGTAGTGACCCAACTTCTGGCATTTGAAACAAGTGACGCGAGACTTGTCGCGAAAAGTACGAGCGGCGAGCGCGGACGTCTCGGGGAATGGCGTGGTAGGAAATTCCGACTCCTGGCGGCCTCGCTAATGGTCAGCGGGGATATTTCCCGTGGGGATTGAGAATTCCAGAACTGGAAGCCTCCTGACGAAGCAAACATCTTCGATGCTCGGCTCGACAAATGGGAGAATAAACATGGATGGGGGAGGTCTTGGGCTTGCTGTCGAGGGCGAACCTCAGCCGCAGCACAGACCCCAAGGCTCCTGAGCGGAGAATGCTGTGACAAGCTAGTCGTTGAAGCAAGTTACACTCACCCACAAAACAAGTTTCGAGCAAAACGTTTCAGCTTCGTTCGAAGCGGGACCAGTTTAACTTGCTCAACATGCTTGACAAAGTTGAACTCCCCATCCAATTGTTTCATTTTCTTAGGATACATGTCGAAAGTTGTGAAAAAACTCGATTCGGGGCTTGTTATCGGAGATCAAGCCCGTAACATCAACTCGTGTCTGGACACCTCCACTGCAGTTAATACCAAGTCAAGAGTAAAGTCCTCTGACATTTGGCCAGTGCTCATGGTGGAACTCACCAGCAAATAAAATTTTGCTAAATATTCACGCTTCTGAATCGGGGACCGCTCCGCGTCCGAGTGAAACCGAGACTTTGCCGAAATTCCTCGAATTGAGAAAAACTCAACTGAATCGAACTGACATTGAGTCCAGTCTGGCTTCGATCAAACACGCTGTTAAAGTCCTCTGACTTGAAAGATGTAGGTGGCGCTCAATAAATAGAAAGAATGGCCCGCAATTGTTCAACATGTATTGATGCGCGGAGTGTCCCTCAACGTTGTCATTTTCACTCTCGCCGGCATCTGCGGAGTTTTAGACTTCGAGCCAGTGTAATTTTCTCTATCCGACCTCTAACAAGGCAGCTACGTTCCGAGAATTGCCGTGTCCTAACCTCAGAGCCATTTGCTCTGGCAGACTAGTCAGATCTCAGCGTGCTCTATGATCACTGAAACGCCCGCTGAGGGTTTCCGACCCTGCGCACAGCTTAGTCAAAGTCCAAGCCCCCATCCATGTGGCTAGGTGGACCCTCCGGCCGTCCTGAAATCAAATGTATAAGAGAAAATGGGATGCCCCATGTCGGGTTTGATACTGGAAGCAAAGAAGAAACACAGCTAGAACGGCCTGGGCTATAATCTGCCTATTCACGGTCCACGACTGCGCCACTGGTGGGCTATTCAGCTTGGTAGCGACTTTCAATGTTGGCCACTGGCTAATAAATTAAACAGAGTGCTTCCGGCGCCAACTCCTGGCCTGAATCATATCGAGGAGGGTCTGGACAACATCATATCTGGGATCCTGGTATCTGTTGTGGGGTATGCAACCCCTCATTATCTGAATCAACCATGGGAAACGATTCGATGAGGAAGTATGAATTGACAGCATTGGAACCCAATTCAGAGTCGTAATACCCGTCGCAAAAGGCCAACACCTGTGGCATTGGTTCCAGTTGGGCATTCGGCCAACAGTCTAACATCCCTTCGGTGACCTGGAAGAAGACAAAACATACAGTCCTCGCAATGAGAAGTGACCGCCACGGCGCCACCTTTATCTTGGCGCTTGACCCGTAGCCATTCGAACCATTGATCACCGTCATTCAGAAGAAAACAAGAGTAAAAACAGAAAACAACCCCAGCATCTCACTGCTATGGGCCGTACGGCGGCATTTACTGATGCAGGATACAGCATCCTTGCTACAGTCAACATCGGCATGAAACGCGAAAGCACCTTCCAGGCCGCGACAAGGTGGACATCACGGTACACCGAATTGACGACATATGAAATACTGAGAGATTGGTCGACATACCTTGTGGGTGTAATCGTGCTGATTCATTCCATAATTCCGTGTAAAAGAGTATTAGTTTGCAGAACTGCTTGGAAGCCATTCAGGCACCAGTAGGATCAGTTTTGAATCCCAGAGTGTCATCGAACGATGTTCAGTCACGACAATATCTTGCCCGTGACCGTCCCAACCTCAACAAGTTCGGTGACCAAGGTTAGTCTCAATGTCGCAATTATTCTGCCCCACTGGCCACTCAACGAGACAGGTATTCACCACCGAACCCTGCTGTTCTAAATCTTCAGCGCATAAACCAAATGGGAACATATCTCAAATTTCTTCTCTCTTGACAGTGCTCGTGTGCGGCCAGAAAGCATGTTGTGGTCAAGACCCCGCTTCATCTATTGGCCATCCAAGCCGTCTGAACCAGGTCGCGGTATCTCTTCTCCGAAGTTGTCCGATACAAGACATGGCGGACCGGCATCCAGCAAGTGCAACATTGCTGGGTGTTTGACCAGTGCCAGCAATAGTGCGACAGTCATTCAACAATATTTGAGTGGAAATGCAAGATAAATGAAACCGGAACCGCGATGATCAAAATGCTGGAGTCTTCGCTTCGACGAAAATGAAATAAACGATGGGTCTCAATGGGTATTCACCCTCATAGGCGGCGATGTCGCTGCAATTCAATGCCGTCCGAGTGAACGAAACGTGCCAGTGGCCATTCATGCTCGCCAGGTGTGGCATAGATTCAACCCAGCGCCCTACTGCGGCGGCATCACCTTCGTTTAATGACATCCAGTGAAAGGAACAAGCCCCGCCACCATTCAGACTTAGCGGAGGCTGCGGAGGTGTCATCGTGTTCGACGGTGCGCAGATAGAAATATCGGACCGGCACCGTTCATGCTCGACGCGGAGCGCAGCAGTCACGGTGTTCAACGCCAGATGAGATAACATGCTCGTACCCGTTCAGGTGTGGCGGGGACTGTCGGCACGCCACCATATTCGACAGCGCCCGGATGGAATAATGCGCCCATGGCCGTTCAGGCTCAACACGAGCTGAGGCAGTGCCACCATGTTCGACGGTGCCCGGTGACAAACAAATCCGCGGCCACTCAGGCTTGACGGGGCTGCGGCGGTATGTATCATCATGTTCAACGGCTTTGGAGAATAGAGCTTCGTTCAGGGGCTGTATCGTCACCGCAGCCGACAGGACCGCATCTACATGCGCGCGCAACTGTTCAGGGGGTGGCAGCCCACATGAAAGTCCACAAGTGCGGCGGGGACTGCAGCGGCGCCACCGTGTTCAACGGTGTCCGGTGCAAACTGACAAAAGAAACCACAGCCGGGGCCATTCAGGCGCAGCGGATGCTGCGGCGACGTCAACGTGATCAACGACGCCGGGAGGAAAAGGATGTACCCGAGGCCGTTCAGGCTCAGCGGCGTTACGGTCATTTTGACGGCGTCCGAATGAAATAAACACGTCCGGGACCGTTCAGGCTCGGTGGGGGTTTCGGCGGCATCACCATCATTGGACGGGACCTGAAGGGAAACACGCAGCCGCGGCCGTCCAGGCTTGGCGGGGCTGCGGCGGCGTTCACTATCATTGGACGGCGCCCGGATGAAAGAAACCCGCCCCCAAGACCGTTCAGGCTCGGCAGGGGTTGCGGCGGCGTCACCGTCAATCGACGGCGCCCGGATGAAAACACGCACCCGCGGCCGTTCAGGCTCGGTGGGGCTGCGGCGGCGTCACCGTCAATCGACGGCGCCCGGATGAAAACACGCACCCGCGGCCGTTCAGGCTCGGTGGGGCTGCGGCGGCGTCACCGTCAATCGACGGCGCCCGGATGAAAACACGCACCCGCGGCCGTTCAGGCTCGGCAGGGGCTGCGGCGGCGTCACCGTCAATCGACGGCGCCCGGATGAAAACACGCACCCGCGGCCGTTCAGGCTCGGCGGGGCTGCGGCGGTGTCACCGTCAATCGACGGCGCCCGATGAAAAACACGCGACCCGCGGCCGTTCAGGCTCGGCGGGGCTGCGGCGGTGTCACCGTCAATCGACGGCGCCCGGTTGAAACACGCACCCGTGGCCGTTCAGGCTCGGCGGGGCTGCGGCGACGTCACCGTCAATCGACGGCGCCCGATAAAAAACACGTCCCCGCGGCCGTTCAGGCTTGGCGGGGCTGCGGTGGCGCCACCGTCATTCGATAGCGCCCGGATGAAAACCCCACCCGCGGCCGTTGAGGTTCGGCGTGGCTGCGGCGACGTTACCGTCATAGGACGGTGCCCGGGATGAATGCACGCGCCAGCTGCGGTTCAGGTTCCTTGGGGGCCGCAGCGGCATCACAGTGGTCAACCGCATCTGGAGCAAGATGCGCGCCCGCGACCGTTCAGGCTCGATGGGACTGCAACGGCCTCAACGTATCCGGCGGCGCCGAGAAGAAAAAGAGCGCGCCCGCGACCGTTCAGGCCCGGCAAGGCCGCGGCGGCATCACTGTATTCGGGGACGCCGGGACGAACGGGAATGAGCCCGCGGCCATTCGACGCTCGGTAGGCGTGGCTTCGCAGCGCCCGCGATTGATCCACATCGCACTTGTAACAATCGAGAACTCACTTGAGAATTGCGCATCCCAATGAAAACTTCTAAGCCAGATAATTCTTCTGGACCAAAACCATTGCGTATGGATATTAATATCGAGTCCGTTAAGGTCGTATTAGGTGTCCCAGTCAGATACCGTGTGGATGTCATTGCCCGACAAGAGTTGGACCCGAGGAGGAATACGGAACCCAGTAGTAGGAAGAAGGGGAAAGAGGAGTAACATAAGGGATTCAAAAAATTCCAGAGGCGCGCGTAGTCTGTCGTGCGCCCTGCGATTCTGAAGTCGGCGAGGTTGTCGGGACGGAAAAGATCGCACAGCCACTCGCCGAGATCATTTGACTCGGCGAGCGACGGCAACTTCCGCTCCCTTGTTTAGCGAGGCCTAACTTGAGCTTGTAGCACAGTTCGTGCCTCACAGAGCTTGAGCTCAAGTCGCCAACTTCTTCGTTCAACAAACGGCCGATGACGAACTCGAGGTGTCCTTCTCGGCATGCGAATCGAGCGTGACGAGGAGCGTGTCGTAGGCGGGGGGAAGGGACATGAGAAGTGTAGCGATGATCTGCGCGTCCGACGGCTTGTAGTTGTAGATGCGACCGAGTTTCTCGGCATGACCACGGACCGCTGCGATGTGAGGGCACATAGTCGAGGTTTCAACAGGCTTACGAAGCGCGTAAAACTTCCTCCACATCGCCACCACTCCTCCCAATCCCGAACTCTGGTGCGTCTCTCGCAACCTCTCCCACATCCCAACAGGGTCCTCCTCGAAATCGCGGATGGGCGCGAACTGGGACGGCTCGAGGCGCGAAATGATGGTGGCGGTCGCAACATCCCGCTTCGTAACCCAAGCCTTCACGACCTTGGTACTCTCGCTTCCCATCGGGCGAGTCTCGTCCCCAAACACAACAGCCAGCATGCCACGCCGACGCAGTTCGGCCCGCGCTTCAAACTCCCAATCATCATACATCACATCATCCTTCAACTTCGTTCCAGCTTTCGAGTTTCCAGTCGAGTCCATCGTAAATCGGTTCGGGTCGCGTTCAGCTGCGACGGGGCAAAGTCGGTTCGAGGTCGCGTTTAGCTGCGACGGGACACGCTCGGTCGGTTCGGGTTAGGATTAAAAAGACTTGGACCTCTGAGATTCCATGAGGGCTTTTCTACACGTTATTTGCAATTTTTGAACACTTAAAGTCGGAAGAAGTATCAGCCAAGAAATCAGCAAGGAGAAAATACTGTTATTTCGTAAATTTGATATTCCACTGTATATGAGCGCTGCTATCTCACAGCTGAATGTTGAGGGAGGAGCCAAACACATCCTAAATGAGGTTTCTATCCGTGACAATGACAAAAGACTTTGTTCTGTGCCAATAAAACCGAAATAAAACTAAGTGCCCGGTTACTTTTGGTAATGCTGAATATTTTCAAAGGTCTGCAAACGAAACGGAAATAAAAACAATTATTTCCATTTGCAAACGGAAATGGTTGGACCCTTAAACTGTGAGCATTTGTGTCGCGATTTGGCCGGGCTTCTGGGGAAATGGCAAGAGCATACGGAGAAGGATTATCGCGTTCGCCGATCCGCGAAGCTCCTACTTGACGCCATGATACATCGTTCCCCGGTCCTGAGGGCTGACCATTCCTCCCGAAATCAGGTCCGAAATCCGGGGCTCCCGCACCTGTGTCCATTTGAACTCTATTCTTGAAGTTGACTCGAATGAACTGGGCCTGGTGACCATCCGGAAATCACGCGACGAGTGGGGGATATGGATACGAAGGCGCTCCTGCAGTGATTGACGCCCTTGGTACCTCCTAGTGTTGCCACGGTCAGGTTCAGATCCGATTCTGGACCTGAACCGAACCCGAACCCGAACCCAAATACGGGTTCGGGCAATGGCTGAGGACCGGACCGAACCTGATGTTCGGTTCGGGGTTCGAGGATTATGTTTTTTTTTGGGACCTGTGCGAACATGTTCGAACCTGTCCGAACCTCTACCTTTTTTTAGCTCAAATAATGAAAGTTTTGGCGGTGGATCTCGGGTTTTGCAGGTGCTTACTGCACTGGCTGCATCATCCACCCCCCTCGCCGAACTCACTCCGACACCGTGGCGGTTGCGTCGGGCAAAAGGGATTATCGTTTGGATCTTTAGTTGACTTTTAAAAGCCTAGTGCCCCCGTTCAAAACAGGAAACACCCTGGACTTTGGTTGGCGCTCGGAGTCGAAATAACAAGGACATTACAGATACTTGAGCGCGCCTTCACATGATATTGACTGTGTGTGAATTATTACGGCTGGCTTGCACTGGTTCTGAGATGGTTCAGTTTGAGCAGTATTCATCGCAGTACCACACGCTCGCGTACATTGCCGCAGTTATTCCTGCTATCCGAAGCTAACACTCGTCGCATGTCTCGCCCCAGGCATGTTTTAACCCCCTCAGCTGTTGAAAACTGAGTGCATATATTTGATTAAATGCCCGGGGCGGGAAGAGCAGCGAAATATATATTTTTGGGGTTCGTTCAGGTCCGTGTTCAGAACCCGAACCGAACCTTTTGTGGACTGGACCGATGTCCGGTTCTGGGTTCAAGGGATTTGCTGGAACCGGACCCCAGGCCAGTTTCAGGGCTCGGATTTTCTTTGCAAAAAACCGGACCTGACCGGACACAACACTAGCGCCTCCAATTGTCCAGTGCTCCTCTCCCATCTGGTGCGATCGCAGGGGGCCTAAGCGAATCTAAAACTTTCCCCAAGCAGCACCTTTTATGACCCCACAACAAGCTGGTCAACGTGCGTCGCGGCGGCCGAGCTCTGGGCCGGTTTACTCGATTCCTGCCTCATCCTGGGTTCTGTGCATGTATGTAGACATTCGGAATGGTTTGAATAGTACGCTCGTCGCCGGGCGACACGGGACATATCCGCTGAGCGTGTGGGAGTGTATCGTATCTTTGCAGCCACGCATGCGTCAGTCAGACTCTCTGGTGAACATCCCCCGGGCCGCACGTGATATATGGTGTCGAAGTAGTGGCTCGGCAAGCCATAGCGCCGGCAGTCGGGCTCGCGCCCGACTGCGTAGACCAATCCCCTTAATTATGTAACAACCCTTTTACTCCTGACTACCGATCACTTATATATACATTTACCTATCGAGTCGTACCTCAGTTGTTCACTCCAACGTGCCCAACTGAGGTATGTCTCTCTCTCTTATTTACTCTTCTCTTACTTACTTTACTACCTAGCTATATTGTCTAACATATGGATATTCTCACATGGCTAGACACCGTGTCGTCTCATTCGACCTCCGCGCCACCAGATCATTCTGTACATCTGGCTCATCTGCTTCTCTCGATTTCCTCATAGATTTCGTAGCGCATTGACATCTGTGAAGGCTTCGCCCTTTTCCGGCTGTATCTCAATCGGAACAACATTCCGTGCCGTGCCCTTCAGTCGTGTTAATTTCATCATCGTTCCAGCATCCAGATTGAACCCAGCTCCGTTCGTGAGATTCTGCTTCGATTACCCAGAGTCTTTTTTCTCCTCTGGCGCGATCTATAGAATATTTACACATCTCGGGCTAATAGAGGACGACATAACGAGCGCAATCACGCATGCATACCGCTTTTCACTGTCGACCCCTTGGGTCTGAGTCTGATCACCGACTACTGCATTTTTCATGGTTCAGCATGCTCGCTCCTCTCCTGAGATAAACCCAAACATCGGCAAAAATTTTGCCATGAAGCTCTTTAGGACCCACCCCAATTGAACGGAAGTCTACAGTCGCCAATATCGACCACTCAATCCACCGCAACGCGTTCTATCTGGGTCACACGCACACCCAGAGGGGCAAATCGCGGAAATACTGCGGTCTCATCAGTCTTTGTGTGCGCCTTTGAAAATCTTAAGTGAGCCTTGCTTTCGTACCACCTTCATCCTTCTAAATTTGCTGCGATGAGTACCCAAATCCTTCCCTTTAGCCTACGGTCTGGGCTTGCGACCGTCAGCTACAGCGGCGCCTACTCGCTGCTGTGTGCCACCGACGTTTAGCGCAAGGGAGTCACGCTGGTACCATCCTGAGCTGCGCATAGACGAGATGGAGGGCACAGCCGACCTTGGCGCATACCGACGTCTCGTCTATTCGCGCGCTCTGTGTTGAGAGCCGTGTCGCTGCGTGCAAGCCGTGCCACTGCACGAAATGAGTGGTACAGCCAGCTGGCACGCCCAGGCTCTTTTTTTCTCTTGTCTTTGATTCGCCCATTGAAGAACACGCTGACCGCGATGCAAGGGATGCCGTGGACTTCAAATAATCTCATATCTTCGACCTCTCAAAAGCGATCAGAATGGCCGACATTCGTCTGAATGATATCCTCGCGCAGCACGCCGAGCAACTCGGTGAGGTCGATGCGGAGGATCCCGCTCCCGCACCTCGCCCTGCATATATGTTCATGTTGGAGAGAGCGTCGTCCGTGAGTGGCTTTTAATCGAACCCGAAATGCACTGGCTCATGTACTAAGCCTTCGCCGCCCCTTGATTCCACACCCAGGAGACTGAAACGCCCGCGTCGTTCTTCCCCAGAGTCGCTCGCTGCAGCGGCAGATGTTGCAAACGCAGACAGCGGCGTCGATTCTGGGTTGAACGCCCTCGGAGTCCCGCACCAGGTCAGGGGAAAAAAGCGGCCGGAGAAGCCCAAGGCCAACCGAAACGCAAAGCGTGAGCGGATCAAGGCCGTCGATGGACACGCCCTCAAATCTTGTGCCCTCGACCGTGTCCGGACGCGATCTCCGCGCCCATGGGCGTGGCATTGGAAACCCACGCCATCCCTGTAGCCTCCACCGGGCGAATGGGCCGACGGAACAGCGCCATCGAGAACGTAGCTGCGCGCGCTGCCGAATCTGCTGCGCAGGTGGGCGACTGCGGCTTTCAAGAATTCGAAATCCCGCCGAGACGGGTTCTCGGCCGGGAGGAAGCCCTCGCCGAGCCGGATGTGCCTTATCACAGCTGAGATCCCAATGTCGTCTGCTTGATATCGTCACCTCGGGCATTGCCCTCATGTGTACCTGCCTTGCTTATAGCGTCAAACTTTCCACCAAAGAGTATATTACTCAACACTAGTTGAACTGATGTCGCAGTTGGGATATATGGAGCTGCAGGTGCATGGCAAAATAGTGTGCAAAAAGTATTTTCAACTTTGCCGACTGTATGGGTGATACACTGTGTAAAAGCATTCCTGCTTTTCACATCTTTTGGACCTAGTTTTTGGCCAAAATTATGACAACTTCGGCATCTGCTTGTAACTTAAAACTCTAATTACATCTTATAGGGGTTTCCTTGCACCTTCCCTGGGTTGCACCTTTATATCTTTCAGCTCAATGCAGCATCCTCTACACGCAAATTCCGGGACGGATCCCGTTTTGGAATTGATGTTATTAACGCCATCATCTCGGCATTGGGGCATACCTTCGGCCTCGTTTCTTCCGCGTTCCTCTATCTTTCCAACGTTCGGTGGAGGCACGAAAATTCAAGGAGACTGATATTAGCTCAGTAAAACATCATCAGTGTCCCACCATAATGAGGGAAGTCAAATTTCTTCGCACACAGTCTAATCGTTTACGGTTCAAGCACAATTTGTGCGGTCGATGGTCACATTGAATCTTGGGGATCAGAAAGGCTACCAGGAGACATTAGACAGGACCTGAGTTGAAGAACCTCG
Organism: Mycena vulgaris; assembly: GCA_029204335.1. Taxonomy (NCBI): domain Eukaryota; kingdom Fungi; phylum Basidiomycota; class Agaricomycetes; order Agaricales; family Mycenaceae; genus Mycena; species Mycena vulgaris. The sequence continues at coordinate 102,356 of JARGYA010000076.1, read as the reverse complement.
ATACACTGGTCAATATCATGAAGTATCCCTACCACAAATTCCGAGTACTTCGGCAACCCCGGCCACTACGGTCGGATCAGTGTTCAGATCAAATATATCAACTTGCCCGAGGCGAAGGCTGCAACCTGACCTCTGAAACTTGCAGGCCCCTGAGTTGCAAACAAATAAAGTTTCGAAGCTGGGAGTTCCAGGGAAAAAATCCTGCAAGTCTGCAAGTTGTACGACGAGAAAGTTACGCGTGTTGAGCCGGAAGTTGCCTGCATCATGTAAGTTACCGTGTTAAAATTATTTCACTGTTTTTTTATGAAGTTGTCGACGAGGGGTTTTTACACAGTATTTATGCCATACAGTCGGACAAACGTGCTAGTCCCTGCCATGGAGCTCAATCTTTCAGATTCTTCTACTTGGTGTTGCATTCAACACCGTGTGAACTATGCATTTTATTTCTGGTGTAGTCAGCTGCGGATGCGAGGCTCTGCAAACATCCGAGACATTTGACGTAGACCAGTGTACAATCCAGGCTGTGAGTACTAACCATTGAGAACAAACCCAAACCCAGAGAGACAGGGGCTGTAAGTTGAACCGCAGGGGGCTGCTGCGTGATGACTGATTACCGGATCCTCGATGCCGTCACCAGAGGTGAAAATCCAGGGATACTTACAGTGTACCGGTAGTTGCAACGCACTTAGATTATGCCCTCTCCAAGTTGCAGCAACAGAAATGCATTGGAATCGAAGTTGCATCCTGCAACTTGGGAAGATGTTGCCCCGTTCCAAGTTGCTGTTCTCAAGTTGCGCTGCACGATAGTGTAAATTCTCAAGTTGTAGGACACGGAAGTTGTGTATAATTCTCGCCGGGATCCAGAAGTTGTCCCACCACGGTGAAACTGCTCCATTTTCCCCTGCGACGCAACATGCACAAATAACTTTTTGCACACTATTTCGCCCATACAGGTGGCATATGGCAAGAATAGTGCGCAAAAGTTTTCACATATTGGGGGTCTAAGTACATCTACAACTTGGGCTGAGACAACTTGAGTTTCACAAGAAAGGGAAGGAATATATTAGGACGTAGAAGTACATATTGTGTACGGAACGCAAGGTACGGGCAGGCAAAGTAGGTGCATGTATAAGATGTACGATACGGTACGAGAGGAGAGATATCGGGCCGGAAGAATAGAAAGGAGCGGTAAGGAGAAATGTGCGCAACGGGCGCGAGGCGGGGAGAACCGGAATCTCCCTCCCCGTGGTTTTGAAACCTGCAGCCTGCGTAGGAGGAACCTGCACCTCCAGGTAGAATTTAAAAGTGCCCGCCTGGCGGTGGAAATGCACCGCCGCCGGATGAGAATGGTCTGCGGGCGGAAAGTGAGACGGCATCCGGCGAGGACGCGGATGATGTTTCCGCGAACGGTGAGCACCCTGCGGTGAAGAGACTGGCTGGGGTGGAGATTGTCGGGCGAAGAGGTTGCTGCAAAGGAAAAAGAGGTCAGCAACAAGATCACTTTCATCGCGGCCAAAGAAAAGACGACATGGAACACGAGAAGAGAGCTCAGCGAGGAGAGAAGGTGTGACGAGTACAACGGGCGAATCTTCACCACGTCCCAGCAAAAAAAAATAACGGCGAGAAAGGAAAATCGAAAAAATAATCGTCCCAAGGCACAGCCACATCCCAACGACGACGAACAGCTCCAGGACGACGAGGAGCTGCCAAGAGCATCCTACAATCGCGCAGGTGGTGCGTAGAGGTATCGAGCTCGTGGTGATACGTATAGTCCACGGGAAGATAGAGTCGATAGCAATGAAACGCGAAGTGAAATGCGGCCCAAGTCACCCGCCGGCGCATATACACCGACTCATCTGGCCGACGTCCATCCAGCGAGCAACGGACAACGACGCCGAAAGGCGCGGGGTATACAGCCCGCACGGATGAGGGTGGAGGGGCGAAAACTCCCATAAGCGGGAATGCATGTCTCGCCTTTTCGCGAGACAGCCAAAGTGCCACTCCTCAGCCCTCTCGCCGCGGGATCAGAATGCCAGCGAGATGGCCGACATCTGCGAGCTCCACACGAAGAAGTGCATGCTGTACGAAACTCGAAGGGCAAGGGCACAAAGCCCAGATGGGACGCCCGTGCAATTGGGGCAGAGCGCGTCAAAGAAGGCTGGGCGACGTCCGGGCATCCACAGTCAAGCGCGGGACCACGACGCACGACTTGCGCGTCCCCCACGCAAAACGACATCCTTCCCACGCAGGAAATGCCCGTCCGCAGAATCTCTCTCACCGAAACATGCAAGAGAGAATCCCCAAAATTCCGCATCGTCACAATCGAAAAAACGAGGACAAAAGGACAGGCAAAAAATCGCCACTCACCCACGAAACAACTGCCACTTCCACCGCAGTGTGTGTGTGTGGTTCTGGCCGGCGTGAGCAGCGGAGCCGCCGAGAAAGGACCGACGGTGCAGTGGTGCTTGAGAACAGACCGTGCGTCGTAGTCCTCGTACTGCGGCGGTTGGGCTTCAGGCGCGCCTTCGTGCGCCGCGTCGCGATGCTCATGCTGTGGTGCTCCGCTTGATGCGCGCCGCGCGTCGCGGTCGTGGGTGGTGGTGACTGAGGAAGAGGTGGCGTTGAAGGTGATAGGAGGCCGGAAGGATCAACGGTAGGTCGTACCCCGTCGACGTCCCGGTACGTGGAGAACTGTGCGCGGAAACGGGCGAGCTCGAGAGTTGCGTCGCACACTGGAAATAGAAGAGAGTCGGCGTGCACATGAAGGAGAGCGCCTCCTGTGAAGCGTGTAAGGCACCAGCGCGCGAAGGAGGAAGTCGAGCTGCTGGAGAAGGAGAAGAGGGCGGCGGCGGGCGGATGGTGGGGAGCCACGGGGAGCCGTGCGTGCAGGTCGCACCCATCGATCGTCACTGGGCTATGAATGTATGCTCAGCATATGTAGCAGCACAAGAAGGGATATCGCCTTGCGCGCCACAGTGGACGCCCGACGTAGAATGCCGCCAAAGACGGTGTACGAGCGCGCATCCCCCTTGGCGTCTCTTCGCCTAGACGCGGAGGCGGGCGCACTCGCGACGACTACTCCGCCTCCGGGTCGGTGGGGCGGCAGAATGCAGGAAGGGGTGTATGCGCGAGACGAGCGTGGTCCACGCCGCACGGGACGCGCCCGCATGGAGCACCACGGGCTAGAGGTAGGCTGTGCGGTGGGCTGGGGAGGGCGCTCTAGGTCGCGCTGCGGGCGGGGGGGTGCGAGGGGACACATCGAGAAGCTACGACGGTGTAATGCGTATACAGCGGATGGTGGCGTACGATAAGAGCCGACGTGCATTGAATTGGATGAGAGTCGAGGATGCGTGCCCACTCGGAGCTAAGGACAGCTCGACGGTGAATGGGCACGTAGTTACCTGCTTGATTAAAGGAGCCCTGCGGTGAGTCAGAAGGTCGACCTGCCGTGCTGGTGGGACTCCGTGGCACCACGACCGTGCGACGGCGTGAGGTTGATTGATGCGATTGATTGACAGCCTGCGAGCCCGTAACCGAGTCTAGCTCTGGTTCAAGTCAACACCGTCAAGCCAAACATCTTGGCTTGGGCTTCGGTCACCTTTCGAGACTTCACCGGTGGACCAATTTTCATAATTCCTAGGATTCCATTCCTTAGCGCCATTTATGCCCATATTACTCCCGCGCGGTTAAGGCGTGGGTTTGGGGCGCGAAATTAAGAACCCTGTCCGCGCGGCACCAATTCAAGTTTCGATTTCTCAAGCATCGATTTCGGATGCATTCTAGCGTGACTTTCCGGTGCAGTGTATGAGCCTGCCATGCAAATCCGTCGCTCCTAGTACATTCACTACCTTCGCCACAGCAAATTCCGGTATCCTACTCCGTGTTCCCTGAACACCAGACTTCGTTCGTCTGCGCCTCGGACTTGCGAAGAAGCCACCGTGTATCATGCTGTAACCAAGCCTCGAGTTGCACCACTGTAAACCTTGCGCGGTATTTACCCGTCTTACAAACAAGCGCCATAAGCGTGCACCGCGTCCGGCCCGAGTTTCAGTCGGCGGAGTACACCCCAATGGCGATTCTTAGTGCCTATCGATTGATTGGGGGCAAGGCGTACGTGTAGCATTAATATTATTGGTTCTATTAAGATTCACTGTGACTACCGCTTTCATTGGATGTATACGCCCTATCCCCTTCAGGACTTCCCCAATTCGCACTCTCTGCTCTCCTACTCGAAATTCTACAGCCTTTACTCGTATTCAACAGTGCCAGTAGTTCCCAGTTTGACAGGCTGTTGAACTGCGGCAATGCATTGCTTCTGTTGAGTAGGGTGCTGTTTTTAATTCCCGAGCAATTAAAAACCGGTTTATAAACCATGTTTGTAAACCGGCGTGTTTATAAACATGTTTACAAACCACTGTGTACTAGGGCGCTAAAAATCAAGTTCCTCGACCTCCCCCCCGAATTTCAGCCTCGCCGCGGGTTTCGCTCTGCTAGCCGTCTTCCCAGAGGTCCCTACCCAAGTTGAAGGACTCCGAATTTCCTCCGCGCCGGGGACCGGCTCGTCACTGAGGCAATCACGGAAAAACGGGATTATGATATCCACAGCGTCGCGTTCGATGTCGAAGGCTAGGGAACCGAGCGGCGAGCCGGACTCGGAGCTGTCGTCAATCTCGTTGACTGTTGCCAGACCTTGGCCAGACCCGCCTCACAGTCATCTGATACCTGTGCGACTGGTGGTTGATCGCTCATCAGCAGCGATTTTTTCGGGTGCCGCCATAAAATGCTTCAGAAGCCGGAGGAGCTCCTTCAGCTTCTCGTTATAATATGTCGCGCCCGAGCCAGACATCGGAAGCAGCGAAAATTTGCCACGTTACATAATCCTATTTATAAACCGGCCATCTCTGGCCGATCCATTTAAAAACCGGTTTATAAACCGGTGTTTATAAACATGTTTGCAAACATGAATTAGAAACAGCACCCTACTGTTGAGCAACAGAGTGAGCTTATCCACCCCCAGAGCTCGCTCAGACTCTCACATATTTCCCATGGTATTTCTGCCCCTCATGTTTCAAGTTCGTTTCCGCCCGTCCTGTCTGGCACCTTCTGATCTGGTGCATATATACCCAACACTTCTAGATGATCTCGGGCCTTCTAAGGTATCCTTTCTTGCTTTCACGCTACTTACAGTGCGTTATTCATGACCGCGTGTCCCGAATGAATACCATGATCCACAGCCGCACTATGGCCACGGACACATGGACGTGATTATCTCGTAACACTGGCTCAACGAAAAGATTGCAAATTGTTCCGGGTGTCTTCCCAAATTCGATTATTACATAGTTCCGCACCTGTTTCTCTCCAACAGCTTTGTTCATGGCATTAGACTCACGGAGCCTAATGAGCGTGCAAAGGTTGCCAGTAGGGCTGGGTAAAGTGCCGCGCCTGCCGCGGCACTGCCACGCACTGACGCGGCGGTGGCTGTGTTATTGCCGCGGCGCTGCCGCGCTGGATTTAACTCACTCGACAAAGCTTTCCCGGCCCCCAGTCATCTTCACGCAAGGTTTGGTGGTCCCAATACATTGTTTACGAGCAAAAAACTCCTGGCTAAAATCTCACTAGTTGGGCTTAGTCGGCCTACTCCCCACGGTGAATGGTAAATTAATTATCCTATGGTCTAACCCAGCGCACATGAACAGCAAGAAATTTGACTCCCTATGGCCCCAGTCCTCATCCTGCTCCATCAATTACAGTCCTTCACGGTGAAGCGAAATCTATCGAGAAACAAAACAATGACTATCCCGCGCCTCCGGAGGTTCCGAAAGGCCCGATTCTTTTGAGTGTGATACGCATGAACACCTACTTCATTTTTACAAGATGAATTGTCCACAGGTTTTTCTTGGACCCTGTAGAATGCAGTTTCCTTGCATCAGCCATTATTTGCAGATTTTTTAAATGTTCTGCTCTGTGCTCGGTCCTTGAGTAGAAAATACTCACCAGGTAGGGTGCCTGGGGATTTTCGAGGTCGAGGATCCCGAATATCAACATTCCGGAAGTCAAAGATCAACTACCGTCCGAGAACAGCGTGCATTTTGTTTCCACGTGATTTTCAACTAAAGAGTGTCCGAGAAAGAATGCGGACGTTCTCCATGAGAACGGCAGGTAATAAGATGAAAGTTTTCGTTGACAGGTAGCCTACATCCAGTAATATCACTCTATGAAGAATTTTGATCGGAATTTCTCAATGATTACCTCAGAATTGCGATAACGCCTGATCATTTCGTTTCACGGTTAAAGACTGTATATTCAAAATTTGTTCTATTCACCCGCATCATCACAAGTCTCAAGGATCTCGCCTCTCCTCAATAAAGCGGTGACAATCCTGGGATCAACGGCCTCGGAATAGCTTGCCAAAGTTGTGAACCACAGGGGGCATGAATTGTACACAACCGAAAAACAAGCCAGGAGTGCACGGCAGGGGCACCTGACGCGCAACGTGCCGCGGCAGTGCCACGCACTCCGGAATTTGCTGTCCGAGTGGGAGTTCTGTAAGCCTTTTGGACTGCTGGACTGCCCATGCCTTATGTGCTCGCAGGGCCGTGGTTCTTTCATGCCATAGCCAAATTAGAATCTGAGGGAAGTAAACCCTTCAACCAGTACAGGTTATTGTGGTGCACTGATGCATGCCAACAGACATTGACATGCAGAATTGAGACAGTATCGAGTTAGTGTTCCTCTTGCTCTTTCCATGTCTTTCAACCACTCAATGAGATTTCCACGACTCCCCATCGTAATACAACTATACTTCTCAGTCTCCCAGAAGTCTTCGGTTCAGCAACTATAGCTTGCAGCTGCTCGAGCACTGAATATGAATTTATGTACTTTAAGTTTCCCATGTTACTGGCATATGCTTGTAGTGCGGATCTAGCTGCAATCGGCGTTAACTCATAGTCAAATTTATCTCAGCACCACACTCACCTGAAGTTCTGACTCACTCTCATCGCAATCTGCATGATTACAACGAGACGGGATATTATGAGCACCGCCGTGACGGGGGAGTGAATCAAATGATTGCATGTGTCCTCCCTAAGCCACGATATCGGGACTCAAACAATAAACGGAGCAGCGCGGCCAAACACATGTTCACTTGTGGGTAAGATTGATTGTAGGAAATCCATGCTGGAGGATGAATTCATAAAAGCCCAGGGTGTTTGAATTAAACTAAGAGGCTTGAACCAAGGCCCGTTGAATGTGAGATTGAGACAGAGGGTGCCGTGAATACCCGCTCTGGGGGGGGAGCGCAACAACATGAGGCTAGTTCTCTGATTCTCTGTGTGAATCAACACGAGGCATGCTGCCGAGCCGGTGGCTGGAGCTGAACAGGGCAAATAAATTTACTGTGTTGTTCAGAAATTCATCTATATGGTTCAAACGAATGTCGCAGACCTTCTGGAGCGGAGCTTCTCATCCCACAGAGTCCATTGATGTTAGAGAACATCGTTTCAACTCGAATTTATGCCGGAGGAGTGGTATGAAAAGAGCTAGAGTGTACGTGGCACTCTGCCGCGGCACTTTATCCAGTGGCTGTGTTGCCGCGCATTGACGCGCAAGTGCCGCGACCATAAGATGAAATACAATAGAGTAAAAATGTTCAAGAACAAAGGTGAACTTATCTCGAAAGCTCATTTGACACGATCAATGATTATGTATCATCTTTAAGGCAACACCCGACCAAATCTAACCTTTCAAAGGAAAGTTGAATATAGTACTGACCCGTATAACCACAAGTGAGGTCTTAAATTAGGCCAGTAGAGGTTCAGACACCTCTTAGTTAGATATTTGCTCGAGATACGGTATTCTTACGTGGCTTAGTCGGGCTTAATACCGACTAGTAGTCGGGCGTAGGGATTGCCGCGTCAGTTCCGCGGCAGTGCGCCGCAGCCGCGGCATTTTCTCCTGGCTCTTGCCAGTAGGCTGCCGCACCTGAGGACTCCTCACAGCAAGTGTTAATTTGCAACGTGCACCGTAATGATAGCTAGAACTACCTCCGCCTGTCCAGTGAGCTGCCGCGCCTGGGGATTCCTCACCGCAAGTGCTCATTTACAACGTGCGCCGTAATAATAGCTAGAACCACCTCCGCCTTTCCAGTAATCCGGACTGAAATACTATACAGTAGTAGGTGGCTAGCTTCCGTAGTTCGTGACTATGTGACACCTGGGCCATACAAATTGAGAGCAGAAAACGAGAAACATCCACCCATCCTGCAATGTCTCCTTCGTACGTCTAGTGTCTACAGCCAAAGGAAATATAGCTAATGTCAGACGGAATATTCGCTCTCATTGTCGCCATCGACAAGGTGTGATTTAGTCGCCAGCTCCGTATAACCTTTTCTTGGCTGAGTCCCAGGCCTATAGTATCAGTCCGACGAGATAAATGACCTACACCAGTGTCTCAACGATGCTACACTCTTTCAAACATATCTGTCAGAAAGGTTTAGTAAACCCCAGTTGCATATTCGCTCGACTTACAACGAAGCCGCCACAAGGTGGGCAATACTATCCGAGTTTCGATCTCATCTGATACAGAACACTGATGTCAACACTGGAGACACCCTTCTATTCTATTTTGCTGGACATGGATTTTCTGCAGACTGTGATCCTCGACTCCTGCCATTCTGGGGGGGGAACACGCCGGCCGAAAGACGGAACGCTCATGCGCTGTCGCGCATCTCGCGCATCTGATCGCAAGGTCCCATTCCCGGATATCGACAGGGATATTTGGACTCATGAAGCTGATTTCATGGAAAGAATGGGCACCAGAGCGAGCGGTTTTAGAGGCAATAATCCACATGCACTTCTCGCTGCGTGCAGAGAGGATGAATTCGCAGCTGATGGCTATTTCACAAACCAGCTTGTGGAATGTCTACGACACAAAGTAACCACGGAATCTACATACACCGATCTCGCCACTGCATTTTTCTTCAAACCTGATCAACATCCCCAATGCGAAGGTAGCGGGGACAGGATCATATTCGACACCAGGATCGAGATCACAAGACATTTACGTTGACGAAGCGGGAGGATGGAAAATATTCCGTGAAAGCTTGGGGGATACATGGCCTTCGAGATGGTACAAGATTCAGAGTTGTCGATAGTGGTGCTTTGCTCTTCGTCGAGCATATTGGAAAAATTTCGTCGATTCTGTTACCACAAATCGCGTCGATCCCCATCCCTGATGCGGCCGTGGCGGTGGCACTGTTGGATGACGGCAATGCAGTACTGAAAGTCTTCCTTAACCGACCACTGTACATTCCATCCGAGCAGGTCAAGGACTCATCCTTCATCATCGTCACTGTTCCAGGAGATGCACATCTTATTCTTACCCGGGTTGCTGGCGCGGAGGGCAAGCACAGATTACGTGTCGAAAGCACGAATGTCCTTTTGCGATCCACCATGTGTCATGTAACACATTGTGCTTGGTCAGACGTGTGTGGCTCCCTCCTGGACCGAATTTCCCACTTCCGCTATCACCTTGGCCGACGCCGAGATTCAGATGACCTGGACACGAATCTGGAACTGTCGGAACAAACGATGGACGCCATCTTGGACCATGTCGCTATAGATATGTTACGTTTAGGCCCTGTTACCTCTCGCGGATTTCGAGAGCCGGATATGCCCGAGAAAAATCCCATTTATGACAGGGCTGCTAATCTATTGTCGGACGATGCTTTCAAGTATGGCATTAGACTGAAAAACACAATTGCAGCCCATCTCTTCTTCTACTTTTTTTTATTTCGATCCCGCCGATTACAGTATCCAGGTCTGTAATTATTTTCTCGCTTGAATGCGTTATTGACTGTTATTAAACCGTTACTGCAGGGTACGGTGCCGGTGGTGGATATCCCATCCAATTCCTGCTGGAAGAGGGAAAAAATCGCGATACTGGCTTTCTGAAAGTATTTGTTTCTACCAAATACGTCGACATGAGATACATGGAACAAGGATCTGCGGCAGAAGCACCCCAGAAATTGACAGGTGCAAAAATACTGGAAACTAGTATTTGGGGTGCCTGGTTGGGAGCAGTTACAGTGACGGCGCCTGGGAGTTTTCTCCCTCAGGTGAATTTTTTTTTTTTTTTTTTTTTTCGTTCGTCTGATGAGAAAAAGGACTCCATTGTCTAGTCACGAACACAGACCCTCATGACATCCCAATTTGGGAACCCTGTCATGAGGGTCTGGGCTGTAACCAGCCAAATAAGCACACATGGACCTCTGGTGCCGGGACCCCGGCTTTTTCATCACCAAAGATACCGGTCGTCACAGCCACCGACGAGGACCCCAGCACTTCGCGACCGACATTGAATGAAAAGGAGGGCAGCAATAAATCTGAAGATATTCCGAGGCCCTCCTATGCGGCATATATAAAACTCTCTCTCCCAAGTTTTTGAGCAAAGACCTGGGAAATGCCCAAACAAGACCCCCAAAAAATCGAAAACTGAGAGGTCCATGTGTGCTTATTTGGCTGGTTACAGCCCAGACCCTCATGACAGGGTTCCCAAATTGGGATGTCATGAGGGTCTGTGTTCGAGACTATCCATTGTCGCAGGAGAATACAGGCGTTAAATGGGATACTGAGGGCAAGGCTGTGTCCCTGTCACCAATTCAACAAAACCATCATAGCCCGTCATCCATTGTGCATCCTCCGTCCGAAGATTTAGTACATGGAAGTCCGTCCCCTGATGAAGTACCTATAATTATGCGCCAATGTCGAGTACTAATAAAAAATATCAGATACTTACCGCTGCAATGCCGACTCTCACAACAGGCGATTCAACTTCCTACAGTCAGATTACCGCCTTTCCTACATCGGGTGCCTCGGAGGTCATCGTTGATACAAACCCCACCGAGCATCAACTCAATCCCACGGCATCCAAGAGGGAATCACGAGATTGGTGGTCCTGGTTGGACTTCTTCCGCCTTGGATGCTTTCGGTAGTGGGGGAAAGACAGACTTTCAGGATCAGATTCAGAGTCACCTATTTAGTATTTGAACTTGGGATAATTCTCTCGACGCACGGTCAATCACAGCGCTATTTGAGACCAGTTAGTTGGCCACTTAAGCATTTATGCCGCAGCCCTGGTGTTATACCGGTGCCGGTGCGAGCCAAACTAGGTCAGAATGAGGGAATTCATCCTACGAAGAGTTCGAGTCCGCCAGCACCGAAATACTCGAAGATTGGAGTGCGTAAGGAATTTATTTTGACCGGCAGTCCAACATAGCCAAACAACAGGTTAATTTGCCACCCCGGAATTAACACTATCCATCGAGTAAAGCGGGAGAGACACATGAAGCAGTGTGGGATGTCAGGCTAAAAATGGACATCGGAGGAGGCTATACAGCGAATGGCCGCTGAGATGGCAAGCATGGAAAATCCCGAATCAATGGTCGCCGATGCGATTAGTATCTTTTCGAAGCCTCAAGCAAGGACAGGGATTGGTGCAAAGTCCTGTAACTATGATTATCATAGAATAGCCGCTGAGAATACGGAGAAAGAACAGGTCCGAGTCGTCGGTCGCTGATGCAGTTGACAGCTTTCTTAAACTAGCGCTTGAAGCCTCATGCCTCCGGCTTGGAGATAGGTGGCCTCAATGAGTTTTCCCGAAGGCAGATTACTTGTTAAGGTTCGACCCGCATACAAACGTTGCCTTGTTATGGGCGTGCGATATCCACTAGATCAGAGTTTCAGACAATGTTTCATCGGCCATGCTTTCTATTTTGGCTATTCATGGAGACACAGATTATGGGCGTGCGATATCCACTAGATCAGAGTTCCAGACAGTGTTTCATCGGCCATGCCTTCTATTTTGGCTATTCATGGAGACACAGCAGCGGACGAAGTAGCAGACAACAATGGGAAGCAACACAGTTAATTCTCGAAAGCACCGCCGCAGCACAACTTCCTCCAAATCCGGCCAAATTTTTGCACGACCCTGAAGGGTAGTGGGAATTATCTCACACTCACTGCCACGGATGCGCTTGGTTATTTTTGCCTCGGGTGCTGTCGGGCGCCACAGTCGGCGGACCGTCCGCGAGCGCGCCCTGCAGGTCCTGCACATGCTGCTGGTGTGTGAGGGAAGCAGGACGCAACTCGAAGTAAGGGAACGCACCTTTAAATTTGTACGTACGTACAAGAACTCGGGTTCAAATACGTCGGGCGCCCGTTCTCGCGAGCCGATAGCGGCCTCACTGGGAGTTGTTTTAGTAGTGGAACTAGGTCTACTCGCGCATCAGCTTCTCGCCATAATGCATCATGACGAAGCTCACCTTGGGGCCGAACGCGGCAAGGCTCACCCAGCCAGCGATGACGCGCTCGACCGCCACGACGACTGCACGGGACGTGAGCTCACGGGCTCTCGACGAACGACCACAAGTCAAGGGCGAGCGTTCAGAGAGGTTACGGTGTTCAGATTGGTAGCGAAAACCAAGTAAAGGATCAGGAACACGCACCCCGACACCGGCTCCGTGATGGACGCGCGAGTGAGGCTCCCGACGACGCGCGTCGGCAGCTGGCGGGCGCTCGAGCGTGCCCTTCGGCGGTAGTTCGCTGTGGGTAGACGATCTCATGCGTACATAGCCAGTCACGGGTGCGGACTGTGACCCACCGTCGTAGTTTTCCCCGCCAAAGACGTCGTCCAGCGCGTCGGGCCCGCCTCCATGACCTGCCGCGCAACGCACATGTCAGTACGGGTGCCTGCACAAAACTGCCGCGCACGCACGCACCTTCCAGTGCCCGTCGATCACCAGCCTGTAGTCGGTGTGCACGAGGCTGAGCATCGGCCGCAGCACAGGATCCCCGTGCCACGGCCCACGGCTGCTCTTGTTCAGTTCCACGCGCTCCCTTGTGTGTGGACGTGAATGCGTTCGTGAGCGACATGAGCACGACGGTCGTCTCGCTCTACGCGCTTGCCCTCGTCGGCCTGCGCGACGAAGCCGTGCTGAAGTTAGATGAGGCGGATGCGGCCCCGGCGCTTGTGGCGACCGCGACGGTCCAGACGTACACCGTGTCGGAAACGAGCGTAGGGCCGGCGTAGGGCACGAGGTATGAGTGGGTGGAAGCGACGGTCCAGAGTCGAAGAGATGGAGGCGTTAGGACTGCGTGACGCCCCGCGCGGAGGATGAGATGCCCAAGAAGCGCAGGGCGGGAGTAACGGCGGGGCGGCGGGGTTCTCTACGAGGCGTGAGAGCGTCACTGCGGAGAGTCATGCTATGGACGAGTCAGGACTGGGAACGCACCTTGCACTAGGAGCAGACATGAGGTCTCAGAGCAACACGTCTTACGTCAAGGCGCTAAGAATGGGGTTCTGTCGGTGTTATAAATCGCCGATGATGCATGCGCTGCAAACACTGCCAACAGCCCCCAGGCTGTTGGCTGATCGATGGGTTCTGTCGGTGTATCAATGGCTCCGGTGAATGCTTGCGTCGATTCCATTAAACGTTGCTGTCAAGGCTCAAGCGCTCATGCACATGTCCCATTTCTGTGGAGAAACGGCGGGTTGTAGGAACGAAAGTGACCATCAAGCTGGCAGTCAGATTAAAATTCTGAAGAGGTAATACGCTGCGCATTTGAAGCGCGAATCTGACGAGTATGTGGGCTCGTCAAACGGTACGGAATTAGCCGCAGGGCAGCTGTTCCTCCAAAAAGTTCGTTTTCTTACCGATTCTTTTTCCTACAAAGTGTCCTGAAGGGAGAATAAAAAGCTTCTGGAGAGACAGCACGATGCGCATTTCGGTCACGTTCCCGAGGGAAACGGGTGTGATTTGGGGACATGATGAGTGTTCTATGCAAAACGATTAAAACATGCCCAAAGAGGAAAAAAATGGTCTCGCAACCTAAGTTTTGCAAAGGGCTCTAATTGGTTGCTGATGCAGTTAACAGCTTTCTTCGAGTTATATTAAACTAGCGCCCGAAGCCTCATGCCAGTGAGGAAGGATGAAATCTTCGATCTACTCTTTCGAGTGCCAAGACACTGGGATACGATGACAGACAGAAATTTAGTCTTGTTCAAAACAGGAATAACGTCCCATGATGGATGGCAGTGGCATTGAACCGCTGTATCTGATACCGCCTCACAGAGCCATACCCAAAAGCGCACATCACGAGCCCTGGTGAACGGTAAGGAAATGAGCTCAGGAGTCAGGAGCGTATGTTATTCCCCCGTGAATGATTGTTATTCACTGCATTGCTGTGCATGGATAAAAATATATAGATGGGAACCTGGATCAACGAGGGTGCAGCAAGATAAGGGTTTAGGGTGTCGCGCGTGCAAAGGGTTGAGTTAATTTGGTCGACCACTATGAGAATCCTTCGATAACCAGATTCTGGCGCCTACTGATCGCAGTTTGGCTGCTTCCATGCTTCACGGTGGCGCTTTTGGACAGTTCCGAAGAAATCGGAGGAAAATGCGGTGTCTCGTCGCGTCAGGTCTCATTGGAGATGCTGTTAACAATTACTTTAAATAAAGCGATGAGGCGACGACGAACAGCGCTTGAAACGTGTAAATTGCTATAAGACGGCGAAGACACCGTCACGACCGCACTCTTACAATTCCTTTGCAAGACTTCCAATCCACGACTATGACCCAGTCCGATATCATCATTCCTCCCGGCTTCATCGACAAGTTCGTATGGCCTCCGTTCAAAGACATCGCGGCAGATGGCGCAGCAGACCCGATAAATGATCCGTCCTCCGATCATCCGGCTTTGCCCCAGTCCTACGCCTTTCCTGACAGCATTTTATGCGAGGTTCTGGCTGCAGCCTCATATGCGTTCTCGCCGACCTCTCAGCTCGGTGGTATGGAGCCCAGCGAGTTCCGTTCGCTTAACAACGATGAAGACTCTTCCGAGGAGGCCAGCGAGTTCTATTCGCTTAACAGCGATGAAGACTCTTCCGAGGAGGCCAGCGAGTTCTATTCGCTTGACAGCGATGAAGACTCTTCCGAGGAGGCCAGCGAGTTCCATTCACTTGACGATGAAGATTTGCCCGAGGAGCCCAGCATATGTCTGT
Organism: Mycena vulgaris; assembly: GCA_029204335.1. NCBI lineage: Eukaryota > Fungi > Basidiomycota > Agaricomycetes > Agaricales > Mycenaceae > Mycena > Mycena vulgaris. The sequence goes on along the minus strand of JARGYA010000076.1, from coordinate 87,297 downwards.
TCACCCCGTATGAAGGCTGTCACGAAATCATTGATTCCATGATCCAATCGGTGGCGAACCAGCTCAATGCCGATGTCGTAGTTTTGGACGCACTCGAGCTTGCCCTGGGTGAGTTTGGCGCCCTTGGAAAAGGTATGAATCACTATCACGATAATTATCACCTTCTCAGTCTGACGGCGATTTCTGTAGACATCGGTCGAGCTATTAGCGCCGTGTACGAACCCAAGACAAAATTGGATTCGAGCAGGATCCAAGCTGCATTCGATGCTATTGTGACCGTATCGAAAAAGGTCCAGCCTTGCACCGGCGTCGATCTCACCGAGCCTTCAAAGTGCCGGTTCATCTATTTGCGGGACTTTGGCAGTATCGCTCGATCTGCGAAACCATTTATGGCTCGCCTGCTACATGCAATTCGGATGCGGCGCTCTGCTGCGTACGAGAATGAGAATCACTCGGGTGCCGGCGGCATTTTTCACCCAACAGTCCTTCTCATGGGATTTGATAAGGCCGTTAAAAGCTGTAACTGTTGTTGGGCCTCGCCCAATAGCTGGAATCACTCTACCTTCAGCGAAGGTGGCCGAGCCCTCAGAAAGACACTCCCCGCACTAGACAGTCGGTCATTCTACCTGGAAGGACGATCATCAGAAATTCCGCTCCAGGCGCTACCAGCTGCACTCTTTCTCCCCCTTGTCTTAAAATCTTCACAAGTAGAGACTACGGCACTTTCATCGGCAACAAATACTGTTATTCCGGCGTTGCGGGAAGAATGCATATGCCTTATTCCACGAAACTTTCAGCAAAATGGTGTCCGTGATCTAACGCACCGTGCTGAAATCAAGAGGAAGACAGATGTGCAGAGCACGTTGATGGTGCTACTTCTCAGGCAACAAGGTTTTCTAGTAGCGGAGGATCTCAATTCGGCTCTGTCCGCAGATACTTCGTCAGGTGGTGCCAATCCTAACAGCGTGCTGTTGTCGGATGTTCTAGGTGATCGCCCCGACATCCCTTTCCCGGTTGCTGTCAGTCGCATCGCAACCATAGCCATTGGTCTCGCGCATCGAAGACCTCATGCACAAACACCGATACGAATAGATGCCGAGGACATATCCAAAGCGCAAGCGATATTTATAGAGAACTCTCAGACATTTTCTCATTGGGTGAGGCGAAGGACGGAGGTAAAGGAGGACAAGCTGGATGAAGAATCGAGCCAATCAGATGCGGAGTCTTCTGCTGCTGGGGCGACATCTAATGCATCCGAGAAGAATCCAGCGGGCGAAGAGGAAAAGAAGGATCCAATTGTCGAAAGTGTCAAGAACTGCAGGGACTTGAACGAGCATGAACAGAAACTGTTGCCATGCATTGTTGACTGTGGCGAGTAGCCATCCCCTCCAGCCCCGAGGAACTTTTACTCATGTTCTCGTTGATAGTGTCGCTCAGAACAACCTTTGACAATGTCTGCATTGATCCTGAAATCATCCAATCGCTCAACGACGTCGTCTCTCTTCCCCTACGACATCCTAGTGTCTTCAAGATAGGCATTCTGGCGAGAGAATCGATGGGGGGCGTACTCCTATACGGTCCTCCTGGCACGGGTAAAACGATGGTTTGCCGTGCCCTTGCTCGCGAGTGTGGCGCTAGAATGCTTCAAGTCAGGCCTAGTGACGTGATGAATCAATGGTTGGGCAATTCGGAAAATTTGGCTCGAAATGTTTTCGTGAGCATGTTATGTTTCTCCTAATGCTTTGTCGTTGGCTGAAGCTTCTGGAGAATTTGGCCCATCGGCTCGCTCCATGTGTTATATTTTTCGACGAGATAGATTCCTTGTTGAGATCTCGAACAAGTGAAGACTCTGGCCGCCACACAAGGAATACAGTGAGTGGTCTGTCTGAATCTCACCGAGACTGCGGTTAACATCATTGCATCCAGGTCACAGAATTTCTTCAGGCAAGCAGTCATTTGCACACATGATGGATACCCGACTAATTTCGGTACTTAGGCAATGGATGGCCTGCAATCAGCCCAAAAGAATCGAGATGCTGGTGTAGTCGTTATCGGTGCCACAAATCGGGTGTGTGATGGCACCATTGAGGTCAACTCGACTGGTCTAACCCCGTTTAAAGCCCTTCGATCTCGACGAAGCAGTCCTCCGGCGATTACCAACGAGGTTGCTAGTTAAGCTCCCTGATGAGGCCCGACGGAAAGGTTGGACCACCAAATGTCATCGTCTATGTTTTTTTGACTTCTGACAAAAATACTCTAGAAATCCTCCAAGTTCATCTCGAAGGCGAAGCCTTTCCAGAAGTGCAACTTGATGAAATAGCACGCAAGACCGACGGTTATTCAGGCTCCGATCTTAAAAGTCAGGATGTTTCCTGCATATGTAGGGCAAAGTCTAATGGCCGATTAAACCTATAGATCTATGTGTATCCGCGGCAACGGAGGCAGCAAAGGAGTCGGTGATGAATGCCACCACCGCCGGGACAGCAGTTCATGCTGGAAGACCCGAGTTACCGAGTCGGGTCCTTGCTCCGAAACACTTTGAACATGCCCTTACACAGGTGTCTCCCTCCACAAGGAACAGCTCTGAACTGGACAGATGGCACAAGTCATTTGCCGGACAAACTGGTGCAGATAGAGTAGGGTCAGTACATCACACGTGATTAAAGGCATTGAAGGATGACAATAAATTAAGTGAACTCATTGGCACCGGAAGCGAGATGATGAAGATGTTTGAGATATCCGCCCGAGTATCATACCTCGATGCAGCGGTTGTTCTTTTGGGTGATGCAGTCAGCTTATGTCCACCACTGCATTTGCAAAGACCCGAATCTCTGAACAGTTATGCAAATGCACTGATTAGCCGATTCGAGCAACAGGGAGACATGGATGACCTTGAGCAATCCATCCGATGCCATCGAGAGGCATTAGAGCTTCGCCCTCTACTTCACCCCAATCGATCCAGCTCACTGAACAACCTCGCTTCTGCGCTTTTGACGCGATTTGAGCAGACCGGTCAGCTGGCAGACTTGGAGGAATCCATTGCTTTTCACCGACAAGCATTGGAGCTTTTCCCTGGGTCTCACCCCAACCGATCTGGCTCACTCAACAACCTCGCAACTGCGCTTTCGAGGCGATTTGAGCAGACCGGTCAGCTGGCAGACTTGGAGGAATCCATTGCTTTTCACCAACAAGCATTGGAGCTGAGACCTGGATCTCACCCCAACCGATCCGGCTCACTCAACAACCTCGCTTCTGCGCTTAAGACGCGATTTGAGCAGACCGGTCAGCTGGCAGACTTGGAGGAATCCATTGCTTTTCACCGACAAGCATTGGAGCTTTTCCCCGGATCTCACCCCAACCGATCGGGCTCACTCAACAACCTCGCTTCTGCGCTTAAGGCGCGATTTGAGCAGAGCGGTCAGCTGGCAGACTTGGAGGAATCCATTGCTTTTCACCGACAAGCATTGGAGCTTTTCCCCGGGTCTCACCCCAACCGATCTGGCTCACTCAACAACCTCGCAAATGCGCTTTCGACGCGATTTGAGCAGACCGGTCAGCTGGCAGACTTGGAGGAATCCATTGCTTTTCACCGACAAGCATTGGAGCTTTTCCCTGGGTCTCACCCCAACCGATCCAGCTCACTCAACAACCTCGCTTCTGCGCTTAAGACGCGATTTGAGCAGACCGGTCAGCTGGCAGACTTGGAGGAATCCATTGCTTTTCACCGACAAGCATTGGAGCTGAGACCTGGATCTCACCCCAACCGATCTGGCTCACTCAACAACCTCGCAAATGCGCTTTCGACGCGATTTGAGCAGACCGGTCAGCTGGCAGACTTGGAGGAATCCATTGCTTTTCACCGACAAGCATTGGAGCTGAGACCTGGATCTCACCCCAACCGATCCAGCTCACTCAACAACCTCGCAAATGCGCTTTCAACGCGATTTAAGCAGACCGGTCAGCTGGCAGACTTGGAGGAATCCATTGCTTTTCACCGACAAGCATTGGAGCTTTTCCCTGGGTCTCACCCCAACCGATCTGGCTCACTCAACAACCTCGCTTCTGCGCTTTCGACACGATTTGAGCAGACCGGTCAGCTGGCAGACTTGGAGGAATCCATTGCTTTTCACCGACAAGCATTGGAGCTGAGACCTGGATCTCACCCTGACCGATCTGGCTCACTCAACAACCTCGCAAATGCGCTTTCGACGCGATTTGAGCAGACCGGTCAGCTGGCAGACTTGGAGGAATCCATTGCTTTTCACCGACAAGCATTGGAGCTGAGACCTGGATCTCACCCTGACCGATCTGGCTCACTCAACAACCTCGCAAATGCGCTTTCGAGGCGATTTGAGCAGACCGGTCAGCTGGCAGACTTGGAGGAATCCATTGCTTTTCACCGACAAGCATTGGAGCTTTTCCCTGGGTCTCACCCCAACCGATCTGGCTCACTCAACAACCTCGCTTCTGCGCTTTCAACGCGATTTAAGCAGACCGGTCAGCTGGCAGACTTGGAGGAATCCATTGCTTTTCACCGACAAGCATTGGAGCTGAGACCTGGATCTCACCCCAACCGATCTGGCTCACTCAACAACCTCGCAACTGCGCTTTCGAGGCGATTTGAGCAGACCGGTCAGCTGGCAGACTTGGAGGAATCCATTGCTTTTCACCGACAAGCATTGGAGCTGAGACCTGGATCTCACCCTGACCGATCTGGCTCACTCAACAACCTCGCAAATGCGCTTTCGACGCGATTTGAGCAGACCGGTCAGCTGGCAGACTTGGAGGAATCCATTGCTTTTCACCGACAAGCATTGGAGCTTTTCCCTGGGTCTCACCCCAACCGATCCAGCTCACTCAACAACCTCGCAAATGCGCTTTCAACGCGATTTAAGCAGACCGGTCAGCTGGCAGACTTGGAGGAATCCATTGCTTTTCACCGACAAGCATTGGAGCTTTTCCCTGGGTCTCACCCCAACCGATCCAGCTCACTCAACAACCTCGCAAATGCGCTTTCGACGCGATTTGAGCAGACCGGTCAGCTGGCAGACTTGGAGGAATCCATTGCTTTTCACCAACAAGCATTGGAGCTGAGACCTGGATCTCACCCCAACCGATCTGGCTCACTCAACAACCTCGCTTCTGCGCTTTCGACGCGATTTGAGCAGACCGGTCAGCTGGCAGACTTGGAGGAATCCATTGCTTTTCACCGACAAGCATTGGAGCTGAGACCTGGATCTCACCCCAACCGATCTGGCTCACTCAACAACCTCGCAAATGCGCTTTCGAGGCGATTTGAGCAGACCGGTCAGCTGGCAGACTTGGAGGAATCCATTGCTTTTCACCGACAAGCATTGGAGCTTTTCCCTGGGTCTCACCCCAACCGATCCAGCTCACTCAACAACCTCGCTTCTGCGCTTTCGACGCGATTTGAGCAGACCGGTCAGCTGGCAGACTTGGAGGAATCCATTGCTTTTCACCGACAAGCATTGGAGCTGAGACCTGGATCTCACCCTGACCGATCTGGCTCACTCAACAACCTCGCAAATGCGCTTTCAACGCGATTTGAGCAGACCGGTCAGCTGGCAGACTTGGATGAGTCCATGATGTGTTTCCGTGGTGCATCGGCACATGAAACATCGTCTGTCATCGCTCGGTTTCGTTATTCACGCCATTGGGCACGCAAGGCAGCTTCTTTCCACCACTCATCTGCTATGGAGGCATATCAGTCTTCGATTGACCTTCTCCCTCGCCTAGCCTCTCTGGATCTGCATATCCGAAAACGCCACGAGGCCCTGTCTCGGTCTCGAGGATTGGCTTGTGATGCCTGCAGCCATGCCATTCAAGAAGACCAGTTTGACAAGGCTGTCGAATTTCTGTCTGCAGGGAGAACTGTATTTTGGACTCAAGCACTCCAGTTGCGGACACCCTTGGATGAACTCCATTCTGTTGCACCACATCTCGCACTTAAACTTCGGACTATTTCAAATGCACTCGAAGCCCCATCAGCACATGATGGCTCCCAGGCTATGCAGGACAGCTTAAAGCATATCATGGACCTGGAGCAGGAGGCGACACGTCGTCGTATCTTGAACAAAGATTGGAATGATACCCTCGAAGTGGTGAGAAAGCTGAAAAACTTTGATGATTTTTTGCTGCCAAAGTCCATTTCAAATTTACGAAAGGCCTCCTCCAATGGTCCCGTAGTCTTTCTCAATGCCGCCGAGTCTGGATGTGATGCCTTGGTAGTCACACAGAAGGAGGTGAAACATATTCCGCTACCGGATCTTTCAATCAAAACGACTCAATCCCTTGGTTATATCTTACGGATCGCATTATCGTCTAATGGGGTTCGCTCGGATACCTTGCAAGCACTCCTCCAACCGATACGTACCAACCCTCGGCTTAAAGCAGTGCGAATGCCGACAGCAGGCCATACTCCTAATGATTTATTTGGAGCAATCTTGGAAATGCTATGGTTCACTGTCGCCCGTCCAGTTATTGATGCGCTGGATCTCAAGGTTGTATGCATTTATACCTTTCTGCATATTCCTATGCTCATACTCAGTCTGAATTTCAGACGCCGGATGATAAGGGCATTCTTCCCCGTATCTGGTGGTGTCCCACAGGCCCATTTGCCTTTCTTCCAATCCACGCAGCTGGTGTATATGAAGGCGACAATCCTGAATCCTTATCCGATTACGCCATATCATCATATACCCCTACTTTGGACACTCTCCTCGCATCGCCCCCTCCCAAAGTCCATGAGCCCAAGATGTTGGCCATCATTCAGCCTGAGATGCCAGGTGATCGTCGTCTTGACTTACGTTACACTCTCGAGGAACTTGCCACGATTGAACGATACGTACCATGGCTAACGAAACTGGGAACCAAAGAGGAGCCCACATCGGTTGAAAGGGTCCTATCCCTCCTTTCTGGCACCTCATTCGTCCACTTTGCATGTCATGGATCACAGGACCTTGTAAACCCACTTGAAAGTGCTCTCCTTTTAGGTGATGGAGATCTGAAGGTTTCGAAGATCATGCAAACCCCTATCCAAGATGCATCCTTAGCGTTTCTTAGCGCATGCGAAACGGCTATGGGAGATAAAAATGTCCCAGATGAAGCCATGCATCTTGCGGCTACGATGTTATTTGCTGGTTTCCGTGGAGTGGTGGGGACAATGTGGTCAGTTTTATTTTTTAATTGTCATCAGGGATCTGACTTGATTTTCACGCCCTCACAGGGCTATGCACGACGAGGATGGTCCCGAAGTTGTAGATGTCTTCTATAACCACATCTTCGGAACTAGCCGCGAATCACATCCTGACTCCACTAAAGCTGCTGAGGCGCTACATCTTGCGGTCAAAAAATTGCGGACAGAGAAGAAGGCCTCGTTCCAGCGTTGGGTTCCGTTTATTCACTTGGGACTCTGAAGCCAACTACCCGATGAGCTTGGTTTAACCTTGTGGGTTTCTAATCATTATGCAACGAGTTTAATTGGGTTAATGGGGTCATCTATTCGATTTCAGGCACTACTAGCAGTTACCTGTACTAAGCTATGGCAGTAACTAGATCCATTTAGACAGATGAATGAAGTCCACGTTGTCAGTTTGAAACTTGTTAAGTAGCACAATATGGTGGCGGCTATCACTCAGTGACAAGTTTGAGACCCCATGTCAGAATTTTTTACTGGTGGTCCAAATATTTGCCTAAGGTCAAGTGAACGGTACGAGAAGCACGGTAGAAGGTAAAGAAGAGACCTTCCCAGTCAAAACGTGAAAACATCAATTATATATTTTTGTCTGTCAGATTTCGCGCTTTTTGGCTTGGGCCGGACGGTCCCCTGCGAAAGCATTTCATTGATCTTCTCAAACTGTGGAAGACCGTCATGTTTAGTTGCAAACTGGTGGTTGACTTGCTACTGCGACTTGTCTCGAATCTACGCAATTTGCACGATGTACTGCGGCATGGATTAGACTTTGATCGTGAATATCTAGTGTCATTCCGCAACCAAAAGAAAGAAAAAAAACAGAGCTCGTTGGACACCGCTTCCACGAGGGTTTTTTTTATAAGGAAACTCGTCCCGAATCCTGCACCTTCTCATACCCGTTTTGGATTCCGCATATCTCTTACATATAAACTTTCCCTTAATGCCTCACCCCCGTCGCGCTACATGCCCCTTAAAAAATCGCATTTTTTTCCGCGCTACGGGCCAAATGGCCTTCGGACTATACCTCATTGTGGAAAACGACCTCGGTCCCGTCGGCTGACGACCTCAGGGATCTTCAAGGTCGATTCCCCACATGGGAATACCCCTCCCCCTCAACTCCCGGCTCAAGCATCCGATTATAGGCTCCCCACGGTGAAATCGTTGACCATGTTCAAAAACCCCTTTTTTCGCTACTCTTGGTCTTGTGGCGCCCTCAAATATTTCTCCATGGCTTCGCCCCATCGAATGCCTTCATTTTGAGTCTATGCGCGCAATATTCCAGCCTGAGATATTCGCAATTTGCGGTCGGGGAGACGGAAAACTCCTGTTTTTGATGCGCCACAGTCCGATCCTCGCGCTACGATTCTGTTTTTAATCTTACAATCTACCGCTCGTAGCGCCGCAGCGCATTTCGCCCGCTCCAACAACAGTCGCTACATCGTCTGCTACACCTGCGGCGTCTTCGGCAATCTCGGCCGGCCGCTACTCCCTCTTGCTTCGGCGCTAACGATGTCAACTTGCGCTACGGCCGCCGGCCTCTACGCGCTACAAGCTACGCGCTACGACCCCTGTCGGCTTCGACGCTATCACGCGACGTGTTTGTTTGCGCGTGCGTGTCGGCATCACCGTCGGCATCGGCGATGACGCGGCCTCTGACTTACAACTACCTCCATCGCGCTGCTACTGCATGTGCAGGCAGCCGCCCCTCGACACGTGCCTCGTACGATCTATGTAGGTACGTTTTCGTAGCAGACCTTTTGACTCTTCTTGTTTCCTCTTCCCTTTTCCTCGCTCAATGTACCTCTCCGCGTCGCCGCTCACGCAGCCGCCCCGCGCTGCCTCTCTCGTCGCCCATCGCCCCCCCGGTCCCCGCCTCCCTCGAACGTCGCGCACGAAATCCCTGCGACCACCAGCGCCGCTCGCTGCGCAAGCGAAGCCAATCTGCCCTCACTACGCCGCCCGCGCCACTCCCCCTCTCCCTCTCCAGACGCTGTACCACCCGCCCGAGGGACTACGCCGTGCTACGTGACTGCGGCGATGTCGAAGTCGTTGCACCTGCCCGCTATAGCATTTGCCGACCCGCGCTCCATGCCACGCCTGTGCGCATCCAAGACACTGTCCACACTGTCGGCCGCATGCGCAGCGTTGACGTCGGCATCCCTCGTCGCCCGCGTCGCTTCTATCCCCCCCCTCGCGCGCCTCGGCCGTGAGTTCATTCCAGAGACTGGCAAGCTTCAACTTGCAAATTTTTGTGAGCTCCGCGAGTCGGATCATACGCGGAAGTCCTCCTCGGGCCATCTCAACAGACTTGGATCACGGTTACAACATTTAGTTTCACACAAAGGACACGAATACAGTGAATACTGCTTTCTAAGTATGAATCCTGAAACATTTCTGATTATGCTTGCTCGATCCATCCGTTGTCGGCGCACGAACTCCGTCAACCGAAGAAGCAGCTGAAAATTCAAGGTGAGCTCTGGAGCCGGCTTGATCCACGGAGGACACTCACTGGAACGACGAGATCGCGTCGTTGAATGAGGTACCTCCGAGGTTGGAGTTACCGGGGCTTCTAATGGATCCGAGCTGGCTCCCACCGCAGTTTGCCTCGCTGTATTCGCAACGTTAGACACCCCATTGCGGATTCCAGGGAACACAACTGGGACACTTGCGTGAAAAAGAAGCAGTCCTGCCCAGAGTCGGGGCCCACGGCCGAGATGTTGTCGTTGAATACGAGGGGGACGTTGACGCATTGGCCGCTGGAGCCATGGAGCACGGTGCAGGAGCCGGTGAAGCCGGCGTCGGTGCAGACGAGCCTGAGGCGACGTGAGTGTGAGTATTTCTTTCCGGGGTCTCTGGAGGACGTACACGTTGCCTTGGGTGCGGGCGACAAGCGCGGCCTGTGGAGGATATCAGTGTGTGAATGGGTGAGACAAGGACGGTGGCTGTTACCGTGTCGCGTTCAGGCGCCGGGAGGGCGTAGACGAGGGGGATGAGCGCGAAGAAAGCAGTAGTGAACTTCATTGCAAGTTGAGAACGAGGAGTCAGAACAACTTGGTTTCCAGTGTTCCACTGCCCAGTATTTATACAAGTCGCGCTCGGATAATTAATCAGTAGGCCGAGTCCTCAGTCGACTGACTGACCAATATTCTCCCCAGATCAATTTTCAACGGGTAATTTCAGCCGCACTGGTTTACCTGGGTCCGCAAGTCGGGCACAGATTGGCGCGCCGAGGTTTGTCTGGAACTATCCGAGCGCCTCCGAGCGCCTACGAGCGCCTCCCGCCCATAAAAGAAGCGCCATCAGTTGACGGATGTGCTTGAAGATCATCCGACCATCTCCGTGTTCGATTATCAGCACCTTACCACTAGTCTGGTACGAATAAACCCGACTGATCTCTTATGCATCCAGGCCTTTTCAATTAAATCTCTTAATAAGAGCTCGGGCAAGGACGGTCATATGTCAGGTTGAGTTTAGTAAGACGGAGCGTAGGGCACCGGTCAGTGCATTGGATCAGAACGCGGGCCTGATGTCCCCGAAGACTCGATCGGCGATATCGGGAAGCTTCCAATTTTTTGCATGAACCAGTGGTGGACGAAAAAGGAATGTTCGCCCCGCGGGCGGAGGCACTGAAGATTTTTCGTTGGAAATTTTTGCCCTTCAGAAGGCCTTGACTCCATATAAAAAGTATTTATTTCGGCGCCGTATTTCCCCTCAGAGATTATTGACGGTGCGCCAACGGTGCCTATCCGAGTTCATGCCCGCCACAATCACCAACAAAATTCTGATGTTCAGAGAACTACTAGAGGAAGCTACAGCCCGGTGATTGAGTTGATTGCCCTGGGGTCGGGATCCGACTCTACTCTAGGCATCATAATTCCGCACCGGAGCCCGCATACCGGACGGCTTCGAGCGGTATGTAAGTTCTTGTGGGGAAAATCTGAAGACCAAGTTCAAACCCCCTTCAATTCATCGTCCGTCTCCTGTAGCACGTACCCCGACTATGGTCCGCTCCTAGCTCACCTAATTTATTGAAACTATCCAGCTCAGTACGACCATGTAAGCCTGGTCAAGTATCGGCAGGATGTATGGACTGGCAAACGGCCGTGATCCTGCGGCGGAGTTGGGTTGCCGCAATACCGGCAAAGCACCGGCTCTCCTCTTCGGCAAACCGCATTTGATCCGGAGCAGGCCTCTGCAGCTAACCCCGCAAGGGTCTTTACATTGAATATCTAGTTGGTTTTCCTTGAAACATATAGCACAAATCCTCCCGACTATCGAATACCACCACCTGAGCTGTGTGTCGAATTACCCAACTCTAATATTGATTAGCCATGCCACGATGCCACCTTTTGTCCTGACGCTGTACCAAATTCGGCACTCCCATTTGACTTTTCTAACGAAATCCGGGGGCGTGTGCTTTGTTGAACAAAACCAATTATTTATGTCATTAAACCTATCTGGGCGCCGACGTTGACGATTGACTGATGGAATATCAAGGGTGCTTTGGCACAGCGAGCCTGCAGCGGCGCGTCGACAACCGTCAACACCCTTTGGGCTTCGCGCTTTGACCTAATCTCCTTGTAGCTCGATGGTGGCCTGCACATTGATTGGTTCGCTTCATAGCCCATTGTCCCAGAACGGTCATCAAAGCGCTGCTGGAAACGCATAAAATGGGCCTCCTCCCTGTTACTAAATCGTCCTCCCTTCCCTAGCCTTCTCAGTGGCACAGTGCTCACTAACGTTGTTGTCCCACTCAAGTTGAAGTCCAATCTCAAATCTCCTCCTCCTCGATGTCCAAACAAAAATCTTCGGAAGAGTGGCACAAAGAACACGCCTTCGAGGACGTGGAGGAGGAAGCGCAGCGCTGGGTATACGTCGGAAGTGTACGTCCACGGCCTTACCTTCCGCATCGTCGCCTAATACCATACAATGCACCGCGCAGATCGACCCAGACATGGAAGAGACGGACCTGCACGCCCACTTCAGCGCCAGCTGCGATGTGCACGAGGTGGTCATCCGCTACACCGGCGGCCTCCGCGCTGGAATTGCTGACACGGGTTTCCGCTATGCAATTGTTCTGCTTGCGTCGGCGGAGGAGGTCGAGAACGCCCTGAGCCTCCACCGGACCCAGGTTCCCGGGTCTCCTCGAAGGATCACTGTCAGCCTCTATCCTCAAAGAACGATCGTCTGCTCATTGGATTTTTAAAATACCTAGGTCGAAGCCGTCATCGGCGATCTGGAAGAAATTCACAAGGCGTACGTGGCGTATCTAGACGAGGGCAAGGCGAAAAGCCCCGCAGGCACCAAAGTTCAGACAGGTGTGTTGTTCTCCTTGGTTCCGTGTACTCTGTGCGGTGTCTTACGAGCTCCAGCATCCGGCAAGGTTTCCTCGCCCGTAAAAGCCGAGAAGACGCGGGTGTGGATGCCCAAGGATAAGGTGAAGAAGGGTCGCAAGGAGATGTTCGAATTTGCGATGACCTTGGTGTAAATTGGTCGTATCCGCGCAATGTATTACGCTCTTCCTCGTCAAATACCTATTTGATTATCTGTGGCGGAATGACTCGCTGGTATAAATTAGCTCGTGAGTGTCGCAGCCGCTAACATCAACATTCCAAACCAAATTACACCACGCATAGAAGCGCCGCAGGCGCGCCATTGTTAAACAGCCTGGTGGTAAACGCAACCCCGCCGACGTATTCATCCCCGGCGCAGCTGCCCTTGAACTGCCCAGGCGCAAAGTTCCCGCCCAGCGTATCTGCGCGGTTATCGCCCTGGTCAAACCACACCGTCCGCCCACTCGTGCCCAGCATCTGAGACGCCTGCGCGCAGAGCACCGTGGACAACTTGACGCCGCGGATCGCGTATCCCGAGACGAAGTAGCCTACCGGACACTGGTACTTGGTGTACCCGGATGCCCAGTCCTGCACGCCGTGCCGCTCATCGAAGACGACCTCCACCACGCGCGCGCTCGCCCAGAGGCTTCCGTAGCTGTAGTCCGTGCACAGCGCGCGGGTCGCGCCGTGCGAGAGCCCGATGAGGCGCAGGTTGTCCGGGCAAACGCCCTTGCTCGCGCCGCTGTCGAAGTCGCCGATGCTTGTCCGGACGGCGAGCGACTGCACAAGATCACCACCATGCTCCAATGTCAGCATCTTCCACTCCGGCGTCGCAGGGATCGGCCCCGTCGTCGACGGCGCCCCAACGAGCTGCGTCCACGCCGGCGCACGCCAGTCGTCCCCGTCGAAAAGCCCCGTGCGTTTCCCGGTGGCGGCGGCTTCCCAGTTCATCAGCGCCCACCCGTTGCCCGAGCCGTTCGTCAGGTACCCCACGAGCGGCCAGAACGCAAAGTCTGCGTCCGTCTGCACGAGATAGTCGACGAAGCTCTGAAACCATGTCACCTCCGCACCCGTGTTCCCGCGCCCCGCGACGCCGAACTCGCTCACCCACACGGGGGCGGTGTAGTGCATCTGATCCGTGAGCGCGACGTACAACGCCTCGCTGTTGAGGACGGCGAAGAGGTCAGCGCGGCTGAGATCGCGGTACCGCGGGTCGGAGGTCTCCCCGATGCCAGTCGCGCCGCTGTGGTTAGGCCCGGTGTATCCGTAGAAATGTGCGGCGTAAACAAGCTGGCCCGCCGCGTAGATCAGTATTCGAATGAGGCGCTGCTAGGAGACACGGCGCAGACCTTGTGTGAGACGAGCAACGTGTGTGAAAGCTGCTGTACTGGCGTAAGGGTCGGGCGACTGTGCGGGAGGCCATTGACTGGGAGTCCTATCCAGTTGATACCCTCGACGATGACCAGGATGTCCGGATTCGCCTCTGACAATATTCGGTCGGCGACTAGTTGAGATGCATTCTCCCAGTCGGCGCCATTTCCGGATCCCCAGTCAGGATCTGTGAGAATATCGCGGCGAACCTAGGGATAGCTCATCGTCTGCAAATGTAGCGTATAGATGATTCAACGCACCTCGTTGTATAGATCAGCGCCCACGACCCGTTTATTATCTTTGTATCGAGTGACCACCATCAACCAGTCGTTGGCCCACGTATCGAAATTCTGGGACTCGTTCCAGCGCTCGTTGCCATCGATTCCGCAGCACCAGATGCTCGTGTTCGTGTGGTTGTTCACAATCACTGCGAACCCGCGATCCGTCAGCGCCTTTATGACCGCCTCGTACACCTGGAGCGGCGTGAGGCCCTTGAACTGGGGATTGGCAGCGACCCAGGAGTCTTGGATCGGGGTGGTATCGTGCAGCATTTGGTTCGAGAACTGAAGGCGGATCGTGTTGATGCCCATCTCCTCGAAGCTGTCGAGAATCTGATCAATCGGTACGTATTGCAATCCCAAGGGCATTGTGTGGCTATAAAAGACCGTAAGGATTCCAGTCATTTAGTGCAGAACGGGCGGCGTACGCGTTTTCGTTGGCGTGGTGGTTCGCATCGTCGTTGATGTCACCGGAGCCAGTCCATGTCCCGCTCGCTCCGTGCCAATTACCGCCTTTGAGCTTGAACCGTTCGCCATTAGCGTCAACAACGTACCGACCGCGAGTGCTGAGAGGAGGTGTCCAGGTTGGAACGTTACGGCGTGCGGCGCTGACAACAGTCGTGGTCAGGCAGGGCCGCAGGGCAATGGCACCGAGCGAGAGCAGCATCTTGAGCACAGTGGTGAAGTCGACGGGAGCCTGGGTAGACAGCGGACATGAAGCGCCGAAAGTGAGAAAAAGAACGTATCCAGGAGCAATCCAGGAGTCATCTGATCAGTGATAACTCGGTAAGCTGTGGTACATGGGGTCATGCCAGAGGAGAAGCTGATGGTCGCTGGTGCCTTGAATAGACGAGAATCCAGTGTTAATGAGAGAGAACTCAAGGTGAGCACGTCAGGCAAGGTGCAGGTTGGGGGGAATTCGGATTCTTTGGTCCTCGGAGGCGAATTCCGGGAACTTTCCGAATGCGCGTCTTTTGTTTGGCGCGGTGGTAGGTGTTGGGAGGTATGTGGATTATAATTAGACTGGCAACTGTCGAGCACATGCGGGGACGAGTGACGGGTCGGTCGGGATCCTCCCCATGAAACCAAAATCGAAGCATTGGAATGGGTAAAATAGCAACGCAGTATCATTCAGCTTTGAGCAATACCTTAGAAATGTTAAAGTCTAGAGTCAAATCATAACGTCTGAGTGAATCTCTGCCACAGGTTGTCAGCAACGTCCGGTGAGTTCCCCAGCGCTTACGCTCACCTCAAACCAATCACGGGCGTGATCGGCGCTAGAAAACTGCGAGAGGGACGTGAGTATGGGATCGATATATATGGCGGGCACGCACCGTGGTCGTAAAGCCAAGGCGATGCAGGGCGGGCGCAATCCGCGCGTATTCGCTGGGATCCATCTCAAGCTCGATCGCCGGGGATCGGTGAAGGGGCAGGCGCGCGAGCGCGGAGGCGAGCGCTTCGGCGGCGATGTCGAAGAAACTGCCGGCGAGGACGAGCGTGCGGATGCGGTTCGAGGGCGCGAGGGTGTCGAGTTCCTTCGGCCATCCGCGTTCGCTTTGCGACCAAATCCACATGAGGGTAAGGCCTCTGAATGGAGAGAGGTCAATCGGCGTGTGGCCCGCCTGCGGATGGAGATGAGCGAGTTGTGGATAAACCCGAAATGCAAATTGCACACATTAACACGGAGGTCTAGCACCTCGACCGTGGCGAGGCCGGCGGAAAGTTTGGGCCAACGAAGGGCTTCGTTGTTTCCCAAGATCGATAATACCCTCAGCCCCGAGAGATCAAACGGGCAATATTCGTGGTTTAGCCAGGCGCCGAGACCTGCCACGCCCGTGAGCCTGAGGGATTCCAAGCGGATCGGCGCAAAACGAAGTGGCAGGGTTGGTGGGACCTCCTCGATCGACAGATCGCGCAGATGGATGCCCAAATGCCTAATCGTGGGCGAGCACCGGTCCCAGATCCGCATAAATGTCGCTGGATCGTAGGAGGCGCATCCAATTTGCGCGCTGCGTAGAGTAGGAAGCGCCAGCAGATGCTGCAGCGCAATCGCCGACGCGGAAAACAGGGTGAGGGTGGTGTACACTGCTTTCATATGCGTGAAGGGGAAATTGCAGATGGCTGCGTAGGTTTCGACAGAGCAAGAGATTCGACGGAGCCGGATATCGAGACGGTGGATGTGTCGAATGAGATGTGGGGAGGCTTGCAATGTCTCATGTAATCTAGGCCACCGAGCGTTGGTGTCTGCCGTCGACGAACTGCCGAAGGATATTTCTTTGAAAATATGGGACTGGGCCGCGTGGACACAAGCACGGGAAACCAGGGAGCAGGCTTTCAAATCCGACTCTCTGTCGTGTAGAAAATTCGATGATGTGTTCCAGCAGCTCCTGCGCTAGCTGTGGTTGCATTTTGTGGTCGATGTCGTGAAGGAGGTGGTAGTAACATGAACAATCATCCCATCACAAAGGTCAGCAGAGTGCACTGCTTTCCTCACCACTTTTTCGCAGGGTTCGCAGGGTTCGCCGCCAAGCCCAAGGCCTTGAGAGTCGGAGCTGAAAGCCTTCGGAAGGGTCAAGGGTAAATTGAGGGGGTTTCAAGGCCATCAAATTGTTTCCTGCTCGAATGTAAATCTCGAACAAATCTCGAAGCCGTCCGGTATTCGACAAGTGTGCGGGCTCAGGCGGATTCCAGTGCGGAATATGATGTGTAGTGCGGTGAGCAGATAGAACCCCAGGACAGTCCGCTCAGTAACCGGGTCGTGGCCTGCTGTATTATTTCTCTGACCATCAGGCTTTGTTTATGCTGGTGACGGGCAGGCATCGTTAGCGCCATCGTTGGCGTAACGTCGAATAATTTCTGAAGGGAAATAGGGCGCCGAAATAAATACTATATTCATGGAATGGCATTTACGGCCTTCGGGAGAGCAAAAATCTCCAGCCAAGAATCTTCTGCTTTGCGTCCACCGCTGCAGGTGCCTGGTTCACGCAGAGAATCGGAAGCTTCCCGATATGGTCCATCGAGTCTTTCGCGGACATCAGGCCCGCGTTCTGATCCAATGCACTGACCGGGTACCCTACACTCCGTCTTACTAAACTCAAGCTGACATATGACCGTCCTTGCCCGAGCTCTTATTAAGAGATTTATTTGAAAAAGCCTGGATGCATAAGGGATCAGTCGGTCTATGCCTTCCGTCGTCTGGTGAACAAGTGTATTGTGGCCTAAAGCGGATTCCGCGCTGGAACCCATGAGAAGCGGCAGAAGGACTGCACGACCTCGGATGGCAGCAGACGCGGGCCGCTACAAGAGGACTTGTAAAACAAAAGCAACTACGGAAAAGGGATGGTGGGAGGGGAAACGGAAAGAAAGCAGCTGCATGAACTGCAAGCATGCTATGAGATGTAGGTAGAAGGAAGAGAGACGAGGATGAACTACCTGCAAGCATGCTATGAGATGTAGGTAGAAGGAAGAGAGACTAAAGGAATCTACGCGCGTGACGCGATATGTCAATCAAGGCAGACGTGGGAATTTTTCCTCCTCTTGCATAGACCACGGCTGATTTCTCAACCGCTTCTTCTATGCCTTCCGTCGTCTGGTGAACAAGTGTATTGTGGCCCAAAGCGGATTCCGCGCTGGAATCCATGAGAAGCGGCAGAAGGACTGCACGACCTCGGATGGCAGCAGACGCGGGCCAAATAGCAAACAGCCTCGGAAGCCCAGAGGGCGGAAGAGGCGAACCGAGGATGCGGCCAAACAGAAAAGATGTTCACAGAGACGCAAAAGGGCGAGATAAAGATGATTCGAGGTTTGAATTGGTGATTGAGATGACTTTAGAACTGGAGGTGCGAGAGAGGTGCGGTGCAAGTTCAAACATGCGGGAGAATTGATAGCGAGACGCGGCGTCGGCAATGCCATTCTCTTTGGTGGGAAGCCAGACTGATTCAAAGGTGAAGTCGAGGCGGCAGGCGAGCCCGATGAATTGTCGAACAAGCTCCATGGTGGGGGTTGAGCGAATAGATAGGTTGCGAATCGCGGAGTCCACGTCCTGATTGTCGGTGTGAAAGATGATGTGGCGTCCGGAAAATTTGGGACCCCAGCAAAGAATCGCGTGGATGATAGCGTAAAATTCCTTGAACTGGATGTCGCGTTTAGCGCCCGCATAGCGATGAGGCATCCGAATCGAGAACCAGTCATTATCGAGGACGCCGCCTGCACCTTTGTCCCGCTGGCATCAGTGTAAACATGGAGAATTTCGCGTTCGGGGGCGAGGAGATGAACACCGTTCCACGAGGAAGAGAAAGTCGACCACCACCTCAGGTCGCGGCGAACGGCGCAACTGATTCGGCGACGTGAAAAAGCGGATTTAAAAGTTGAGGAGAAGCCAAACATGGAGCGGAGAAAGGCGCGAGAGTAAGGGATGACCTGGGAGCAGAATAGCAGATAGCCAGTGAGCTCAGCGAGCTCTTTCAACGTGCAATGAGACTTCACGTCCCATTGGAGGAGAAAGTCGCGGAGGTAGGTGAGTTTGTCCGCAGGAAGGCGCGCCTCCATGCGCACTGAGTCGAGGATGAGGCCAAGAAACTCAAGGACAGTTGTCGGGCCCTCGACCTTCGAGTCCTGGAAGTTCAGTCCGAGTGCCTGAGCGAGGCTGCGTGTCCAGGAGAGAGCTGCATGGAGAAGATGGAGGGGTGTGTCCGGGCAGAAGATCTTCAGGAAGTCGTCGAGGTAGTGACGAATTTGAGCGGGGAGATGGTGCTGAAGGATCCAGTGAAGTCCCTCGGAAAAGAGGTTAAATATGTAGGGTGCAGAGCGTAGCCCGAACATGAGGAAAAGTTCGTGATAGATGTTTCCCTTCCAGGAATATCCAAGGAGCGGCCAATCATCTGGACGGATTGGGATGTGACGAAATGCCTGTTCCAAGTCGAGTTTGATCATCTGCGACCCCGGCCCAGAGCGAATTAAGTCGTCGACGGCACGATTGAACATGTCATAGGATATTGCTGCGTCGGAATCGGGAATACCATCGTTCACGGAACGCCCCCGCGGCCAGGATAGATGGTGGATTTGGCGAAGTTTCCCGGATCGCTTGCGGACAGCGACGCCGAGCGGAGATGAGCGAAAATATGGGAAAGGGGGTTCAGAAAAGGGGCCAGCGATTCGGCCCTTGGAAAGCTGAGTCGAAATTGCGTCGGTGACTGCATGGGGGTACAGCGAGGCGGAAGGTAAATTGTGGCTGGCTTGAGAAACAAGCCGGTCGTCGGTGAAGCCAATGTTCGCGCCGTGATCAATTATGTGGAGAAGACTTTCAACAAAGACGGGATCCGGGTAGTCGCGCAGAAAATGAGCCCACGCATCACGGTTAAGAGATGATTGAACGCGTGGCAGGCCACCAGCAGTCCGGCGTGGCAAGATTGACGCGGGGATCCGAGTTGGGACGTGCAGAAGGGTGAAAACACGGGGGGAAGAGGTGAGAATTGGGCAACGGAAAAAGCCCAGGGTCCAGAGGAAGTGCGCTGGCCACTGTGGGTACGAATCTGGCAGCGTCGGCGCGTAGAGTGGAGTTATCTTTGAGCAGGAAAGGTGTTTGGTCCCGGAGAAAATATTTGCGTGGTAGGAAGACCGACACGTCCGCCCGCAGGCAGGAGAAAGGTTTGCGCGGTACAAAGACCAGCGCGTCCGCCCGCAGGCGGAAACCACAAAGAGTGGTGGTTGCTGTAGACTCCACGCGGAGGAGCGAAGGCTCGGCGAGTTCCGGAGGTCCGGGGTAAGATACACGCGTATCGGAAGCCGTGGAAAACGGTGGATGTGCAATGGACTCGGAAATGAGGAGCGGCGGAAAGCCAAGCTCGGCACGGGGTGGATGTGGGGGGTTTCGTCGGATTCGGGGAGTGAACCGCTTGGAGCGAACGCGGCGGCCCACTGTGGCACGCGTGAAGGCGAGTGATGATTGCCTCAGTGGCGGTGGAGGGATCCAGAGCTTGGACCGTTGTCGTACTCCGCGGACCCTTCGCACAAAGGGCGACGATTCCTGGTCCCAGGATGAACTGTGCGCGTATGGAGGGCGAGGCATTACGCGCGGGAGTGGCTCAAAGACGCAAGAGTGGTGCGGGTCTCAAATCCTGAAACGGAAAGAAAGCAGCTGCATGAACTGCAAGCATGCTATGAGATGTAGGTAGAAGGAAGAGAGACGAGGATGAACTACCTGCAAGCATGCCATGAGATGTAGGTAGAAGGAAGAGAGACAAAGGAATCTACGCGCGTGACGCGATATGTCAATCAAGGCAGACGTGGGAATTTTTCCTCCTCTTGCATAGACCACGGCTGATTTCTCAACCGCTTCTGTTTATTCGTACCAGACTAGTGGTAGGGTGCTGATCATCGAACACGGAGATGATCGGCATGATCTTCAAGTGATGGCGCTACTTGTGTGGGCGAGAGGCGGGGTTAGGCGCTCAGATGGTTCCAGACCAACCTCGGCGCGCCGGTGTGTATTCGTACCAGACTAGTGGGAGGGTCCTGATATTTGAACACAGAGATGATTGGTATGATCTTCAAGCACATTCGTCAACTGATGGCGCTTCTTTGTGGGCGAGAGGCGGGAGTGGGCGCTTGGATGGTTCCAGAAAGACATCGGCGCCGGTGGGGGCCCGACTTACGGACCCAGATAAATCCGTTCGGTTGATATTCCCGTTGAATAAGGATTTCGGATGTAGGGAGAATATTGGTCAGTCAGTTGACTCGGCCTACTTTAATTGTCCGAGCGCGACTTGTATAAATACTGGGCAGTGGAGCACTGGAAACCAAGTTGTTCTGACTCCTCATTCTCAACTTACAATGAAGTTCACTACTGCTTTCTTCGCGCTCATCCCCAACAACTAGACAGATCAATAAACACTTTTAGGTCTGTTTAAAAGTGTTTATTGATCTGTCTAGTTGTTGATCGATCGTTGCTAGACAGAGTCTAGCCCGCTAAGTTTAGGCGATGCCGGAACGTAGTGACTCGCTGAGTTCACAAAAATTTGCAAGTTGAAGCTTGGCAGTCTCTGAAATGAACTCAAGAAGATTTCCGCGCGGTTCTGTGAGCTAGTGGAGTCAATGAATAATTATTCACCACGAGAGGGCATGGTACGGTTTAGGTCAGGCGCGCCGGGGCGCTTTCCCTCGCTGCCGTCGGTGTTCCCCGAGCCGGGTTTAAAGGTTTCAGGCAGCTTAAAGGAAAGGCCGAGGGGCCAGAATGCAAGCCACGGGTGATCTGGTACTTAGGCACAGCCGAGATGCGAAAGTACTTAATCAAAATCAAATTGAGCGGTCCTGGTTCAACTTAACCTCAACGGGTACGGGTGCACATGCGCGACGTGCAATATCCATGACGTCCGGCAGAGCTAACATAGCTCGACGGAATGATTTGCTTGCAACAGGGGTGTACGAAGGCAACTGGCGTAAGATGGCCGAATATGGAGGGGAGTTTATTGGAACCTATGAAACACCTCGCAAATCTAATTTTACGTAGCTGGCGACACATTGCTTCACAGGCGAGAAACCCAGAGATCCCTGACGGAATGGCAGACCAGAGCTGTAAAGATGCCAAGTCTCAGAATCTTTTGACTCTCAATTCAGCACTCAACAGTCTCAGCTTTCAACACGGCATGCCGCGGGAAAATCAGTTGGAGGCTGTGTGTCGGTGGTTCCTATCTAGAATATAATACTTGACGATAACGCGGCGCTTGGACAGTCAATGAAATCAACGGGGGCACAGAACCTCATAGGAAACTAGGTCCAATCTAGCACAGACATACATGCGTCGTTCTTTCCAGTTATCGCAAGTCATGAGTTCATTCATCCCGCACTAATCTACCACGGAATTTCGTCCGTTTCTACGTCCCAAAACATGCCTCCATGTGTGGCTTTGTAGTTCCAGAATCGACCCCCAGTCTTCTCCCGCGTCGCGCCGTCAATCCGCGACATAATCCCCGTTACGGAGTCCTCGACGCTCACCGGCGCCTGTGCCATCCCATTAGCATTGGCCCCTTCATTTCCCATATCTGTCGCCACCCATCCAGGATTGATTGCGAGCGCGATGAGCGCGGGGTTCTCCGCATCCATCGCCTTGACGAGGAAGTTGGCGGCAGCCTTGGAGGAGCCGTACGGTGTGGCCTGGACGTGAGTGTAGCGCCCCATGGAACCAATCACGCTGGATATGAGGGCGAAGATGGGAGTTTTGCTGGGTGAGGCGAGGAGGAGGGTATGCGCTGCCTGGAAGAGGGCGACGGTGCCTAGCGTGTTGACCTCCCAATGTTGTTTGAATTCAGAGATTGGTGTCGTGGGGAGGGTGCCGTAGTATTTTGAAATGCCTGGGATGCGCATAAGTACATGATTTAATGCCTGAAAAGAATACTGGCTCACCGGCGTTGGCAATGATAACGTCCAACTGCCCGGCAATTTTCTGAATTTCTGCGATGGCAGCCTCGTTGTCCGCCTGATCAGCAGACGTGAGCTTCACGGGGTGGACATTTGGGTGTTTCGCCGCGAGGTCCTTCAGCGATTGCGCAGCGGGGTCACGGGAACCCGCGAAGACAATGGTGTCGGGGCGCGCAGCGAGGCTGGCGGCCAGAGCGTATCCAATGCCACGGTTCGCTCCGGAAACTGGAAACATTGATGAACTTTAAGTGGATTGCCTTCAGAGTGTCAAAGGCTTACTGAGGTAGACGGTCTTGTTAGACATGATTGTTTTGTGAGACATTTTTCACCCACCGGGAAACCTTTATATATTTCGAGGCGCCCATCCTGACCAAGTCTTGTTGCCTACTGGTTGGTCAGATAAGTAAGCTGCGCTCGAAGTCGGATAATTTGTAATCGCAGTTGGTAATGCCCACAAATGCAGCTTAGTGATGGGCGGGAAAAACGGGCTTGGGCCCGGGTCTACTCCCAATCCAAATATCCACAATCTTTCACTGAAGCATTCTTGTCTAAATCTCAGGTCAAATCTGATATAAAGGCACTCTACCATCTGCTACCATATGCAGCCATGAATCGGGCCATCAATTTGATTTGATTTGGGTAACCGTACCTAGCCAAGTAGTGCTATGTGGCTGTACCCTACACGGAGTATGCTGGGGTGAGGGGAAGTGATACGGTTTAGGACTGTAGTGGTATGAGTTGCAAGTATCGAAAGCCAATCTTTCTTTTCGTTCGCCACCCGCATCAAGATGTGTACCTCAAGTGGCCCGCTGAGATTGCAGTTGTGCGAGTGGCGTCGTCTGCAGTGAGACCTTTGTAAATACCCATGCGTTGTTAGCCGCAGAGCCCGGCGCGTGCTCCGGATCCAGGATATTTTGGCGGTGGGAGAGAGCCGGTGCTTTGCCGGTCTTACGGTAACCCAAGTCCGCAGGAAGTTTGATCACGGCATTTCGGCAATCCGCACATCCTGCCGAACTCTGCTGATGTTTCATCTGGGCGTAGTGGGCACATTAGGTGAGCTGCGAGCGGATAATGATGTGGGTACGTCTAAAGGAGCCGGTCGAAGCATTGAACGGGTGTCTTCAGGTCCCCTCCCACCCCCAGAATTTAAGCCGTTATGCGGGCGGCGGAAATATGATGCCTAGGGTGGGAGGTGGAGAGCCAAATCCCTACTCCAGGGCAATCCCCTCAGTACCCGTGTCGTAGCTTCCACTAGTATTTCTCTGAACGTCAGATTTTTTGGGTGTGTGTACTATGGTATGGATTCAACAGCATCTCCAGCAGAAACTCTTCAAGTCCTTCCTCAAGGTCTTCGCCTGTCGAGCGAACACTGTCCATCATTGGATGTCCCTGTTTTCTAGCAGCGGAATTGGAAGCTTCTGGATGTGACCCATCGAGTGCTCGGATTCTGATCCAATGCACCGACCGGCCTACCCCACGCTACGTGTTCCTAAACTCAACCTGCCGTATGACCGTCTTGCCCGCACTCTTATTACTAATAATTGAAAGGCAGGGAGGGATCAGGGCTCGGTCAAGTCTGTTACTACCAGACTAGTGATAGGGTGTTGACAATAGAACGCGGAGATGACCGGTATGATGTCGCCCGTTGAAAATGGATCTCGCGGCAATATTCATCAGTCGCCTACTTATTAATTATTCGAGCGCGAATTGTATAAATACGGAGCAGGGGAAGACTGGAAACCAAGTTGTTCTGACTCCTTATTCTCAACTCACAATGAAGTTCATCACTACTTTCTTCGCGCTCATCCCCCCTCGTCTACGCCCTCCCGGCACCTGACCGCGGCTCGGTAGCAGCCACCGTCCTCGTCTCACCGCTTCACGCACCGATATCCTCCATAGACCACGCTTGTCGTCCGCACCCCAGGTAACGTGTACGTTGCCCAGAGACCCCGGAAAGAAATACTCACCTTCAGGTCGCTCCAGGTTTTGTCTGCACTGGCGCCGGCTTCACCGACTCCTGCACGACGCTCCACGGCGGCGGCGGCGAGTGCGGCGACCTCCCTCACGTTCAACGACAATATCTCGGCCGTGGGTCCCGACTCCGGGTAGGAGTGCTTCTTTTTCAGGCAAGTGTTCCGACTTATGTGCGTCGGTGTCCGCAAAGGATGTCTCACGTTGCGATACAGCGATGTAAACTGCGTGGGAACTAGCTCGGACCTGGCATGGAGGGACAACCTCGGTGGCAATATAATGAACGACGCGATCTCATCCTTCCAGCGAGTGCCTTCCGTGGATCATACCGGGTATATAAGCTCACCTTGAATTTGCAGGTGCTTCTTGGTTGAAGGAGCTCGTGTGCTCGCAGTACCGAGAACGATTGGATCGAGCAAAGCATGATCAGCTTCAGGATTCATCTGTACCTACAAGAGGTGATTCACTTAGATTGTGTTCGGGGCCTTTGATTTTGAATGACATAACTGTGATTCGATTTGTGGGTTGAGCGGGCACGTAGACGACTCCCTTGTATAGTTCTCCCTGAGTTCGCAGCCGAGCCCAACTGGCAACAGCTGTGTTAGATCAAGAAATTGGAAAGCCAGTCATTGGTAATAATAATACAGATACATTGGTTTATTTATGCCGCCGGCGTCCTGCACGAGTGCGGCACGAGGGAATCCTATTATAATTGTGCGGGGCGGGGTGAGCCAAGCCCAAGATATTCAGGTGGAAACGCACCGAATTAATGAGTGTTTCGCTCTCTGTCATGCTCCCAGTGCAGCCACAATCCCAGCCAAGAGCAACGCTGTCGGGACACTATTCCATCTCAGCCGCACCCCGATATTTTTCTGGCTTGCGTCGTTATTCTGGCTTGCGGCGCAGATGCTCCCCGCGCCGTGCGTCATCGCACACGTAGCAAAGGACTGGTTCGCCGCGGGGGCAAACGCCGCATTGTACGGGCAGCCGAAAACCCCGTCGAGCTCGGCGGGCGTGCTTCCGACAGCAGCGCAGCATAGTGCGAGTGTGTCGTTGTGCGGGAGGTCGACGGCGCAGCCTAATAGCAATTCAATGGTTAACGTTCGTCCCCGACTAGTGTGATCCACGCACCGAGAGAGAATCCGGGCAGCGTCTCGGAGGCGCGCGCCTGGAGCGCCGGGGTGGCTGGGTGGAACATAAAGAGAGTGGGTGGGTTGCTGATAACGTGGCACGCCGGAGGCGTGGTTTATATACATATGCACGGCGAAGCTGCCAGCGGCAACGACGCCCACACTTGGCTCCATGATGTACGACAGAAACGGCATGGAGCCTGTCGAGAGCTCCGCACGTAGCCGCCCAGGTGGTTTGGTCGCCGAGATTTCAAAAACATATGTGCGACAACGGTTGAGTTGGAAAACACTGGTGAGTCGAGAGCCACACTAACCAAGGAGGATTCTTGCGCGAGGATCATAGGAAAGCGACTCGCCTGCATTCTAAGCTCTATTTCCCTCGAGAAAAGATGACGAGTGCGATCAGTTTGATGAAAGTGGAGCGTGGAGCATTGGTGTGGAGCGCGGGCGATAACACGTCGTGTTGTAAGGAAACTATCATCCAAAGCAGCTGAGCCACTGTGACCAACGAGATGGCGGGAACTATATATTTGAGCCAACCTTGAGCCTTTGAACATCGGCCAGAATTTGCCGGCGGGTAACAACCGGGTCACACAGGCACGAGGCGTCACATCAAAGTCACACCCCTTGGGCTTCGAAGCCGTTGACTTCCCGTCGGCGGTATGCGGATGTTGGTAGTGCGTGGTCTGTGCTGTAGGCAGCGCGGCGGTAGTATAGCGTTCCCTCGGTGTGGATGTTGCGAAGAGTCCGAGGCACGTCGGGTGCACGGCGGATTGGCAGGAACTTCATGCGACACACTGAGGGGCACACAGGGGCACACCGGCGAATAGAGACTGGCCAGGGATGTTTGTATAAACGCATCCGATAATTGGTCGCACAAACAACACTCTCAACTGATTTCAAGCCCATAACTGTTTTTTCCTCCCTTTATTTGCTGGAGCCCACGAACACGCCCTTCCACATTCCTTTCCCGCAATGAGTTAAAACTCCGGAATCCCGCACCCCCCGATGTTGGGATCCATCCAGAACCTAATGGGCGCGCCGGTAAACTGGCCGCTCCCACCCTACGTTCGTCCATAAGTCGGCGCCGGGAGATACACAGAAAGCAACACACCGAGGGGCACGCCTGCGAGACGGTAGTAAGCGCCGTATTGCAGTTCTGCACACTGGGGTTTTGGCCAGCGTTCTGCAGCAAGTTCGCGGCCGTGAAGTCGCCTGCCGATACACGCCCCGTACGTCAGAGATGAGGTATCCCGGAGCGTTCGTAATTACACTGTCCACCGGGAACGTTGAAGCAGCGCTGGATGGTGTCGCTCGTCAGGATCTGCGCCGGGCATGAGATGGACCAGGGAGGATGCGGCACAGGGCATACCGTGGAGTTCCCGATAGAATTGCAGAATTGAGGGATGAAGGTAGCGCAGGGTAGGTTGAGGTCTTGCCCGAAACAGTTGAACTGGAGTTGGCCCAAGGTGGGCGCTGCTATCACAGCGATCACAGCGAGGCTGAGCAGCTATTGACGACGGAAATTATTAGATTGCCTAGACCAAGAGAGGAGCAAGGGAGATGCATACTGAGTACATTGTGGAACTTGGCAGATCGGTGCAGTAAGTTGCTGGTTGTGGATCTAAAATTCGGGGGTTATGAACTGCGCTTATGTATACAGGTGTACGCTCAAAATAACCCTGGAAACGGAATGCCATATTCTGCGGAGACGGGTAACAAGTCCACCGCTGTTCCTTGCGCGTCAGTCGTTTGTACGGCGCGAAGCTCGTGGAACACAGGGGCATCTCGAAGGAAAGCCAGTCAGAATACATTTTTCGCACCTGCCGCGGAGAACGAACACGGAGGACTCTATTTACTGTCGACATGGAATACAGTTTTCTGTCGATGAGTTCTTAGAAGGGCCGATGGCATCGCCAGGAGAGCAGGAACTGATTGTGTCGAATCGTGTATTCCGAATATACCGAATACTGTAGTGAATACACCTTTTCGGGAGTGACTGGTGTCGCGGGTGAAATTAAACAGCGGAATTTCAATGCATCAGAGGAGGAGGAACGGTCTTGTGTCGAGGGTCAACCAAGGAGTGAACTTGACCTTCGCAAAATTTGATTGAAGCCGGCAGCGGCCGGCCGGTATTTGCCTCATGTCAGTCACAACGAGCTCGTGAGTCACACGTCTTCCTTCTCCCGTCATCTCGATTCTCCACAAATCCAAGTGAGTAACGGGCTGACTGTGCCTTTACCAGGCGCAAGTTACTCATCGTGTTCTTTCTCTCGTTTCCTCATAATTTCCGTGGCTCTCAATCTGAATCAAAGCCGCCGCCTGCGTCACTAGGAACTAGCACACAAACCTTCATTTCACGACATCGTTCTTCCAATTCCACGGTCCAATCATGCCAGATCTACCCCGAGAGCTCGTCGAGGCGATAGTCGATGCGGTGGAGGACCCCGAGTGCTTGAAACTTTGCTCTCTGGCTTCCTCTCAGTTCCTCGCACCTTGCCAGCGAATCCTCTGCCGCACGATTTCAATTTCTCAGAACTGTGGCGTCAATTTATCCATTCACCAGGTTTTCGAGACCATCACAGAATCCCCGCATCTTGCTTTGTACATTCGGGAGCTCACAGTCTTCCTTTTGCACCTGGAGGACGACCACACACCTCTGCTGGGCATTATCCAGGCAGTGACGAACGCCGAATGCCTCATCATTCGAGGGTCGCCGCACAGTGGGACCTTCATCTCATCTGACCTGATACCGTCGATCCTCAATGTCCTCACCCGCCCCGTTTTCCGCCGCTTACATTTAATGCATCTCTATCATGTCCAACCCTCTTTCATGCTGCGCGCCCTCTCTTCCACGCGCGCAGTGTTACTACGAGGAGTCGGCGTCGACGTTAATCCGGCGGACACCGAATATACAGATGAGCCCTCCGGTTATCCACCGTCACGGCTCGAGGACCTCACTATCCTGGCCCGTGTCCGGCGTCCAAACGACATGGTGAACATCTTCGACCTTATTACCGGCGACAAAATGCTGCGCCATCTGCAGCGCCTCCAGCGCCTAGTCCTGGAAGTTAACCTCGGGGCGAACCAGGCGCGATGCGCGCGGATATTCGCTGCTGTTTCCGAGACGCTCCAGCATCTGGACATACATTGCGGTGACAACGGTACGTACGCTTTCATCCCGCCAGAGCTCCCACAATCGCCTCTCTGCCCGTAGACCGTCGTTCGCCGCCCACAAGTGTCGCGCTGCCCCATCTCCCCGCCCTGCAATCTATCCAACTCCGCATCTTCCTCTACTTTCACCCCGTCATCTCAGACGTGGCGCTGAACACCGTCGCAAGCCTCCCTTCCGCGGCTCCAAACCTTCAGAAACTCCGCCTCCTCTTCACCTTCGCCACCCCGGAGCGCCATTACACCCTGCCGCCCGGGAGGCAAATCGTGCCCTTCGACAGCGCCACGGGATATCGCGCGCAGCTGCCGCATTTGCGATCTGTTGAGTGCCGATTGCTGGTGCGGCCGGCTGATGCAGAGAGGCCACAGCACATCTTGGACGCTGCGTTCACCACGTTCGTTGACACCATGGAGGCGGCCATGCCGGGAATTCGGGGAACGGAGGCCCTCATTTTTTCGCGCGGGGTCTCGATTACGGCCTCGGAGGTGCGGGAACCGTGGTGAATGTGCGTTCTTGTGCATCACGGTGACCCAACGAATATTGCTCACAATACTCGATAAATTTAGCTCTACACATGTCTTTGCTATTTTCTATCACCATCCTCAATGTCTTAGTGCCAACTTCCTGCTCCATCTTTGGGGTGCGGAATACCAAATGCCGCGGCATAACATAATACGGCCAAAAATAACCCTTCAACTCCTTCATACCCAATTGGTATGACGGGTTTTCCTGGGGTAACTTCTTGGAT
The DNA here is from genome assembly GCA_029204335.1 of Mycena vulgaris. Lineage (NCBI taxonomy): Eukaryota > Fungi > Basidiomycota > Agaricomycetes > Agaricales > Mycenaceae > Mycena > Mycena vulgaris. The sequence continues at coordinate 57,666 of JARGYA010000076.1, read as the reverse complement.
CACCAGAATACGATTTGGGGCGTCATCCGTCGCCTTCCTTCAAATTTTACTGCTCATAACCAGTCGCTACTTTGTAGCCGAACGAACCGGAAGGCCTCGAGGTTGGCAAGACTTCGTAAAACGCTTGCTGATCTGGATCTTCCTGGGGCAAGTCAGTGATCGCCAGGTCATGTATGGTGTGTTTGACGGAATCCTTTATCCGTGTTATAGACGTAACTAGATCCTTCAGACAAAACGGCCCAATGGATTATGCAGCTGGAAGCCATGAGTCCTTGGGCCTTGGCTCGCCGTTCACAATTGAATCTGCCGCGTCACATCCAAAGCGTCACGTTAGTTGACGAATGAAGAGGGCGGGCGATGCAAAAGGCAACTTGAAGTCCGTTGCGATGTTTGCCTAAAATATACTAGTATGTGTCTATACTGGTATTGCGTTCATATTCCATCTGCGCATTATTGAGTTCTTGACCCAGTTTCTGGTTAATACTGGCGTTGTTCTAATTTCGTCGCCTGCTCTCTCACCTGTGTCAGGTTTATAGAACGGGGCGCCACTAAACGCCGAATATTGACACCTAATTGGTCTCTATTTGTGGCGCGAAGCTACGCATACGGTTCTAACATGCGAGCTGCCAATGTCGCCTGACTCGGCTGGGCTACAGTACAAGCATCGCACAAAGCCCCTTGGTCTGCGCTGACAGTGGCTCGGAACCCGAATTACACCAGATGGGCTCATAGCGGCGAAGCTCTCATTCGCCTCCACTGTAACCACGCCAGAGCGATACTTTTGAACCTGCCCGCGCATCATCTGACCTCCTGACATCATCCGAAGCAGCTATATACAGTGGACGGGCCTGCCAGACACCAGACCATCTTGCACGCATCCAATGCACCCCACCAAAGCAGCGTGTTTCATCGGCATCCACAAGGCGCCGGCGCACCTCTCGCGGACGGAGTTCGAGGCGAAGGTGGACGCGCTCGGGGACGCCATCGCGGCGCTGCCCGTCGCGCAGAAGAATCTGCTCAAATTGGATATCGTAACTTCCCGCGCTCTGTCCATTCGTGCGCTGAGACGTATGGACCACGGCGCAGATGTCCCAGAACACCCAGATGGATAAGTGGATGCAGACCGTTGGGCTGCCTGTGCCGGCGCCCACTGTGGTGATGTCTGTGGAGTACGAGGCAAGTTCTTTGCTACTGCACCTCGCCTCCAGATATTAATCTTTCCGTAGAGTCTGGATCATTTAGCCGATGTTCCTTTGTCCCCTGGCTTCACTCTGATGGGTTCTCACCGTCTTCCCAGATGCTGAAAGACCCCGCACTGCAAAAGCTATTCGCGGAGTCCGATAACTTCGGCTTCCGCCAAGGCGCCAATGCATTCGCGGCGGATATAATCACCAAAATCGACGCACCCAGCAAACCTGCAGGCATCAATGTTATCTGCGTCTACAGCTGCCCGCCCCATCTGTCCGCGGAGCAATTTGCGCAGAAAATGGAGGCGGTGATGGACAAGATCACCGCACTGCCCATCGCGCATCGCTTTTCGGGTTACTCACTGGTGCGTCGCCCGTCGCCCACGGCGGCGCCGAATCTAACGTCTCAAATGTGTGTCAGTGGCTGCAGAACCCCGCGGTGGAAACGCACCTCCAGGAGCTGGGCTATCCAAAGCCAGAGCCTCTCGTCGTTGTCCGCGCCGAGGCCGAGGTATGCGAACCATATAAAAAGGTGGACCTCTCCTGATTTTCCTACGCAGAACTTGGACCACATGATCGAAGTACGCGCCGGATTCTTTGACGCCTCGATTTCCGCTAAACGAACTGCGTTGCTAGATCTTCGAGCATTCAGAAGTCGCGCGGCTGTTGACTGAAGGCATTCAGCACTTTGGCTTCCACGCGGAGAGCGATAACCCCGCGGAGAGCTGCTGCTTCTCTGCGGATGTGGCTACTAAGATCAACAACTATTGATCATGAGCGCAGCGCTGAAGTTGGTTCACTATGTTGTATTTGTCGAAATGTATGTTGTATGTTAGCCGATTGTGAGGAGAAAGATTGTATGCAAGCAACGTCGTCTCGTAGAGTTGTTCTGAGTACGACGCACCTATATAGCCCACAATACCACCCTAGTTAGCCCTGGTATACCAGTGATGTAACGGGCCTAAGGAGCTTCGGTTTCTAAATTAACTCCATCCCCGCGTAAACCTCCGTTAAATGCCCTTTTAGGAACACAATAAATAACAGCTGCAGCGCTTAGAGACCGCCGCCCCGCCATCAGGTGCCTTACATTCCATCAGAGCACCTCACATGTCATCAACAGCGGCGCGCGCGCGACGGCGCGCCATCAGTCCCATCATCCGCATCATTCCGAGTCAAGCCGACATCAAGGCCATCAATCCTCCCGCCACGCCCCGCCACGCCCCGCCTGCGGAGCCTCTACAGGGCGCGCTCGCGCGTCTAAATTCACGGGAAAAATATGGGGGGCTCCTGGAACAAAAAGAGGTCCACCTCCTCAAAAGCGAGCCTTGGGACACCGTCAATTCACCCACATGGCCAATTCTACCTCAGCTGACAGGAAAATGGGGGCATAAAATATATTCAAAGCAGCGCAAAGCGCACTGTGGATGCTGAAGCGCTGAGGGTATAACTAGACTATAGATAGAGCTCTATGTCTAAGTAATCAGCCGAAAAAATAAGTACAAGGACGGCATAGACCATGATAGAAGCATAGCAGGCATAAGTGGGACGTAGGCAGGGAGAGACGGTGAACGGCATGAGCAAGGCGGCCAGTGGGTGGATTGAGGGCGCGTCGCAAGCGCGTTGAAGGCACCTAGGCGTGGGCAGCGGCGCTAGTGGCACCCGCCCTCAACGCCTTCACCTTCTTCCTGTGTAACCTCTCCGCCTTCGCCTGCGGCGTCTCGTTCTCCGTAGCCGTGACCTTGGCCCGCGGCTTCCCCTTGTCACTGCGTGGCTTGCGTACTTGCGGGGCATCAGCAGAGCTGGAGGCTGCAGCGCTCTTGGGGGCCCTCACCGCGCGCTTCTTGCGTGGTGCCTTGGCGGCCGTTCTGGTCGCCGGAGCACCGAAGGTTGCAGGCGTTGCGGGCGTGCTGAACTCGATGCCCGCTGTGTTAGGGATGGAAGACGCGGTGAGCGTGGCGGCGGCGGCGGTGAGTGCGGCGGTCGCAGCAGTGAATGCAGCGGTGGGCGCGGTGGGCTCCGTGGGGAAGGTGGGGAAGGTGGGGAAGGTATTGCCAGAGGCGCCGTTGTCGAGGGTGAAGCGGCCAAAGTCTGCCTCCATGCTGGTGAAGTCGAGGCCGTCCATGGTGCTGAAGTCGAATTGAGAGAAGTCGAAAGACATGTCGAGGGTGAGGGGGGGAGCAGTGCCGAGGTCAATGACGGGGGCGGGGACGAACAGGGGATCTGCGGCAGCAGTGGGGAACAGAACGGGGGCGGGGAAGGAGGGGCGTGCAATGGCGGCGACGCCCACGGGCAAGGATGGAGTGGGCGGCTCATCGTCATCCTCATCCTCATCCTCATCGTCGTCCTCATCGTCGTCTTCATCGTCACTAGCGTGTCGGTGTTGCTTCCCCGTGTCAGAGCGCGCCTTCTTCTTCTTCTTAAGAGTACCGTCATTCCGGCGGCGCTCGACCTCTTCTTCGACCTCGGTGATCTCGTGGCGCTTGAGATACACCCAGTGGATCGTGCCGTTCCGTAGACCATCGCGGACCTTGCGAACACGATCGATGGTGCCGAGCTTGGAGGGGTTGACGAAGGGTGTATCATCGGGCCATCCAACGAGTTTGACCTTCCACGCCTGCTGGATATCGACCAGGTTGTTGGCGTAACTCATTGCGAGGTCCTTGCACTTTGTCATGTCCTCTGTAGTAGTATTCAGTGACGTGTCTTAAGCCAATATATGCGATAGCAACGTACGGAGCTCGGTCGCCACCATGGTCTTGATTTGGTGCCGCATCGCGTTCAGTGTTTCTTCCTTGCGGGGGTCTACATAGCATGGTTAGAATCTAAATGAGCAGAAAGAACACGACACATACTATGTTCTTTAATGCAACTCCACTGCTCGTAGCGGCGCAGAAAATCAAGCCCAGGGATCTTCGTTGTCTGGACAAAGAATTCCATGCTCCCGCCCGACTCCGCGTAGGTCGGGATGAACCCGTCGTCAACGTGGCCCCGACTGAAGAGCGCGATGCCTCGCGTTCCCGTGCGTTCGTACAAGGTCATCATCTGCAGGGGATCTTCAGTGAGTATCGGGAGGAAAAGAGGGTCAGGCCACACACCTCTTCCTGAATCCGGGCCACAACAGCGCGGGCGTCGGCAGCTGCAGAGAGGTTGCTGGCGCGGAGCCCCACGCGATTGAGGGTGCGTTTTTGTTCCAGTTGCTTCTTGAGCCGCGCAGTCTCTGTCTTGTTGCGCGGCTCTAACATAACCTCGTCTGTAGCCGCGTTGAGCTCCGCAAATGACATCTTTTCATCACCTAGAAATGTGTCAGCCTCAGCAGGCAGAAAGAGAGAGAGAGAAAATGAGGACGCACGCGCTTCGGCCTTGAGATGAATGTCGTGCATCACTGCGTTGCGGATGGTGACCGCGCGAGTGGCCTTGTACTGGCTGGGGTTTATAAGGAGGCCCTTGATGTAGTCAGGGGTGCGGTCGTGCTTGCTCGCCAGCTCAGCGATCAATGCGTCGCGAGACTCATAGAACGCGTCAATATCTTCTTCGAGCTTGCGACGCTTCTGCTTGCGTGTGGCATGCTGGAGAGCACGTGTGGCCTTCTGTGCCTCTGTGAGTGAGCCCGTGGGACGACCGACACGACGACGGGAGGTTTGGACTGCCTTGGTGGGATGACGAGAGGCGTGGGTAGTGAAGCGTGCCATGGGAAAAAAACGGGGTTTGAGCGGTGATGGGGTTTTTTACGTTTGTTGATGTGTCGATGGTGGGAAGACAGAGAGTGAGAGTGGTGTTTAGGCAGAATTGAATATATATACTCCACAAATTTCTGAAAAAATATGGGTATAGCACTCCCCTCCGACTAACCATTCCATCTGCATAGTGCAGGAGCCGACACCACTTCTTCTTGGATTAATTCCCTTAAATGGAGACGGTCTGGGGTCAGCCCCTGTCCTATGCAGGTCTTTTTCTCGCGTCAGTTCGAACATCACGGCTGCCTCTTTTTCTTTCTATTTTAATTCACCAACTCTCACTTCATATTCTTATTTCACAAAGGACTTCTGCTTTATTTTCGACTGTTCATCAGTGGACGGTAGTTACGTAGAGTTACGTATGATTGAATATTTTTAGCAGCGGCGATCCCAAGCTTTGAAAGGTGGCAGTGCTGTGCCATCAAACTCAAGCACGGACATGAAAAGAAAAATTGTAACGACATGTACATGCACACGAGAAGTAAATATAAAAATAGAATTCCCTCAGCTGAGACGTTCCCGCTGCTGTCTTCACGAAGTCAACACATGGCCAGAAAACAAAGAAACTAAATTCTCTTACCGAACCCAGTCCACAGCCAAGTTGCCAGACAAGAGCCCATCCATCTGGCCGACAGCAGCATTTGCACGTGCGATCGGGTCGAGTTCCAGCCCCTCCACCGCAGAAGGCATGCCCGCCGCATGTCGCAGTGGGAACAAACCCTCCGTGGCAATCCCCGTGGCACGGATTATCTCCACCACGCGATCTGCTTCCTCGCCAATATTACAAGCGGCTTTGCTGGCGTTTCGCAGCAGAGTGAATGCCCTCTCGGCATGCTCGCTGATCCGTCGCGCACAAACCTCTGCCTCCCGGGCCATCGCATATGTCCGGTCAGCATTCTCGCAAATCTGACGGGCTGCAGCCTCAGCTTGCTCAGCCGCAGCCTCGAGGCGCTCCGCAGCACGTTCAGCTCGAAGTCGGGGTGGGAGAGGAGGAAGCCGACCAGGGCTTGTGGGGATAGGAGGAGGGGGAGCACGGGGTAGTTGGAAGGACACAGCACGTTTCCGCACTGATGGCTTTGTGGGCGACGCAGGGGCGGAACCATCGTCTTTGGGCAGTGCTGAGGTGGAGGAGGAGGGCGGTGTCGAGACTGGCGAGATATCAATGACGTGGTCGTGGTTTTGCAAACAGTATTCATTCCAGATGGCTATAATTCCTTCCCATGTCGCTGCCTGGGCCCAGCGCGCCCCGTCAAATTCTATGAGGCAGTCATTGACTTGTTTCCTGGGAAGAGGTTAGTGAAGGAAGTAACGAGGAGCACTGATACACACATCGTTGTATAGATCGCAGGTACCCGACCCCAGAGGACAGCGAAGAAAAAACAATCCACAGCGGCGCTGTGTGCATCCTGCGAGTGGAAGTGCTCCCGAGCAGGCCAATAGTTAGGCATGCATGGTTCGCCAGGAGGAACAGCATTCGAGCATGGAATTCGAGAAGTGAGAGGCATGAGATAGCGATAAGATGGTGAAAAATAGCGATGACATCACCAGTACGCCCGCGGCGTGTTGATGAGTAGTAAGCAGTACTATAGCACACTAAAATCAATGTATATTTCCTCCAAAATAATTGGTTCTACCAGGTGCTGGGTCTAAAGTATGTGCGCTACCGGCGAGGAGCCATCACCGGTCGCTGCATCCCCGGCGGGTGCTCCTCTTGGCACCACGGCGCCATGCAGCGACAGATTCTGCACTTATCGCAACGTTCCTTCCCTACACAAGGGCAGTGGATGGGGCTAAAGGGGCTCAGGGACCGTGCACGAGCCGAGCACTCGGGTTCCTCGTCAGTGTTACCATTCTCAGAGACAGGGCGTGCAATCTCGAGTTTGCGGCGCTTTGCCTTGTTGGAGACAATGGCGGGCATGGGACGACGAGGGGGAGGGTGGCCCTCATGTTGAAGCTGTGTTTTGTTCATGTAGCGCAGGAGCTCCCGGGCCTCGAACGCTGCCAGGCCGTTCTCCTCAATGTACGTGCTGCATACTTTTAGTCCCAGATATTTTGAAAATGAAAAATATTCACCGGTGGCGACGCTCCTTGTCTGTCTTCCGAATTTCGCTCCGATTCCTAACCAGGTTAAGATGAGCAGAGGGCAGAAGGAGAAAGAAACACACCTCTCCCGGTATGCTGCAGCTGATTCAAGTTTCCGGGCCCGACGTTCCTCCCTGGTGTCATCGTCTACAAGCTCGGAGCGCTTCCTGGGTGATAATGAGTTCATGTGGTTTGCGTTATTGGAGCTCCAGACCGAGACATCCGCTGCCTTGCGGAGGCTTGAAGTTCTTCACGGTGGCTAGCGAACTTCATTAATGCTAAGAGAATCAATGATTTATGGAGCCTTACGAGACATGATACCGCGCAAGAGCTTCTTGTCGGCGTTGGGCCTTGGTTTCAGGATCAGCTGACACCCGTTTGGGAGGCATGTTGAGGGAGAGCGAAGGTCAAGTAGTAGTGGAAGACAAAGAGGAATGATGTAGCGCTAGTAGAATGCGGTAACAACCTGATAATCGGCGGTGTGTTCGCGATCATCAGTGCCATTAAATTTTGTGCTCCTTCGCTGTGACCTCGGAAAATATAGTATGATAAAAGACATATGCCCCGGGGCTGGTGTGAGGTCCTCGAATATTTACAGGAATTCTGGACAATTGGTTCGCGCCCGAGGGAGATATTGCTACTTGCTGGGAAATAATTGCCAAACTCTTTGGAATGTTACCTAGAGACCTCCGGAGCAATGTGGAAACATTGCTGTCTATTTAGATCATTCACTGAGGAAGGAAGAGTTCATTACCACGGACTCAGTGTGAATACAATGAGTTCGCGACTTTACAAAGAGTTCGCGACTTTTACAAAGAGTTCGCAATCCTCCGCATTGCCATTCATCCTCGGGGAGATAAATTTATAAGATTAATACACCATCTATAGTGCTAAACAGCTGGGTGAAGGAAGCATGTCGATCCCTAGCCTGCATGAGTCCGTATGAATATGCTTCGCCCCCGCGATGGCGCTATGCTTACCGGCCTACCGCACCCCATCTGTTTCCGTGGTGGAGTGCACTGATTCACTGATGAATAAGGCCTACATGCCCACGTCAGAGAGCGAAATAATGGGACAAGCAGTTACACTTGCCGGGGAAAGTGGGCATGATACTGCCAGCTCCCACTGTGAAGAGGTGATTGCGGGCAGAGACAAATGCACGCCATCCGGGATTCTGGTTGCTGTGATTGCACATTGTCCCAGGTGGCCGATCCATTGTAGCGAAACATCTCTGTGAATAGCGTCAGAGTAGGTTTGTGAGTAGAGGTATTAAAGGAAAGGCAGGGATTGAAAAGCCCAGGAGGAGGAATGGATGATGCGAGACTCACCGGATCCCAGTGACCTCCATCGAGCGGTCGGGCAGACCCGGCACAACGAGCGAGCACATGTGGTCGAAGCTGTAGGTAAAAAAGCATAAGGTGTCGCGGTCTGTACGAAAAATGAAGCCGGGTAGGTAGAGGAAGTAATCAAAATACACACCCTTGATGCGCCCCGCGTCCTCATTCACGATATGGGCTTCAAAACTCATTGGTGACCTCTTTCTCATAGTTAGCCTTGATTTCATCACGGACGCGCTTCCCCTTGCCCAGTGACGTGCCCGTGCTACCCACAAGACCATCGACAGCAGTATTGCACGTTCCTAGCACTTGTTGTGGTATAGTGTACTGGTATGTGATATGTAGCGAGCTCCGTCTGTTAGACGACGAAATGGGCAAGAAGAATTTACTCGCCTTTGCCCAGCTGGCTCCAATTGTCGGTTATTTTTCTATAATGGTAAAGTTGGCACCCAGAGCTTTCAGACACGGGTAGACCTCAAGCGGCCGGGCCTGGAACAAGTTAAAGGGAGTGAAAGTGGGGTAGCGCCTCCCGCTTTTCCGGAGGGCCTTTTGGGATAGTCCCAGGTTTGAGTCATTTCCCAGCAGGCCCCCAAGGAAATTGGAAGAGGATGAGAATTGTGTCGATGAAACACAGCGGGATAGTGGATGAAGCAGGTAGTGAGGCCGCGGCGCGTACAGAGTAACGAAGTAACGTTTGGTCACGGGTTGTGACTCGTGAGATTCTACCCCTAGATGTCGCGCAGATCTCAAGCAGTTTCCGCAACCTCCTCCTCCCGACGTATCAGCGCCCAGTCAACTCAGCGCCATGCAAGCGGACGGGTATCCCGAGTACAAACGACTCTTTCCAATCGGGAGATCCAACTCCTCAAAGACCATGAGATGGAGGAGGAGAACGAGAGACTTGCGCGTATGTCACTGTACCCTCCGCACTTTATTCTTATTTTAATTTTAATTTGACTCTATACAGAGCTGACCACTGCTCAGCGACGCGAAGAGGAAGCCTACAGAGACATCCCTGACGACGATGTCTTTGCTAACCCACTCATTGACGTACTGGAAGGCACAACCTTGGCGGATATCAGTCATGCTGGGGAGGACTTCGAGAATTTTGCACCAGGACGAGCCCAAGTCTCAAATCAAGAATCTTGGGAAGCTCTCCGTGACTCGCACAAGTATGTGGAGCCTTACTGGCGTCTTTCGATTGACAGTCACTAATTTTTTTCCCGTGAGGTAAGCCTTCTATATGGTCGACGGCGTGAATACCGCACGCGTCGGGATCGCACACAGTCACTTGTGGACGGATTCAAGCCCCAGATGGAGGCAATCAGCAACGCCTACCTGGATTGGAGTGTGCAGTCCAAAGATAAGGGCATGGGCGTGTTGCTGGAACCACACCCTGATGAAATGGTGTTGAACCACTTCCCACTGGTCGTCGTCGACATTTTTGGTGAGTTGTGGATGCATAACATTTTTCTCCCATGGACTGAGAAATATGCAGGCCCGTACACGTCTGACGTGCCCATGTTTTCGCGAGACCAATTTGTAGCCTCCGGGCTGGTCAACCTCGGTCTTATACCATGTTCTCCATACTCTCCGACTGTTGCCATCACTATCCGTGCATTGGAAGTGTTCCGAGTTACGCGCTTGCGCTGTCCCCGACTAGGAATTCAGCCTTATGTTCGTGCCTTATGCGACATCCATGGTGTGAGGTTCTCTGCTTGGTGTAACTGTAAATTTTACTGACATATACCTTCTAGGTACCATTCCGGACCTACTTGTCGACACAATTCTCCATTGCATTCGATGTGTATCTGGCCACGCTCGCAATGGTAGAGAAGCGTGTTCTCAAGGCGCTTGGCCGCGATGCACCCGACTGGCGGCTCAAGAATGCTTGCCCTGCCTGCTTGTATAAGCTGGAAGGCGAGGAGGAACTCCTCCTCCCGATTTTGACGACAAAGGATGGCAACAACTCGTTGCGTAGATTCATGCAGGTCACTCGTGACAATGCCGATGATGGGGAGGCTCCCACATCGAAGGCCCGCGAAGATGATCGCGATGTACCTGGGGACTACTACCTGACGCGGGAGGCGGTCGATATCTGGGCAAAGGAAGGTCTCGAGGAGTTGATGAAGGGCCACTCCACCGATCCAGTAAGTCGCATCATCGCTTCGACACTCGGCGCTGATCCCGCTGAATTTAGGCCTCGGTGGACGAGGAAGATGGTTGCTCCGAGCGTTGGAGCAACATGCGGGAGGAGATCACCGCTCGGGCGTTGGGCATGTACGATGAGACGGGAATTTTCCTGTCATTGTGCCGCCATGGGTTCGTGTTGGTGGTCGCAGACATGATTAAAAGCGGGGAACTGTCAGTCAGCGCGTCATTCAAGGTGCTCAACTTAACATGTGCGCAGGGCGAAGTACGGATATGCTGTAGTCAACCACCTCATCAAGGTTCTTGGTGAAATCGGATCAGGCTATGATATAGGCTGCAAGTTCGGGAAGATGGTGTACGAACATCCCGTGTTGGGCCCCCTAGCGCGCGATAATAGATTCAAGTCACTTGTGGGCGCCTTCCACGGGCATGCACACAACCGGCGCTGCCAGCTGAAGCACCTGGCGACGTATGTGGAAGGAGTAGGGCTGGAGGACCTCGAGGAATGCGAGACATTCTTCTCGAAGTCCAACGCCCTGGCTGCCTCCACCCGGTATGCAACAGCATTCCATCGGCGCCAGGCGATTGCGACCTATCTTCAGCACACAGATGTTTTTGATACGTACCAATCCCTCTGTGAGTCCTTGATACCTGTGGCGCTGATTTCACTAATTTTTTTTCGGCCAGCTCTTACTCTCGCCAACAAGTACAAGCACGCACTCGAAATCAAGCGGGGTGCCATTGCGTTACGGCAAACCATGATTCACCTGGGCATCCCAGATGTACAGACATTCATTGATTGGCTAGCCGCGGAGAAGGAATTCCTCGCTAACCTGCAGCACGAGCCACTGGAGGAGACCCTGCAAATGGAATATTATCAGAAGCTCGTCAATCTGAACGCAGCCGAGTGGGTTCTTGCTCCTACAGACCGAGTTTTTGCTGATACCATTCTCAGGGAAAGAATGACCTTGCTTCGCGACGCAGTAACCATGGAAGATCCCAGTTTGCAAGGGTATGAGCAGAACGTTGCGATGACCCGCCGCCTGGAGACGCAACGTCGCCAATGCATGGAGCTTCGGGACAACCTCCTGATTGCGGTGCACGAGCTTGAGGTCCGGCTCGACATCACGCAGCGATGGGAAGCGGGGTCGGCTGAGTGGTCAGCGACGGCTGTGATGGTCGCGAACCGGCGCTACCAGCGGGCATTAGACAAACTGCACGGCCTTGTCATCGCACGCTTATTTGAGCTCACAAAATGTAATATGTCGGGTACAGGTGGGTTTCCTTCAATAACGATACACATCCACGCTGACATTACACCTAGGATATAAGATGCGCAAGCACATCGCTAAAGCTCTCCAGGCACGGTCACGAGCCATCAAGACTGCCATCGAGCAATACAACACCGCCGCCGCCGCGCTCGATGTCCCACGCGAGCCATTGACCTGGGAGGAGGTGGTCGACTACACCTTCCTCTCAGACTTTGACTTGCTGCGCCTCGCCCGCGTTGATATCCGCTCCGAAGGCTGGGCACAGCCCGCGGGCCGCGAAGCAATGGACCAATATTTCAAGTTGGTACGCGCTGATGAAGAGATCAAGCGGCTCAACGTGGAGATCCCGCGCTTGGTCACCTACATGCGCGACGAGGAGGTGTTTCTCCAGCAGCAAGAGGCACGAATTCGCCATGAGCATGGCCCAGCACTTGGCCATCAGGTTTTCCTTTATCGGATGCGTCAAGGACGGTTCAACGACGGCCACCGCTACCGACTTATTGCACTGGCGAAGGTACCGGGATTCTCTGGCTCCCTTTTTCCCGGAGTCCCGGTGAACAAGGAGCGGCTCGCTGAGAGCGTGCCGGCGATATCGCGCCTCCCTGAGGTGCCGACAAACTTTGATGGGGAAGCGCTGGGTGACGAAGACGAGGATGATGAAGAGGATGAGGCTGAGACTGTGGCGGCCGCATTCACCGTATTCAGCATCACGGAAGACGGGGAGTAGCTAAGTAGACATTCATGGTGTTTTTCTTCGTGTTATCGTGTATTTACCATGTTATTTTATTACTTTCAGTGCTCTATACCAAAGATATGGCTGGAGGTGGAATCCCGCAGCCCCCCATATTTTCCCGTGAATTTAGACGCGCGAGCGCGCCCTGTAGAGGCTCCGCAGGCGGGGCATGGCGGGAGGATTGATGGCCTTGATGTCGGCTTGACTCGGAATGATGCGGATGATGGGACTTGATGGGACCGATGGCGCGCCGCTGTTGATGGCATGTAAGGTGCTCTGATGGAATGTAAGGCACCTGATGGCGGGGCGGCGGTCTCTAAGCGCCGCAGCTGTTATTTATTGTGTTCCTAAAAGGGCATTTAACGGAGGTTTACGCGGGGATGGAGTTAATTTAGAAACCGAAGCTCCTTAGGCCCGTTACATCACTGGTATACCAGGGCTAACTAGGGTGGTATTGTGGGCTATATAGGTGGTACGACGCGTCTAATATCTCCCAAATTCCATCTCAGGATTGTAGATAATTCAGGTCTCAAGTCCCACCGTTTATTTATGTACAGAGGGGTTTACATATTTGAAAAGTCAATTAAAGATCTAAAATCACTGTTCTACGGGCGAATACAGCGAGCCCTCTTGCGATCCCCTCCAGACTGAACTCTTTCAATTGTGCCATCAACTATCGGGTCAACTCGGGCCGATGTTTGGCTCCGAAGCCACGTGCCCATCAAGAACCAAATACTCTCATCCTCCCTCCCGTCATCTCGTCAGTCCAGCTCCGGCTCTAGCTCTGCAGGATGCAGAGCGAACCCCCGCAGCAGCGGCAGAAGGTGAGACCGGTCCCATTGTCCTACCAGATGGTCCTTTTGGCCGTCGAGCTCGTGGGGTACACGGGTCGCAGGAGTGGAGCTCCACTCTTTCCGAGGCTTTCTTGGAGGCCTTCGCGGACCCTGGGAGCGCGTTCCCGAGGGGTCATCATCTGGATTCCATGGTGTCCCATTCCTGTCTAGCGGCGGACACGCGCTTTGCTTTACTTCTTTTCCTTTCCTCTCGTAATAATGAAGGAGCGCTAACTCTTGTTCAGCTATCAATCTACGCGGAACCCCCAGCGGAAATCCTCCTCCTGGACACGCCCTCCGCGCTTGAGGCTCACATCGGCACCGTTCGCCGGGCGGCGACGGGTCGCTACCAAGAAGCGCACGCGCAGGTGCAGGGCCTCGTCTCGCGGTGGATCGGCGTTGAGAATCGTGTTGAGCGTGCGTCCCCCCCTTATATCCTGTTTTACTCCTGGTTTCATAATTACTCACCCAGACCGCATTAAATCCCTCCTCCCGCCCGACGAGCGCCTCGTCCCCGGCGCGCTCTACGCCGCCATCGCCTTCCTCTCCGGTGCCATCCTCGCGCGGCACCGCGCCCTCCCCATCCGCGCCGTGCTGCCGCCCCTCCTCGGCGTCGCCGCCGCAACGCACTTCCTCCCGAAGACGTCCGCGAACGTGCGCGCGTATCTCGGCGCGCTGGAGGACCACTACGTGCCCGAGGCCGCGCGTGTGCACGAGGTCGGCAAGGTGCACACGCAGATGACGTGGGACCGCGTTAGCGCCGGTGTGGAGGATATGAGGGAGCGCGCAAAGGGGGGCGTGCTGGAGGCGGTGGCGCGCGTGCAGGGCGCGACGGGCCTGAAGGTGCGCGAGGCGCTGGGCATCGCGCGGGGCGTGGAGGCGAAGGCGGAGAGCGCGATCGGGGAGACTGCCGCGCAGGCGGAGAAAGTTATTGCCGAGACGGTCGCAAAGGTGGAGGGCGCGGTGGAGGGGGCGGAGAAAAAGGCCGAGGAGGCTGCCAAGGAGCGGCTGGTGTAGGGCTCGGGACCTTGCGCTGTGTCGGTATGTTAACACATAGACTTGCGGTATGTTAACGCAGACTTTCTCGCGACCCATCTCGCAGCGTGCGAAGACATCTGAGCAGGTTCTTCACTGAGCATTTGCCGAGCATCAATAAATCCGTCGGGTCCCCACCCGAAGACGTCCCTGCGGGTGTCCGAAAATCGTCTCTACGATGCCCTGCATCTCATCCACTGCGATCTCCTGCGGCAGGACATCTTGCTACGCATATATAGACTTCCTCAATGCTCTATGCCACTTGATCGCTGAAAACTCGTGGTAAACTCCATCGTTGATACCAGGAGCCCACACTCCAGCCTTGACGAAAACGGAGTAGTACCGCGTGGGCTTCTACGCGCATTGGTTGCGCCTGCCTGTCAAGGATACAAATCTGGGCCAGGACAACCTTCAGTGTGACGATGTTGCGAATAGAGCGTTGGTCCGGCGCATGGACCATGTCCAAAAAACATATATAAACCCTCAAGAGTACCGATAACCAAGGGAGCACACAAAAATCTATTTAGGCTTATTACAGCTGATCTCGAAACTAATCACACCGGTGATTCCCAAATTTCGGCGCAGCCGAGGTGAAACTCGAAACGTAATACTAGGGTTAGGGTTAGCCTTATAAGGAAATAGATAAGATTAGATATACTATATAAGGTTAACCCTAACCCTAGCTTTACGTTTCGAGTTACACCTCGGCTGTCCCGAAATTTGGCAGTCGCCGGTGTGAATGACATTGGTCAGTTTTTTTTGCTCGTTCCCAAAAAGGGAATTCCAGCGAAACCCGAGTGTAAACTTTGAGGGTACTGCAATCATTTGCGACCTCCCTGAGCCACTCCACCCTGCGAAATTGGCGGGAACCAAGGGGAGAGACAATGGTTTCCGGAGACACCCCGCCAGTCACGTGCTGAATTGATTGCACGGATTGTTTCGGCCATTGACGCACACTCTCGCTTCCATATGTCCTTTTGAAGACACAGCAGCCTATTGGCAGACAAGGCACTCACTCTCATGGAATTATTGAATGGTTTAGGAATAGTTGACCAAACCTTCCTTTTTTGGAACGCGAAAAATAAATTCTGGCCGTCTCATTAGTTTCGAGATCAGCTGTAACGGCCACGGGACCTGCACGCGCAAAGACAAGTCCGTCTGCCAACGGCATTGCTTGATCACGAATTCGAGTAGTGTAGCCAGTCATTGAAGTTTTGGTAAGGTATTGAGGAACCGACGGCAGTCCACTCGACGATGGGGTCCCACCAGTCCGCCACGACGTCGTCGACGCTGCTGCACGGAATATCAGAGGCGCATAAGGCCTTGGGAACAGAACAACGAACCTGGGCCAGCTGGTGACGCCCGCTGCGGTCATCGCGCCGTATACAAAGTCAATGTAGTTCTGTTGCGTGATGGGGCAGTTAGGCGCGCAGCTGCCGACGATGCTTGCGTAGACCTGCGGTTGAGGAGTTATAAGCGATTAAGCATCCTCCAGATGGGACAACAAGAGTACTGACTGTGGATGAGAGGTTGGGAATCGAGGTGGCGGGGAGGACGTTCGAGTTCTGGCATTGGTTGAGCGCTATCACTCGCCGTCTGGGAACGCAATTAACGTGTCAATTTTGCAACAAACCGAGGATCAAGATGCACACGACTCACGCCCTGACAGGTGGCCGCAGCAACACAGGCGGCGTGGCTCCAGATACTCGTGCCGTCCTCTTGTAGGCAGGCCCTGGTCTAGCAGTGAATTGAATTGAATTAGCTTATCCTCGTTCTATAAAAGCGACGCACGACGTCCGCGCACGCCGGGCTAAAATTTGTGGTACCATCGTACGTTCCGATGAACGTGTCGTACGGGCTGCAATCGCCACCGGTTGAAACCTCGTTGTAAATATAAAAGCCGTTGATTTCCTACCATATAAAAATTACCATCCGGCCGGAAGATGGGGAGATTTGAAACGCACCCACTGCGCAGCGGCGCCGAATGCCGAGCCGTGCGCGGTCACGTACCCTGCCGCGGTACTGACGCCGGTCTGAGTCTGGCAGGATTGCGCCTGCCCTCCGACGCCGTCTGCGACACCAAATCTCAATGAAGGACCCGCAGCGGGAAGATCAACGCAGCCTACTGGAGCTCCAGACGCCCTCCGGCCACGAGCCCGCAAGGTTGGTATTCACGACGAGCAGCAGGTCCTTGAAGTACGTCTCCGGCGAGCAGCCCGACGGCGGAACCGAAAGCCGGCCCAGCCCCCATGTGCTGGGGTTGGGAGACAGGTTTGTGATATCTGTAGCATACTCATTATAACTATGGAGTAATGAGAATGAGGTAGACAACACACCGACGGGCACGCTCCCTGCATTCCAGAACCACGTCTTGATCCCTTGGGTGTCAAACTCGAGCGCGAAGACGCCCCCGCCCGCATTGTTGAACCCCGGGCCGAAAGACGAGGTGGAGATGTCGGAGAAGCCGCAGGCACCGGGATCAAGATTCGCGTCTGGTGCGTATTTTGTGAGGCCTGGATGAGGGCAATCGGGACTGCATGCACTCACCGCAATTTGTTGCCCCGGCTTCCAAAATTTGGACGTTCGTCATCGCAGACACCGCCGACGCAGGAATGTTGCAGCCTGAACCGGTGTGGAGGGAGTAGACATCGCGGGTGTACAGGTTTACCGCTTCGACGACGTCGATCTCCCCATCGTAGGGCCAGTTGGTCCCCGTGAGCTGCATATCAAGTCTCAGCCAATGCTTGAGGATGAACTTTCGAGATGTGCGCACCCAAATCGCGGGCCACGTGCCGCACACCGCGGGGATGTGCGCGACATCGAAAATGAACAGATTGTTGTCCTTAGCGTTGAACCGCGTCTTGGAATGCATGCGCACGGCCTTGCGCGGCGAGACGCTCGGGGTGGAGTCCACCGCGAGAATGACATGCGAGCCAGACGTGTACGCGAGGCCCGCCGTGACTCCGTTGACGTATTGCGCGACGCCGCCGTTGTCATTCCTGCTGAGTTCACTGGAAACGGTGGGTTAAGACGGTCCGGATATCAGACTATTGATTCAAGACACACTATTCGAAGAAATCTAGGAACGTCTGGCCCTCGAGCTTGCTTGAGAGGGACCACCCATCGCTGGAGACTGTGCTCGCCCCTGCATTATTGTGTGCTCTAAGATAATACTAGGTGACGAAGTAGATCTACGCACTGGCAGTATTGTTGGATGGGCTTCGGATGACCGTGAAATCCTTGTGGATTGGGGTTGTGCTCCCCGAGGGCATACCCAATACAGGTAGGGCAAATAACAAAAGAGCGGATAATGCGAAACCGGACGGAGGCATATCGCAGGGACTAGAAGGGAGTTGGATCTGCAGTCGGACAGAGGAATGCAAAATACCCCAATGTCTTTCAAGGGCCAAGGAAGATGTCAGTTTAAATACCTAGGTACCCCTCGGGACGCTGGGCCGTCGTACTTGTTTTTAGGCCGCAAATCGGCGAACCACCGACCCCGCCGAATGCCTGGCTTATTACCGGATGTTTACGGGCGCGAAAGAGTTATACGCGATGGGGTGATTGATTGAGCCTGGGTTGGAGAGGAAATAAGACCCAGAGCTTACCCGGGAGGCCCTGAGCTTCCTGAATCCCCACAGTAAGGGAAATCACCTCGTTAGGTAGGTAGGTAGGTATTATTCCGCGGCACGGTCCGAATAACGAAACCGAAGGTACGTTTTCACGGACGAGATGATCGGGTATGAGTAATATGTGGGTGTGGATACGGTGTTCATGAGAGAAACCGCGCTGTGTAATCCGTAGAAAGAGAAGTTACCGATTGCTCGCGAACAAACAGTCGCCGATAAATGTATTTCGGGAGGGGGGCGGAGATCTGTGGGGTCCATTCAGATCAAATATTGATTATCCGGGTGGCCTGAGGTTGATGGTGCAGACCATGGTAATGCTAATGGCAAATGACTTGCGCACCAAGCGGAGTTTAAAATTGGCTGGGCTGACTTGCGTGGCTTGTGCGGGTGCTGACTTGTGCTTGTGCTCGCTTACAATCAGTATTCCCACTATAGAGAAATATGTCAGGACACTCCGAGATGGCTCCCAGTCATCCCCTAGACTTCTCCGAAATCCCCAGGACGCACTGCGTTCAGCCCGGACCTAGACATCGATTGTCTAGCCGGACGGAGGCCTGGCTAAGCGACTAGACCACGGGCTAGACACGTCCCATCAGCGTGTCTAGTCGCTTAGCCCGGCCTCCGTCCGGCTAGACAATTGATGTCTAGGTCCGGGCTGAACGCAGTGACGGTGCTACAGCCCACTCAGCACCGTTTGATTGGATCAACGATGTTAATGTCGCCGCCGTCGTCGCCGGCTGTCAGCCAGTAAAAACTGCTTTGAATGTGGGATCCTGGCATCTTTGCCCATGGAAATCCCCGCACGAACAAGTCAACTTGTCTGACTTGTATGCGTGGGTTTTAACCTCGACCATATGTAGAGCTACCTACCCATTGGTGATATTGGATTGGACATATAGAGACATTAGAGTTCTCTACTGATGGTCCTGGACAATTATACGCGGTGATTCGACCCCCAGGTGGCGGTGAACATTATCATTGTGCGGGTAATTAAAGAATTCTGGTCACAGTTCACGGAAAATAGGAGGATACGTGGAATACTTCAAGAATCGCGGATTTGATGAGTGGTTTTAGGCTAAAGATCCAAGGATTTGAGTTCAAAGCCATATAAATGTGCTTAAGTCAACCTTGATCATTCGTGCGGGGGTCACGTGCACACGACAAATTGACTTGCACACCCAAACCAAGGCCTTCGAACTGCGATCATGCACTTGTAATTCCGCTATCATTCAGATCCTGCACACGTAATATGTACATGTGGCACGCAAAAGGTACAAATTTCTGCAGAGAACGGTACAAAATAATGGGAATTTGCCTCTCCCTCCGATTGTCGGAAATGCGGCCCGTCTGTGCGTTGCGAGTAATTTGGACGGAGGTTTACTACTCAAGGGATGTTTTAGACAGAGCCAAGTCAGGTATAATGGGGGCTACCTTCCAGAGAATATCAAGAAATCAACTGTAACATTGAACAATGAAAATGTGGGCGATACTTCCCAAGAAATATGAATACAGCCCTACCAAGCTCAGGGGGGTAATATTTGAGCCATATCCGAGGGGTTAGGACCCAAAAGAAGGAGCCAGGAGTATAGGAATGTGCCCAAGTCAACGTCGACCATTCGTATGGGGCAAGTCGAAAATGTGACTTGTATGTACGCATGTTGACTTGTGCGGGCGACAAACTGACTTGCCCACCAAAATCCCCGCACAAGTCAATGCGCGCTGGCCCAAGTCAATTTGGCAAGTCAAAAAGTTAACCCTCGAGCGGGATATTAGGGAGATTCACCGGCAAGTTGAGATGCTGCAGCGTCTGAACAATGACTCTAGTCCTATCCTTGTGCCAAAAACATCCGGACCTGTTTTCCGATTCCCACCTTGGTTTCAAGCGAGAAGCGTGAAAACAGGCGAGTCCGCCCACGGCCACATAACTCGATCTAGGAAAAAACAACTTCGGTGTTAATTTCTTTGGTTTCGTAGCTGGACAAGAACACAATTAACAACTCCCGGGCCACGCGCACGCCTCAATGCGTCCTCACCACCTCCAAGCCCAACAGGCCCCCAATCATCGCCGGCGTCACCTCCCCACCTGCCGCCGCGAACGCCGCCACCCCCTCGTGCACCGCCGCACTACTCGACCGCATCGGGAACACCGTCCCGCGCTTGCGCCCCATGCCCTCCGACACCACCATCACATGCAGCTCCACGCGCCCGTTGCTCCGCGCTGCGCGTGCGCCAAAGTCCGCGCCCGCGTTCGCAGGCCCGACGGCGAGCGCGAGACCGCCCGCGGAGTAGTCGAACGTGACGAAGCCCAGCGCACCCGGCTGCGGCTGTGCGCGCGCGAACTGGATTTGGCGCGCGAGGATGTCAGGGCGGGAGGCCTCGTAGTCGTGGTGCAGCAGCGCGCGCAGGAAAGCGCGGTCCTCGGCGCTGAGGTGCGGGCAGTGCTCTGTGTGGTACACGATTGAGTGGCGGGAAGGATTCAATGGGGCGGAGAAGGACTGACTGTGATGCGCGTTCCCCGGGAAGGCGCAGAGCTTGCGGTGGCCGGCTTTCCAGTCGGCGGCCTGGCACGGCTGCGAGCAGTAGAACGCGCTCTGGCACGCGGTGCAGCGGCGCAGCGCATCGTCCGTCAGGATCGCGTCGCACTAATCAACCGAGTTAGCGAGCCGGAGAGTGGGATGGGAAGTGTGGAGACCACGCGCCTCGAGGTTGTCACAGGCTCTGCGCAGAGCGAGTGCGCCGGAGTCGTACTGTTTGAGCACCTCGAGGCGCTGTGAGGCGAGAGTCACGAAGTCAGTCCACACGGTGAAGGAGGGTGAAGTTCGGAAGGCCGAGTTGGTGTGGCGGTTGGCTTCATCGAGCCCAACGGATAGACTGGAGAGTACAGAGTAGTAGGTGAGCGATGCAGGCAGGATGTCGCGGAGGAGATGGAGGAGAGGAATTTGGAGTATCGGCATGTGTCGACTGGCGGACAGCACGATCCCGCGGAGAAGGCCCGCGTCGAGCGCCTCCTTGGCCCACGGGAAGGCGGGGAACTTGGCCATACTCGTAACGAGAACGGTGAAGCTCAGCGGGATCAATTGCTCCGTGATGATAATGGGAGGACTGCCGCAGAGTGCACAGAGGACGGTCGTGATGCACCCGACCATCCCGTGCGCTGCAAGAGCCTCGTTGAGCGGTTTGTCCCTAATGCCGGCGTTCTCCAAGAGTTTGAAGACGGCAAGGACACCAAAACCATCTTCGTTGCTCATTGTGTAGTCCCTGTGCGGGACAAAGTGACGAATGTGCTTGACGATGATCGGTGCAAGATGGTCCAGAGAGCCGCCAGCGCCCTCGATGACCTCCGTCATGATGTTCGGGCCGCCGAGCTGGAGACGCTGCAGGAGAAAATGGCGTATGTCGCCGGCCAGCTGATCGGAGATTTGCCCGCCTTCCAGAGCGGCCGCCCAGCCTTTGGTGAAGAAGACGCGGACTCGGGGCGTGGTATTTATCAGATCGGCGGTTTCCGCATCATTGCTGAGGGAGAACATTGTTATGATGAAGAGGAGGTACGTCGGGCCGTGGGATGCCGCAGCTGCGTCGGGGTGGTGGTGGTCGTATTCATCCAAGAACTGTACAAAATCGCACACGGCAGACCAAACCTCGCGAGAAGCTCTAGATATCAAGTGTTCGTGGAGTGCAGAAAGGCCCTCTAGCGCCACCGTGGCTCTCGAAATGCAATCTTCTAAATTGGCCTCGTGGGGATCCGGGAGCTGGCCAGGACTGAGATTCGCATAGAAGGCGGGGATGAAGAGGCGCAGCTGAGGCTGTGGTGAGTCCGGAATCAGACGGTGAAGTGCCTGCAGATCGTTCAAGGAACCGCTCGCTGCGCCCATCGCCAGCGCCTTAATTCCAAGGGTCAAACCGTCAGAACAACGCCGAACGGGAGGGATGGTGTACCTGTAAAGGTTCAGGGAGCTTAGACACGTTATTGAGTCGTAATGAGGCGTGCATTTTGCCAATCGACACGAGGAAGGCAGAGGGAAGAGGAAAGAAAGCTCGTGATCGATGGGGGCGGAGTTTGAACTCGGCCCGCCACATCCGGATACTGAGTTTGAGACGGACAATGTATTTAACAGTGATTAAAGATCTAATGCGGCTATAGTACCCAGGATATGAACCGTACTTACATGGTCATATTTGAAGCTATTTAAATGACCTGGATGAACCCCGGGATGGGAAAGGTCGAAACAGCAACACCTGCCATATGTCTGCGGTACCAGACATGGTGCAACAAGATTTCAAGGCAGTTGGAGGACAGGTTAAATTTGAACCTTCGAGAAGTTTAAATGGGGACATTAAATATACGTTTAGACATGCTCATTTAAACCCGTGTCTAAACAGGGCTACAACTAGGAGCCGGAATCCCTCGGGAGCAAAATAACAACTTACGGATCACTTCGGCGGAAATTGAACACGTCCTTTGAGCAACGACGTGCTGTCCCGGAAATCTGATAAATAAGAGTCACGTGCCGATGCGAAGGATTTGAACCTTGCCGGGATTGCGAATGAGTCGCCGAGAGGCCGGAGTTGTTCAACGTTAGGCGAAAACTAGTACTGGATACGAACTAGGCATTGCGAGAGGGAGCGAGATACGGAGCTAGGAGAAGGAAAACTGCTTGCTGAGTTCATCGAAACACAAGCGGTAGCGGGGAGTAGCAGACGTGATTGTTTAGTGAGCGAACTGGTGGCTTGGTTGCTACATAAACAGAAAGTCATAGTGTGGTGTCTTGACTACATGAATGGAATTTTTGAATGGGTCTGAATGCTGTCGAACCACAGGAGTTGCCTCTGTCGGAGTCTGGCCTTCGAGTGCCTGCCTGATTTATCCTGCGTAGTGGGTCATTTTATAAAGGCAGAGTAGGGGAAGCCGAGAGAGAAGTGGGAGGGCCGCTCAGACGGGGAAACATCAACAGATGCACACAACCACCGTGGCCGCGTTGAGAAAAACCTCATCCACGCAATCATCGGCGAAGTAAGGAATAAAATAAAACATTACGCATATCACGGATTTCGTAAGCTAGTGGAGGTGAAACTATAATCTCCCCTTGGGCCAAGACAACTTATAAGGACGCAATCCGCTACCCACCCTGAATCATCTTCGCTTCCTTACTTTGAAGGCCTACGTGCACATACTAAGATTATCATATGCGGTGCTCACGGTCATCGCGAGCCTAGCATCGGATTTGAACCCAACGTGCGCAAATTTCAAAGACGTTACCTCTCGCGAGCGATGCTAATATCGTTGTTTTCGACACGAGGAGTCATCCCGGGGAATATGATAATCACATGCGCCATGTTTCTCATTAACCCATTAACCCGACGCTGACAATGGTATTACCCTTTCCCGGGCGTCGATGCTGTGTTAAAACGAAGACATGAATCGACGAATCCACCCTGCATTCCTGGAGGAGCCTCAGCACACTGGTCTTACTCCTTGAGTCGGTCGCATTTCTCTTGCGCATCTTCTTTCCAAATCCAGCCCTGATCCAGGCTGCTCGCGATTTGCGTTTGATCCAGGGAGTTTACCTCCCCGTAGTTGACACTCGGGGCGTTTCAGGTCGAATAGCTGCTCTGGATTATGAACCGTCGTCCCATAATAATTGCCTCGTGTGCTCGCAGCCATCTTGTATGTTCCCGCACCTTGTTTATTGCCTCCTGCGAGAGACCTCGGCATTGAGTATCGGCAGACCAAAACAGGTAGTCGCTCCGTCCTCGATCACTGAGCCGGCCGATCGATACATGACACCATCTCGATCCCGGAGTGACTACAAATGCAAGTCATTAGCCTCCACATCAACTCATTTCTTTCACGTTCATTCCTTTGATTTCTTGGGCAGCAACATGGCAGTAACGGATTCAAGTTCGTCTACCGGATGGAGCATCAAATGTTCTGGGAATGGAGGCGTCGCGAGGGTCTCCCATTCTGTACTGTGCAGCCATTCAGCGCAGGGGTAGCATGGGCTAGCGGCGCTATGTATTCGCTCGCGTTATCCAAATTCAGCATTTTCCAATTCGAAATCCACGCCTTCCGCGTTTTTAATTTGGCTTCTGGGGAAGACAGGGGTCAGATTCAGACAACGATTTTCCTTGGCGTCTTGCCTTGTCTGGCTTGTGTGTTTATTGCTACGCGTTGGCATTGCAAGTGCTGGGATCCTTCTGGTAGACTCGATACGTCATGTCTGACCTCCCCGACAAGACGTCGCGCGGAGAAACTAATAGGCCAGTTCCGAACTGCCGACAGCGTAGTTTCATACAGCTGGAGCTTCTTCCCGGGCTCAGGTGTCACTGAATTGCCTTGGAAACAAATATGTGGTTCCCGAGTCGCGACGGCTCTGCTCCAGAATCGTATAAGTACCTCGACGCTCTGGTTGGTTTCTTCATTCCGCTTCTGTCGTCCTCTCTCACTCCAACTGCACACTCTACCGCGTCCTTCATACCCCACTTTCCTTTATCATAAAGATGTTCTCCAAGGTCACCGTTTTCACCACCGTCGCGCTCGCCGCGTTCTCCTCTGCAGCGCCGGTCGCTGCGCCGAGACACAACAAGGCCCTCCCCGCGATCCTCACGCAGCTGCTCACGGACCTCACGCCCGTTACTTGTTCCCTCTGTACGTCGCTCCGTCCTTCCTTCCGCGTCTAGATACTCATTGGAATTCGTCCAGCGTCTCTCAACGCCGCAAACGCGACCGCAGCGATCATCACCCCCCTCGCTAACGAGGTGCAGTCCATCCTGTCCGCCGCCATTTCCGAGGCAGGTGGCCTCGTCGGCGGCACCCTCAGCGGCATCCTCTCCACGAATGGATGCGGGTGCAGCGGTGCGTCGAGCGGTGTCCTCTCCGTTGCTGAGACGGCCAATCTCCTCGCCCCCGTTCTCTCCGTGAGCCTCTCATTCTTTTCTTCTATCCCCTTTGCTGAAGCGTCTAATGTCTTAGCTCGTCACCGACGCGCTGGGCCATGTCAGCGGCGTCGTCGACGCCTCCGCGTCCGCCGCCATTGCGCCCCTCCTCACGACCTGCGGGTCCGTATATTTATCCGTCCTTTCCGCTGCTCAATACTTATTCCCACCTTCACGTGCAGTTTGCAAATCCCCAATCTCCTGAACACCGTCTGCCCCCTCGTCTCCGGCCTGCTCGGTGCCGTCACGCCCCTCATTTCGACTGTCACGGGAACTTTTAGCAGCCTCGGTCTCGGCTCCATCCTCGGCAGCCTCGGGCTCGGTTCCATCCTCTAGGATACCGGTCCAGAAGACCTAGCTCGCAGACGATCATCGATGCCATTCAGTTGGGATGCAACATCGTTCTTTCCCGTAAAATTTGGAGTACATATTGGCTCGCTGTCGTTGATAGATAGCTGGAACGAGCAAAGAACATACTTTAAAATAATTGAGCGCAGAAGCTTGAGGAAAAATACTTACACACCGGGCAGAAATTGATTGTCTACGGTTCAACGCACAGGCCTGCTTCAGTGAAGCGTCCAACTTGAACTGCTTGTTCCACATGCAATCGCAACCTAACATTCGATGGGCCCGTTTTGACCCGGGGATTGCCCAGATGCGTCTTTGGACTTCCAGAACTGAGCGCTCAGACAGAAGGTCTCCCGATACATCCGATTCGCTTTCCGCCATTAGCAAAACACAGAACCTTGAGTTTGAATCCACCAGAGAATACGTACTCTCAACCATACCAAAGGTGCCCAGAGCCCAAATCTCTGTAGGAGAATGAAGGGGTTGAATGTCCTGCAGACAATACCCCCCAAAATAATTGACAGGGTCAACTGATAGGCTTTTGGTGGCTGCTCGATAGGTTCCAGTCTCGGGAAGTCCGAAATACAGTACCATCAAATAGTTCCCACGGTTCGGCAGGCTGCCAAGTGCTATAGTTTGCGCGTAGTGGCTATGAGGCACTGATATCACGGTCCTTTTAAGGTGTGCTGATGCGTCCTGCATTGTATTACCGAGGGCCGTGATAGAATTCAACCAAGGGCTGTGATAGAATTCAGATTTCGCTTGGAGTCCAAGTCACTGCCTTCACAAGAAGGCTGTGCACCGCATACGACAGTGCGTCGCGTGTCCGAACAGCCTCTCCTCCTCCCACAATGACCACCGATCACCCGCCCGCGTTTGAGCCCTCGACCATCGATCTTCAGTCAGTCACGAACAGCAAGATCGTCTCCGTGAGCCTGTACTCGACGCGCGCTGAAGTCACCCGCCTGTACAAGTTCGCCGTCAACCCGGCCAGAATCAAGTGAATATTTCCGGTCTCCCGAGCTCCCTCGAAACGGAGTCTCTCCGGTACGTCTGTCCGAGAACGAGAGGTTTTAGAGCTGATGCGTTGTAGGGTCGAGGGACGCGGCGCAGCGACGACGTGACAGTGTCCGTGGCTACTGGGACATATGCCGCGATGACCTCGCTCAAGCTCGGGGAGCTCCTGGTCAAGCGGGAGAAGACCGCGAACGCACTGGCGCGGTGCCAGAAAGCACTGGCGTCCCTGGAGCAGTACCTCGGCTCCCTACCCGTGCAGCACCTCGAGGTCTCGAAGCTCGAGAACATGCTCGAGAGTTATGAGGCCAGCGGGGAGCGTCTCGACGCCAAAAAGTCGGAGCTCACCCAGGAGCTCCGCACCGTCGAAACCGCCATCGCCGTGGAGCGGGCGCAGATCACGGCCCCGCACGAGAACGACAGGCTACGCACGAAGGCAGCGATCGGTGTGTTCGCGCAGGTGGCGGGGGATGTTGAGATTGCGTTGATTTACGATACGGCTTTAAAGTGTTGCCCTCTCTTCCCGTCCTTGAAATCTAGTCTGGCAGCTGTGCCTGCCGCTACTTGGACGGCATTCTATGATATCCGCGTGGACACGGATACGAAAGAAAATCCGGTTAAGCTGATCTACAAGGCCGCCGTTAGGCAGAAAACCGGAGAGGTATGTAGCGTCTATACCTCGACTGGTTCCACGATGCATAACCGGTCTGTCAGTCCTGGGACGACGTTCCACTACAGCTGGAGACATCCACACCGACATTCTGCCTCCAGGAGCTCCGCATCGTCGAAACCGCCATCGCTGTGGAGCGGGCGCAGATCACGGCCCCGCACGAGAACGACAGGCTGCGCACGAAGGCGGCGATCGGTGTGTTCGCGCAGGCGGTGGGGGATGTTGAGATTGCGTTGATTTACGGTGCGGCTTTAAATTGTTTCCCTCTCTTTCCGTTCTTGAAACGGCGTGGACGAACCGGGATCGAGGTGGAGGCGCTGGGGCTGGATCGGAAGGTGAACTGGATCTGCGCGGTGCCGGCGCAGGGGAAGATAAATCTGGCGCTGGAGTGGGAGGTCACTGTGTCGCCCGCGAGTGCCCAAGTTGTGGGGTTGTAGTGCACGCCCTGTATGTTCCTGTGCGATTGATTTGCTTGCGCTTGGTGTTCAACTTGAAACTCAGTGTAAAATTCTTCTGAGTTTAAAGCATCGGGGTTCCATGTGAAGTGCGTGCAACCTACGCATGAGACAAAGATGATTGTGTTTAGTGAAGGCGGAGAGTGTGAGCGCCATTGCGAGTGATGAAAATTGGAGGGGACGTACACCATTTCGGAGTAAGTCGCGCATAACACGGGCCAAGACGCGTCACGATCCTGGATAGCAGGATGAAGTTCACTGCGATCAAAGGGGTTGGGGAGATGATCGTTGAGGTTATCTGGATTCCGTCAGGATCATCGTCCTCTTTTCGCAGGGAGAACTCATACCTGCATCATGTACGGGCCACTTATTTATTCTTACCCCAAACCATCCAATAGACTCCCCACAAAATATACCGTCAAGGAGGCTGCGATGACTGAATGGCGACATCTCGATACGTCGATTTACTTACCATCGCGATCAACTTCCCGTCGCCGAGAGTTTTACGGCCAGGGCAGCTCGCAAAGTCATGCCCAGACCAGTAAAGATGGTGTACGCCCTTCAGCTCTCCAAACTCTACCCCATGAATTATCTCAGGATTTTTCGAGCCTTCAACATGCGGCCTGAACCCCCGTTCGACGAGGCCGAGGAATCCGCACGCCCGCTTCTCCCCCTCTCCAACACGCATCCTGGCCACGAAGAAAAGAAATCGGAGGCCTCTGGGAGCGATGCTGACGAGCTCCCGCAGCGCCATGGGCGGGTGCACGGGGTGGCGGAGTGGTGGCGCTGCGCAGGAGCCTGGTCGGCCATTCTCGGTCTTGTCGCCGGCACAGTCATCCTCACCCTCTCTCTCGTACCCCTCTTCGCCGACCCCACCAACGCCATCACCAGCTCCACCGCCGCGCGCGACGCCATCGACGAGCTCTACGCGCAGCAGTCCACGACGCTCGAACAGGCGACCGCGCGCTACGCCCTGCGCACGGGGCGCGCGCCCCCACTGCACTACGCCTGCTGGTTCCAATTCGCACGGGAGAAGAAGTGCCTCATCGACGAGTACGACCAGATCCACCGCGACTTCAAGGTGTTTTACCAGCTCACCGACTCGGACCCGGCGTACTTCCAGGCGATGATAGACCGCGCGGCGCGCGAGGTGCGTCGTGTATATTTAACATTACATCGTTCCGCGATAACGGCTACTCCGCACAGCTCGTCGCCGCGCTAGCCGAAATCATGCGCCTCGAGATTCGTGATAGGGAGGTCTCCATGGAAGGCCCGACGGCGTACTCGGCGTACTGGCCGGAGACACTGCGGCATGTGCGTTACAATATTATGGCAAAAAAAACATCCTGATATGAGTCCGATAGTTTTCATGGTTGTTACCCAACATGACATTTTTCATGAAAGGCCGGGACGAGCCTCGGGTTGCATTTAATTACCGTGATCCCGGCGCGCGGGAAGCTGCGCTGGCCCCGAGTGATTCTACCCCGTTCCTGATCGAACCGCACCCGACCGCCGAGTTCTTCACGAGCCGAAGCGGGTGTGTTGTGCCTCTGGAAGCCGCCGGGCTGATGGCGAGCGCGAACGAAGATAACAGGTTACAGCTGTGAGTCTTTTTTCCAGCTCTATTGCGCCGCGGGTCTAAGGAAAAGACATCAGCTTTGCTCTCGAGCGCGAAGCCCGGGTTCACGACGGATCTGTCCTGTGCTGAGCATGGCGAAGACATCCCCCTGCTTTTCTGATATTCTGTTCTCGACCGAGGCTCGTTGGTGTTTAGCCTCCTAGCGGCTCCTGATAGCGGCGTGCAGTACTACTACGACCGCCCGTGGTGGTCCGGGCACTACGCCCACCCGGACAACGTCCCCTGGGATCAGAAGAAGTCACAAATATGTGCGTCGCCTCTCCTGATATCTTAATTTATTTCTTGATGCTGGATAGATTGGCGCGGGATGTCCAACGGCGGACTGATCGTCGGCACCAATTACCGCCATTTCGCGCGCTTCAAGCTCATCGACATCGGGCGCGCCCACCCAGACCTGATGAACGTCGCGATCACCACGTTCGCGGAGACGCTCTGCGGGGAAGAGTGCGACCGCGCCGCCGTGGTCGCGGAGTACGCTATTACCGGGGACGGGCAGCCGCGGGAGGATCTGTATGGGTACCTCGACGTCGATGGGACGACGTTCTCCAGGTGGTTCCTCGGCCTTTTGAGTTCGGGCTCGCTTGTGTTCAAGCTGCCATCATTCTTTTTTCTGTACGGCGAGCAGGTTAATTGAAGAGAGGCGTCTAGTCCACGCTGTTTGAAGAGTACTTCAACGACTGGCTGCGGCCGTACGAGCACTACGTGCCCGTCCTCGCTGACCTCTCGGATCTGGTGGAGAAGATCGAGTGGGCGAACGCGCACCCGGAGGAGGCGAGGTTGATCCAACAGAGTGTTGGAATGGGCGCGATTGCAGGACTACGCAAAGGGGCGCTCGACGTGATGGTTTCCTTCTACCGGGACTTTGATTGGGTATTTGACGGACTAGTAAATTAATCGTGATCGTGTTGTATTATCGGAAGATCTTAATTTTACCCTGCCATCAAGGGCGACAAACGGTAGCTCGGGTTTGGTTCGGGCAGGATGGCGGGCGGCTTTTTTGCGGTCTCAGACGTTCGAATGAAAGGCCACGATAGAATTAAATCGCCCGCTGCTAATCAGCGCCAAGAATTACAATTTAACAATCGCAACGCGCTACGTCTAATGAGTATAGGAGGACATCTGGAAGGCGATTGACTGACTACAATTAACGCACTAATTCCGGTACGAGACCGAGTTACTAGTTGCCCCCGGAGGACAGAGAGCGAGGGACCATAATAGAAGGCATCGCGAGCACAGGGTCGTGACGACGAGGTCCGCTGAGTGGCGGCGAGGACTTCGGGAACACAGAGTTTACGGACAGAGGCGAGGGCCGTTCAAGACGAAGGATCCGTACATAGATGGGCCGAGGATCTAAAGCTTGTGGTGGAGAAGGATGCGCGCTGAAGCATCAAGACGAAACGAAAGTGATAATGGGCCGCGCTCGCGGAATCGTACAAAGATGTATCGTGGAATTTGGCGAAACGACAGTTCACCAAGACGAGATGGCAAGCGTCGTGGCGTAGCCATTGAAAAAGGCAAGGAAAGGACATATTTCTGGGCAAACTAGTGTAATACACGAGAGGACGATCTGCGGTCCCATGGCTGTCAGCGAATGAGAAAAAGGTGTGGAAAAGGAGAGGACACACCAGGTACCCTACACCGAGTCCCGACCCCATCCCATGCGCCCCGCCCATCCCACAAGCCAGACAATTCCACGAAAACGCCGTCAGATTTTTTTCAGCCCGTCCCTATCGTATTAACAAGGAGTGGTGCCGAACGGGCGAGGTCAGCGCCTTCCACCGCACGCAGAGCGTGGAGGTCAGGCTCATCGCGCTGCACCGTGAGTTATCATCATGGGCGTTTTTGATTGTGGAAGAATCGAAGGGAATTTTCAGCCACCTCAGGCTTATATAGCTACGTAAGGAATCCCACGGTCAGGTGGACGCGCACGGACCCGCTCCGACTCGGACCCGAATCGGCCGAAACTGGCACAGTTCTAAATGCAATTACCAAAGAGAGACCTGAAGCGCGCGGTTTGACGATTGCAAGATTAAATGACTGGCATTCACTTGTACGGCGTATTTGTTTGCGCATTTGGTGTTTGCGGATTTGCAGCCCCACGAAATCAATTGAGAATATATTTCCGAGTCAACCCATAATACGACGTGAAGGTCATCTAGTACGCAATCGTAACCTGCGCATTCGTCCCGCCATTGGTGTTGATAGTGGTGGTCAAGCCGTCCGCGGTGTCGCTGACATGGCTCCACGTCACCGCGGGGGTCGCCCCGCTCGCGAGCTTAAGGTTGATGCCCGAGAACACGGTTGAACCCGTGGGGTAGTCGCTCGTGGTGGTGACGCCGTATGCCTCGAGCGTCTCCGTCGCCCAGGTGAGCTGCGCCGCGCCGGTGACGGCCAGCGACGTCCCCGCGATGTTGGTGAACTGCGAGTTATAGTTGAACGACGTGCCGCTCGAGCTCGTGAGCGTGATGATGCCGTTCAGCGTTGCCCCGGCGCTGGTGCGGACGGGCGAGGTGAAGAAGGTCGATGATCCGACCAGGTACTGAGGGGAGCTGCCAGTTAGCCAAGCGTTCGACCAAACAAAGACAATGGCTTGCCCAGGTCGCGACTGCCCAGAAGGAGCCTCCACCCGCGGCGGACGGGCCGAACTGGAGATAACATGTAAGCTCAGACTCCGCGTACGAGGGCGACCGCGCCCACCTGTAGCACGGGCTGGAGAATGGCATTACCCGAGTTCGGCTCGATCGAGTTGAAAAGAAAGACCGTCTGGCCGTGATTCGCCGCGGGCACGGCGGGGACCTTCCACGTCGTCGTGAACGACGAGATGGGCGAGGAGCCGGTGTTGAGCCACGACGCGTACGCGACCCAGCCGGTCGCCAGGGGCGCGACGGCAGCCTTGACCTTGGTCGGCGTGGTGGTGATGGCTTTCATGACCGTGCCGTTGGCGGCGAGGACGTGGACCTCGCTGCCGACGTGCCTGAGGCTGCCGCCCGCGGGGATCTCGTGGATGTCCGTGTTGGCGCGGAAGCCGCCGGGGGTAAGAACCATCTCGGCCGTGGGCGCTGCGCGCACCAAGGGAGCGAGAAAGGTGAGGAGGAGGGCGGCGGCGGTGGTGGCGCGCATATTCGGGAGCGTGGACTAAGCTGGTATTAATTCATTATCGGTGAGCGGCGGTGGAGCAATGGATGAGGACAGACGACATACAAGGCGGGGGAGACTTCAAAGGCGAGGTACCGTCGAAGGAACCGTGAGGTTCCCCACAGAGAGTCTCCCTTTTAATTCGGGTGCGTGCGGTGTGCCTCGTCCGTTGCTTGCATCATCGCACGAGGGCTCGCTCTCACGCACGGGGTTCTTCCATCTTTAACATGTGAGCCTTGGGGCTCGTATCGGTCGTCGTGCTTCGCGCCGTGTGTGGCCAATATCAGGAAGCCGTTACAGCGAGTACAGAGTGCAGGCTCCACCGTTTTTGGATTCACGCCAAGTCTTGCACGGGTCTATCGCCTTGAAATGCAAAAAAAAAAAAAAAATTGTCGATACGGGATACGTATCGCGCGAGCGTTTGTGCTTTCCCTTGACTGACAAGTTTAGTTATCGGGAAGCCCGAAGATGATAACGCCATCCACGCGGGGTACGTACTCATCCTCCGCATCCGTTCTCATCTGTTCTCATGGCGAAGCGCCCTTGTGCTTTATCTCCGGTGGATCCGTTATCTAAATAGTACAGATGCGTCAACCTTGCGTCAATTTTCGAAGACACAGCGGCACCGAGACTCAGCAGGTCGACCCGGAAGCAATTGTTTAGAATATTAGGGCGTCGCATGGGAGTCGGTCACATTGGCTTGGGCGGTTGCGCAGGGCGTGTGGACAGGATCATGGAAGGAAGATCATCACGCCTATAGTTTGATGTTTCCTTTTTGGGCGGATAGCGCAAGAATTCGATGTAATGTGGGCGATGACACCACAGGCGTTGACGTTGAATCATTTCGCTAGCTGGCGTCGGGCGTGGCATTTTGAAGGCGACCTTGCCGTGTGATGTCATGCGGTGCCGGATCCGACAACACAAAACAACTGCTTAGCGCTTAGCACCGACGCTCAAGTTCGTCATGATAGAAGCAGGAATCGAAATCGAAAGAAGGTCACTATCGTTCTGGCGCTTCGGCGCTCAGAATTCGTCAGAACAAAAAGGGATTAGGGGTGACAGCATCACGGGTTTGCGACTCGGACGTCCCAGCCTCAGTGAAGGTCAGCTAGTTTATTTAACTCCTGTCCCGGAAATCGAGGTGCAGATCCGGAGGCGCAATAAAGGCAGGTAATAAATACCAATACGGGATCATCAACAGTCGCGAAAACGCGAGAGCCACAAACGAAAATTTGCTGGAGAAGATCTGGAAACATGCCTGAAGTTCAATATCCAAAACTATTATAAGACCGCAGCTCACCAAAATGAGCGGGGGAGCGTTTCCCAAATATTCCAGAGCAAAGTCAGCGTTGAGCAGGCTTGACCCCACGACCAGACGATTTTGCGGTCCACCCTGAGCAAGTGTTATCTAGTGAGCTCCTCATCGCCGGCGGGGGTGAAGTCGGGGAATTTCAGGGCGTGAAGCCCCTTGAAGAGCGCCAAGCTCTGCTCGATGGCGTACTCCATGCCCTGATGACGGGGATTCCGATCCCAGCGGCGATTTAGCGGGAAGACGTCCCTCGGAAAACCGATGCGTGGGGGGTGGTGCTTGGGTACAGTGCAAGGTATTTAAGATGTGGTATGTGCGCGGCGACAAGGCGCAGAAAAGTGGCGTTTTGGAGTGTGAGACACATGGCAAGAAGGGTGAACGGTGTTTTGGGGGTGGTGCCGGTAGTAAGAGCAGCGAGCGCGGGCACCACGCTGGGGTCATCGGCCCGCCAGATAACTTGAGGTGTTTGTTGGCGACAATGAGCGACCGGGAAAAAAAGCCGTCGCCGGTGTAATATTGTAGGTTTGGCAGGTGGAGAGGGCCCAAATCAGGGATGGCTGAACTGGGGGGCGCCAGAGTTCGAGGCTGTGGTGCCGGTTTATAAACGACTCGCGGAAAGCACGCCCAGGTGAAGGGATTTTAACCGGTGAAAACGACCAAGAGGGCAATCTGCTCCACGAGCTCTGCCGACAGGACTCTGCCAGAGGAAGCCATAAGTTATATTAATTCAATGAAGGCGGAATCTCACAAATCTCCATCGTCGCGTGTAGGTCTGAGGGACAGCTCTCGCACAAATTACTCCCTCGAATACTTGCTGAGCGTCGAGAAACAGGTTGATATCGCGGGGAGAGTGATGAGGGTAATGTTCCTATACAGAAGCGGGCTTGCAAACTCGTTAATCAAGCGCGAGGTCCTCGAGAGGCGAGCACGTCTCGACGGTCCGACAGATATAGGATCACTTCCAAGAGGATTTCGTTAGAGAACCAGGGTCATGTGCAGTAAGGCGGGCAGTGACATCTTGAGTCAGACTTGAGTGACATGAGCGCAAACACACGTGGCAAAAATTTGGCCATGCTTGGTCTGTATTTGGCCTTGATTACTTGCTCTCCTCAGGCTTTCTTGGGTCTTTGTCTTTTTTGGGTCTTTACCCCGCAGATTCGCCCGCGTTCTAGTTCTCGGCGAGAAACAACATCTAAGATGAAGCAGCGAGGGAGCCAGGAACGCAACAAGTTGCAGGAACGGGAACATTGCGGGAATATCAGCCTGTGATACGGATGCTCTACAGTACTCTGGTCTGCTTCGATAGCCTGATAACTCTCAGGAAAGGATCTCCAGAACAACATTTGTCTTTGATCGCACGACCGCCCGGCTGCTTCTGGCATTTTCTCAACAGCTTCTGTCTTGATCCATGGCGAATACTCGCTTGGCTTCATCTATTGTTAGCGCGCTCGAGGACAATCGACACCGCTTCCATATGGTCTGCTCGTGGGCCTTGACCTGCCTTGACAGCCCCCCAGCTCGAGAACAGATCTACGGATGCAATATCAGCTTCGTCCGCTGAGGCGTCGAGAAACCGACATCTAAAAATAACATCTATCACATCTCCGGCCCATCCCGGTGTTCAAAATCCCACCGTCTCTCCCAATCTATACGCCTCCCTCGATATCTTTCATGTCTGTGTTGCCCTTCAGTCTTGTACAGATCTATTTCAACCCAGTGCACTTACTGTTCATCGTCCCCCCGTTCCGCAAGTACGAGGAAACTTCGCATCCCGGATATATCAAGTCAACCTCAGAAGCAATCAGCCTCAGCGTTCAATCAGCGGGCGCGGATGTCGGGTGACACGGCTACGTCCGTCTACGATACTAGATCTGCGTTTAACTTCGTCGATCGCAGAGTATCGTCTTATCATGTCTGTTCCTTGCGTTCCATCGTCTTCCCCTTCGGAATCTGATTAGTCTGACGAACAACTGCCCACGGTAACTTCCCCCGGACCCGAAATGGCTGGCTCTCATATAACTGGGCAACTAGGCGGTAGCTGAGCGCTCCTCGACACTCCTCTGCCACGATGCGTTTGATTTCCCTCCTCCCCCTCGCAGCGGTCTTCGCGTTCGGCAGTGCAAACCCCATGGGCCGCCGGGCAATGGTAGTGCATGAGAGTCTCACAGCAGTGCCTTCTGGCTTTGCCCACGCCGGGACCGTATCTCCCAGCAAGGAGATCACCCTGCGCATTGCCCTCGTCCAGTCCGATATCGCCGGGCTCCAGCAGATGACGTACGCCGTCTCGGACCCCACGAACGCCTTGTATG
Source organism: Mycena vulgaris (assembly GCA_029204335.1). Classification (NCBI taxonomy): domain Eukaryota; kingdom Fungi; phylum Basidiomycota; class Agaricomycetes; order Agaricales; family Mycenaceae; genus Mycena; species Mycena vulgaris. The sequence continues at coordinate 21,862 of JARGYA010000076.1, read as the reverse complement.
GACAGCACCTTACGCCGCAGGAGGTGCGTCTTCCTTCCGATAGACATTCCACTGAATGAACCAATTCTGCAATAGGTGGCCGAGTATGTCAAACCCACGGCAGAGAGCCTGTCTGCCGTATCGGAATGGCTCTCTGAGCATGGGCTCACGGCGAAGAGCATTTCGCCCGCGGGCGACCTCCTGCAGATCTCCCTCCCCGTCAGCAAGGCGAACGAGCTGTTTTCCACCCAGTTCGCATCGTTCAAGCATGTCGAGTCTGGGAAGACCAGCATCCGCACCCTAGCGTATTCCGTCCCGGCGTCCCTCCAGGCGCACATCCAATTCGTTCACCCCACCGTCGCGTTCGTTCCGCCTCTCAGCGGTGTCCCTGGGGTCACGGCGATCAACCACAAGCGGGAGCCCGTGCAGGAGGAATCCCGCGCGACCCCCTCTGCTGATGCGGTCCCGGCTTCATGCGCGAGCGTCATCAATCCGGTGAGCATCAGAGATGTAGTCAATCTGTTGGGCTGTCCTCACCTACGCCAGACTTGTCTCGAAGCAATGTATGGAATCCCTACCGCCAAAGCAACGAGCTCTGCGTCCAACGTACTCGCAGTTGCTGGTTATCTTGACGTATATATCCTTCCCCCCTTCCTCGTTCAACCCCCTAACCCTGTTGAATAGCAATTCGCCAACTCGGCTGATCTCAACGTACGAATATCGCAATGTACAGTTCGCTGGGTAATGCTAAATTATTGCAGTCATTTTTGGTGAATTTGCGCCGCGATTTGGTGGGAAGTGCATTCACTCTAGATACCATCGACGATGGCACGAATGGTCAGATACTCTCGTGAGTTCTGAACCTCAATCCCGCGTTGAGACGTAGGTTATTCACCCGCGGGTTGTACAGGCAAGCGGGTATCGAGGCGGACTTGGACATCGAATATACAGTCGGCATCGCTGCTGGGGTGCCCGTCACGTTCATTTCGGTCGGATCGGACAGCGTCGACGATGTCGATGGATTTATCGTGAGTCCTGCTTTGATCTCTTTCTCCGGAGGGCGTACGGGATATTTACGTTCCTAGGATATCGTCAATTCCATCCTCGCGGACCCGGCTGGGATTACCGTTTTGACGACTAGCTACGGATTCAACGAGGAAGATCTGCCTATCGACCTCGCTGTGTATGTACTTGAGCATCAAACTCGCTCCTTCCTGTTCTCATTTACTCAAACAGCGGAATGTGCAACGCGTACATGCAACTCGGCGCCATCGGTTCGTCAGAATCGCTCTTCCCAATTCCTGACAACTTAGCTTGGGCCAGGGATCTCCGTGTTATTCGCCAGCGGCGATGTTTGTAAATTCTCCAGAGACACTGATCGGTAAACTGACTCCTTTCCGCAGGGTGGCGTCGGCGGCGTCCAGACCACTACGTGCACGACCTTTGTCCCGACCGCGCCCGGGGGATGCCCATTGTAACACCCCCTCAGTTCTCCTCCGTCACTGTCTAACCGGGTTCTTTCAGCATCACCTCCGTCGGAGGAAGCACTTTCACCTCCACCGGAACCACGGCTGCGTCCCTCTCCGGCGGAGGTCTCCTCGCCTCTCTTCAGACGCTGCATCGTATTTAACTCGTTGAAGGTTTCTCCAACTTCTTCCCGACTCCGGACTACCAGGCCGGCGACGTCGCAGCATACATCGCCTCCATCGGCGACCTCTACGACGGGCTCTACAATGCGAGCGGCCGCGGCCTCCCCGACATCGCCGCCCAGGCAGAGAACGTCGAAATCGCGTGGAGTAAGCGGACTCTTCTCATCTTCCCACTGACCCGTTGCTGATCTGTGTTGTCGGATTAGTGGGCAGCGTAAGCATCACCCCCGCGTCGGGTGCGGGGTCATTTCACTAATGGCGGGATATGCGCAGTTCTGGCTGGTGGGTGGCACGAGCTGCGCGAGCCCCATCTTCGCGAGCATGATTGCGCTGGTCAACGACCGCCTCGTCGCTGCCGGAAAGCCCGTCCTCGGCTTCCTCAACCCCTTCCTCTACAGCCCGGCTGGGCGCGCCGCGTTCACCGACCTCACCACCGGTACGTCTTTCTCCTCCTTCTACCTGCTCCGTGCTTAATCCGAGCCAGGGAACAACCCCGGATGCGACACCGAGTACGTGGCTCCAGTCCGTCCTATTTTGAGTGGTCTTCTGAACAAATTTGAATTTGCAGTGGATTCTTCGCGTCAGCGGGGTGGGATCCCGTTACGGGGCTGGGGACGCCGAACTTCGATCTCCTGCTCACCGCGGTGGGGCTCTGAGGGCGAGGACTGTATCGTATCTCCGTATTGTATCTCTTGGGCTGTTGGGAATTTATTCAACATGATTGACGAGCGAAGAGAGATAAAGGAGACAATAACGAGCGCGAGGCACCCAGAGCCTCTCCTCCCTCGCCTACTTCCGCATCACATGCGGCGCGATGCCCTCCGACTCGATCAGCGCGCGCCACAGCCGCCGCCACGAGAGTGGGCTCCCCTGCCGCATGCGAGCAAGAAAAAGGCGCACGAAGTCACGTTGCATCGTGCAAAAGCTGCCCTGCGCGCCGCGGTACGCAAAAGCGTCGAGACTCAGGGAGCTACGGAACACGTCCTTGCGCGCGTCGTGCCCGCCGGTGCGCAGGCTCAGGGCGCCAGCGTCGCGGCAGGTGGCGCCCAGCGCCTCGAGCGCGGGCGCGAGGAAGGCGGCGAGCGGGCGCATGGCGTAGAAGCGTGTGAGGTGAGGGGTGTATTGCCTGCCGGAAGGCGTCTGCGGCTATCGGCGCCATAGCTTGGTCAGTAGTGGGAGTCCGGAGGATGGCGCACGAAGAGCATTAGGGTCTGCGTGAATTGCGTGTGAGGCGGGGAGCCGTCTTCGTCTTCGTCCTCAGCTCCGTTGCTTTCGTCCCTGATTGATGTCCGATGAAGTGGCGCGGATATAAGCGAAATTCAAGACGTACGGCGAAAAGTGCGGCGCGGCGAGACTCAAGTCGCACGCGTTGCGGAGGGGCTGCGCGAGTGCATCCGCCAGCGATGTGGGTCCCTGCTTCGACTAGTACTACTGACTATTTTTACGGATGACGATTTTCAGGGACGGCGTAGTAAATGGAAAAAGGACGGACCGTGTGCACCAGGGACGCTCGAAAGCGTCCGCCAGCGTGAAGCAGTCGCGCGGCTCGATCGTGAGGAGGCCTTGAATTAGTGCTGCAGAGCATGTCAGTGTGGCATGACTCAAAGTGCTGAGGCGACCGACAGAGCGCGTCGCCGTTGAAGCGATCCCACGGCGCCTCGTGGAAGATCGCGCCGGAGACGTAGTGCGCGAATTCCGGGCTGTGGCGCGTTGCCTCGTCCCAGGGCGTGTCTGAGGAAAAGACGATTCAGCCTCTGAGTCCATGAGGACCTGGGAGCAGCGCACTTCCGGCGAGCAGGGTGTACAGGATTACCCCCACGCCCCATACGTCGATCGGCTCGGCTTCGTAGGGCTGTTCATAATTCAACTAGGGCAGAGTTAGGGATTGGCGATAATCAATGCTCGAGTATGACCTCGGGCGCGACATAGGGAGGACTGCCGCATCGTTCCATCAGCGTACGCGTGCGGCCGGTCTCCTTGAGCTTGAACACGCTGGAGAGGCCAAAGTCGGAGATTTTGAGCGCCTCGGTGATTTCGAGCAGGAGGTTCTCGGGCTTTAGATCTCGGTGGCACACGCCTTCCTTGTGGATGTAGTCCTAGGCGCGGATGGAAGTGATTGTAAGGGAGATGACGAGAAGGAATACCATTCCAGCGAGGAGTTGATTAAAGTAGACATGCCCAACTTCATCGCTTACGCCGACATCGGACACTGTGATGATGATCAGGAAGAAATTAGGTGTTGCACCAGCACGCAGAGCCGCGTACCGATCTTGTCAAAAAGGTCGCCTCCCTCAGCCAATTCCAGGAGCATATATATTCCTGGGACATATCGGTTCAGATTCACGAGCTCAACGACGACCGCGTTGATGAATTCGAGAACATGGGTGTGCTTGAGCGCAGCGTGGATCCGCATCTCCTTCTCGACTGTCTTGCGCTCCTTCTCGGATGTCTGTGCAGTCAGATACACGAACTTGCAGGCTGCCACGCGGTGAGCCTGTAAGTTCACCGCACGAAAAATTCTGCTATCCGTTGGCGCAGGCACACTGTGCGGCGGAGGACCGACCTAGAGAAACCGCCACCCCCGATCGCTCCCACAAGGTCATATCCTGGGGATCGATGAGGCCGATCTCACGGGATGTAGATAAAAGCAGTACCCAACACTTTGGGGTATGTTGCACTGGCCATCTACCGTGGAGAGAGAGACTCGGAGAGAGGGGCAGAGTCAGCGCGCGCGATTCGTCACGTCCACGTGGGTGTGACGTGGATGTGGTGTGAGTCGTGTGACCCCTTGTTTGCTTGTGTGCACCTTCATCTTTTGCACCACTACTTGTGTTCCTCACCCTATGGCCAAGACAAAACGACGCGGATAAAGCCCGATGCCCTGCTAATCCTGACGTATGGCACAAAACGTCTTCTAATCCCGCGGCCAAAGACCTACGATGTCAGTCAAATGTTTACGAGCGACGATCAGTATCCACATCGAACTCATTCCCGAGACGGTCAGAACTTATCGATATCTCGCCTGAGTCCTGGGACATTGTGGTCGAATCGGTGTCGTCTGTGTTCGTCGCGGAATCCCATAAATGCGTAGAGGAAGGGGCCCCAGTTTCTTTGCTGCCCCCAGTGCGTTCGCTTTCTGTACGTAAATTCATTGCCCCTTACACGCAGGCACACATAGGAAGGGTGGCCGATTGCCCTCAAGCTCTGCTATGAAGACCAAGACATCCCGGTGCGGATTAAAACCAATACCAGGATCTACAACATCGCGAGGTACGAGTGAAATTTGTTGTAGCGTCTGTTTATAAGAGACTACTTCAAGGCCCTCCCTCAGTTTGCGCAGTGTTTGGGGCATCCCACGGAGGATTTCAGGCTATATTATGACGGCCAGTACCTCAAATCTGGCGATACACCATATACCCATGACATGGAAGACGGGGACTCGATTGATGTGCGTTTCGACCAGGTGGGCGGCATGCCCGTCATCTACCTCTACGCCCCCATCGAGATAGAGGCCTCGGTCCTTCTCACCTTGGTGCCCGGCAGCACTAGCGCCGAGCTGGTAATCAGCTCGATTTGACTGGCATCACAACTCCCGAGTCCTGGCGGGTAGACACGTGCTTCCCGAACTGGAAGTGAGCTCCTGATGAACCAATCCGCCTCACCGCCACCATTAACCGTGATGTGAGGCCCTTATCAGCGAGGATGGTCGGCCACGCCGGCCGCGCGCAGTGACATTTTCCGCCAGCGGGCGGGGCCGCACATCTCGTCCCGTCTGATACTACCCTGCTCCGTGCATATTGCACTGGTGTGGGCAGGGCGCCCCGCCCGCCAAGGGCGAGCCGCGCCGGCACCCGAGCGCCGCGGCCGTGCGCGCGTGCGGCAAGGCCGTCGGCGGGCGCAAGGAGGCGCAGGTCAGCGTCAACTACCGCCGCGACGGCGCGGCCCGAGCCTTTGACGATCTCGTCGGCGTCGTCCAGATCTTCTGCGAGCACGCGGACGACGCGAGCGCAGACGCGGTGTGGCTCGTGGGCTTCCAGATTGATTTGACGGTTCAAGCGAGATGATCGCGGAGCGCGTGAGGGAGGGGCGGTATTATGTGGGCGCGGTAATGCAGGCGCAGCAGACAGTGGGGACGCTACTTTTGAGCGGCAGGCTCATACGACGAAGGGCGCATTCCTCTATGACGCCCCCTCGGTGAGATGCGTGCTCGACTGGGCCCCCGTCGAGTTTGTCGGCCGCGCCCTCGCAGACGTGTGCCTCCGCGCGATGTCGTGTCGGGTGCGTGCGACCAAAACATATATACCCCCCCGCTGACACTTGATCCAATCGACCGCGCGCTCGAAGAAGCGAGCCTCCCCATCGAGAACGTGCGCCCCGGTGCAGATGGTGCATCCCCCTTCTTCCTTTCCCTCCGCCCTATCCTGACGCTCGCACGCACAGGCGCCGCCCCCGGGCTCCTGCGCGCCATCGACCTCGTCGTCCACGCGCATACCAAGGCGGGCGCATGGGGCTGGGTCAAATATTGCGGGCGCCTGCATGGTGAGCTGGGCAAGGGGCGCAAGGCGATCGTCCTTGTGAGGCGAGCGAGAGCGATGGCGAGTCTCCCGAGGGTGGGCGCGCCACCGAGTCCGACGCCGGGGCGCTCGACGACCTCTGCCACGGGGACGGGTACAGGCCTGGAAGGGGCGTTGCGTCTCAGCCCGAAGCGCGTAAGAATCGAGGTGAGGCGTATTCCGCGCTCGATGTACAATCCGCTGACAGACGACGCAACAAGAGTCGCCCCCGCACCCCCCGCGGCTTTCCACGGCCTCCTCCTCTCTGTCGGCGCCGGCGCGAGCGCGCTCCTCGGCTGGGACTCCCTCGCCCTGCGCGGCACGCGCTTTCCCGCGCTCGTCGCGCCCGACGCGCACCCCTCCAACCAGCCCTTGTACACTACTCACACTTTACTCTAGTATGAATGTACGGAGAACTACCAATACCAGCACGAAATCTTCGAAATATTGCCAGTGTAGCGCTAGCCCTGGATCCGGGAATATGACCTCGCAGCTGGCATGAGGACTTGAATGGAACGTGTATACACGGTATGCCTGAAAAGTGACACCGACATCCTCCGAATCTTCCCGTATATTGCGCCGCATCTGGACGTGAAAGTGGACGACTCCAGGATTACGCACGAAGGGAACATCCTGTGCTATGGTGACACCCCAGGAAATTTAGGGGTCGAAGACGGTGACACCGTTAATGTCTCGTGAGTGGCAAGCCCGTTATATATCTCTATTCTCCCGCGGAGAAGGAGGTGTCCGTCGTTCTGACGTTGACCACGGAGTGGAGCTTCTCCGCCGTGTATCCGATTCTCCCTGTCAAATTGCTCCCCTCAGGCGCGGGCGAGCGAATCCACTGGAATGTACGCACGCAGGCATATGGGAGTCTAACCGAGTTGAATACCGGTCTGGACGTTACCTATCTCTTCTGGGAGGCCATGTAGGCTATACACCATCGCCTCATCCGGCTTAATGATCATCTTCCTTCCAGTACCAACCACCACGCCCCTATGTCTCCCCCAGCATCGCCAGTTGTCTCTCCGGCGAACGGTGAGTCCTTTTCTCCTTTAACATCCAAGCCTACGCCCGCAGACTCGGTTCTTCTTGTAAGAATGAGACTATAAAGTGCGCGAGAGTTTTAGATAATAGCAACTCAGTCTTTAGGCTCGCTACCAGCCGTTATGTAGCAATGACGAGCAAGCAGAGTATTACTGACTATAACAGTAATACTTTGCTCGCTCGTCATTACTGCACTATCACGGCTGGTAGCGAGCCTACTCAGTCTTTGTGCACAAACTGTGATACGAATCCTAATATATTCGCCTAGATAATAGCAACTAGGTACGGGTCATAAATGAGTAAAGAAGTGAGAGAGAGAGACGGCTCACTTCAGTCTTCGCGCACAACCGCGATACGAAGTCTGAGGAGAGACGACTCAAGTACAGGAATATATACTAAGTGCGAGTCCCTGAATGTAACTAAATGGATAAGTACAAGTACCTTGACATGACCAAAAATAAATTTATGAAAGCGTTACAAAACCGAGAGTTATCCGCTATCCCTGCAGACTGCAATTCCGCCAATCCTGCAGGCAATCAATTACACCGCCGTGCGGCGGAGGTACCGAGTCTGCCGTCTGCCAACACTTCTTCGGGTCAATGACTACCGAAGCGGGTACCTTCTTCATAACGTGCGCCATGATCTGACAGTTGACACCGCAATTTAAATAACCCCACACAGCTACTGGCGTTCCTCCTTCCTCAAACACACCCATGTCGCGCTCCGTTTCGTTCCGCGGGCTGCCTACGAGACTCACTGCGTTGAGGCCCCCTGTAGACACAGGTGAGCGGCGGTTCGTCTACGTGTGTCTACGCGTGTCTACATGTGTCTACCCGCGTAGACAGGGGGGGTCTACACCAGATCGACACACCCTTCGCAGCGGTTCGTTTACGTTAGGTCTACGTCATGTAGACACAGCATTCCCACATTGGGCTACCTTCGGCTACCTTTGTCTACTTCCGCTACCGCTGTTAGACACAAGGTAGATGCACCGGCCACCATTATTTTGTGCACATTTTGGCCCTGGACGTGTCCACGGAGAATCCTACTGGTCCCCCGCTGCTTATGTTGGTTGAAGGTTCAGCTAAGCCGAATTTTGATGCGTCTGATGCCGGAAGCACGGGCCTGCCAAGCAAAACACGCAGCCAGTGCCGAGTGTGCCGAAACAATAATAGAAGTGCGAGGAAATGTTCAATTCACAATTCACGGTGAGTGGGAACCAGAAAACATGTGTCTACATTTGGAGAGATGAGTCTACATAAGTCTACCTCAGGTAGACATAGTGTTGCACACGTAAGCACAGGTAGACAAACATCGACGCTCTGTCTACTCCATGTAGCCATAGAGCTAGACATATATCTGTGTCTAATCGTGGGTCTACGTGGGTAGACATACCTTGTGTCTACGGGGGGCCTCAACGCAGTGACTGCCGCCGCGCTGGGCAGACACCGCGCCCCGGCCGCCGTCACCCACGTTTTCATGCTCTTCATGGGGATCACTGAAGATGAGTTGGATGTACAGTATGGGACGAGTCGAAGCCGGGGAAGAACGACGGGGAGAGATGGAGGGGCGTCGTGGGTGTTGATCTGGACCGCACTCTGGATAGCTCGCTTTTAGAGTGTTGGAATGGGGCGGCATGGAGGTGTTTGCGCCACGGTAACGTTAATTCCATTTCGGAATTACCCTGGTTCCAATCAATCTACTCCCCGCGCGCTGCCACCGAGAGTCACCAGATCACTCGATTTCCTTGCACTGTGCGCAAGCACCACAGGCAACTTGCGTCGCATAATTCTGCTCCTCTCCATTTTATTTTATTGTCAGCCGATGGGCGCGATGATGAGTAACTCCGTGCATCGCGGTGGCCGTCAGATCTGAATGGTACTTAAGCTAATCACGTACGGTAATGAGGCATATTACTGAACTTACGAAAGAAGACCTTGGCAACACAACACGGAGATCTAGAAAGTGACGTGCCATCTTTCAAGTCCGCGATGGGGCTGATCGTCCCCCTCGCTAATGAATGCAGCCGACCCACATATCGACGATCACTGATGATCCCTAGTCTTCCTTGTACTTCGGGTAATTCTGATACTGATCTGGGGCACGCGAGGGCGCACTGCTTTTCGCTAATAGCGGCGCCGGTGGCACGCACGCCGACTTTTCCTTCATCCCTCTTCCTTCTTCCCTCTTCCATTCTCATTTCACAGGCGACTATGGCCGATGTGCAGGCACACACCGCACGGTTGATCGCGCTCTTCGTGAGCTGCGTCCTTTACGGTCAGTCCTCCGAGATATCCTCCGACATTGACTTACTAGATACGTATCCCGCAGGCATTTTGCTCATGACATTCGTTCCTTCCATTCGCTCTTTACTCTGTTCTGCAAGCCAGAAGTTCCAGTTCAAGCGGCGCGCGGATATCAAATTCCCCATCGTCGCGGCCACCACCCTCATGTTCCTCGTCTCGAGTGTCACCGCTGTGCTGTCGCTACAGGCTGTCATTGACGCCTTTGTTAATTACACGGGGCCTGGGGGCGCCCTGGAGTATTATGAGACTGTCAATGCTGGATGGACCCATTGGATCGTAGCGGTCGAGGATACGATTCAGGTCATCACTGGCGACGCGCTTTTGGTAAGTCCCCCGAGTGTATCCCCCGCTGTCTTCTCACCCCAGCATTCTAATAGATTTATCGCTGCTATGTGATATACGGCAGGAACTGGCGTGTGGTTGTTTTACCCGGCATAAGCTGGCTGGCAATGACAGGTACGCCGTTGACAGCTCGACTTCGCATTTACTCAACGGGAAACGCCCCAGCACTCTCGATCGCCAGCACATATTACGAGGCGGCGATCCCCAGCGCCAAGCGCTTGAACAACCACGCCATCGTCCCCCTCCTCTCAGCGACGCTCTTCTTGACCTTCACCACAAGCGTCATCACGACGTGTACGTGCCTCCCACTTTCCATCCTCCGCATCATTCCCACCTTGCACCTAGATCTCATCGTCAGGCGGTTGTTCACCGTCGAATACAATGCCAACCTGCAGGGGGTGACGCAGGCCCACTTCCTCACCCGCGTAGCGATGGTCTTCTTCGAGACAGGGATGATCTACACCCTCTCCGTCGTCGCAGCCCTCGGCGTGTATCTCTCGGGGAGCAATCTTGAGCATGTCGCGACTCTCGCGGTACGTCCCTCCTCTCATTCGAATCGCGATCCTGCTTCTTACATCTTTGTAGCTCATCCACATCATCGTGAGTTGTATTCAGACTTCTCTTTTGCGTCGTGATCTCTGACCCGGGAGCACCAGCCGATAACATGCAACCTCCTCCTCATCCGTGTAGAAGGGATCAACCGCGCCGGGCCGCATCTGAGTGGGTCCAGCAAATCCAAATCCACGCTATCCTCCCAACCGTCGGGTATCGAAGGACAGTTCAATTCGAAGGCGATGGAGGAGGTTTAGCAGTCGGGACAGTCTCTGGAACTGCTGCATCGCCGTTGGATGAGCTTCCTCCGCGCGACTTGTAGGTAGACAGAAAACTGAACGAGCGCATTGGGACGGAATTCTGTGAGCCGCCCGCGGACGAATGTACCCGCGGTACGCCAGAGTCCGGACAAAGAGAGCTCTCTACTGTTAGTTTGGCTCTACCTGTGCCTAACCTAGCGTCCTCCTCATGCACTGCCTTCCGCTGCTATTCGGTCCCTCTACCGCCCAAACTGACGCCGTGTCCTAATCTTATCTAATCTTATCTCCTTCGATGAATCATACCAAGTGTCGACAATAATAACGGCTTTGAAGATATGCTCTTGCTTCTGTCGTCATCCCTCCACGTGTGTTCCCTTGCTTGTCAAGGTCTCTTCAACCTCATAAATTGGACCGCGTTTTGCAGCACCGGCCGATCCAACTCCCACGTCTTTACTATGTACGTCTTATTTACGTCAAGTCTCGGGAATTGCTGGAAGTCGAATGTTTCGCAAAGCGAATCCCAATTCAAGCTAGCAAAACCCAGCATCCAGCTAGCAAAGCGCAAAGTATCCGGATAATTATCTGTTGAACTTTTTGTGCAAGTAAAGTCTCGTTCGACGTAGTCGGAGCTCCCTAGTCCCGACGACGTATGTATAATTTAAGCATCTGGCTAATCCCGGCCTTTCTCCCACCCTTTCTCTCACGGCTACGTGTCACCGTCTTGCGACGAGGATTCTGCTGGCATCCCACACGCCTCTCCAAATCCCGTCATCGATCTCGCTCGGACTCATTCCGCGGCATAACTACACACAGGATGGCGCCCCGTTCCACTTTCGGCCAATATTACCCCCGGGTCCGTGCCCACCTAATCGAGTCCGGCAGGGAGCTCGAGAAGGCGAGGAGGAAGCACAGACACGTCGTCAACTTCGAATCCCAGCGACATGCGTCGTTGACCCAATATTTCAAAGCCAGCTCAAAATACCACGGTGTTTGCTTTGGTACCGCCAGAGTGAATAGCGAGTTCGGCCAAAATGGAGAGCAGCTGTGTTTCATAGAGGACGGCATTCTACTCCTTAGCTTCCAGCCCGGGGCGCCTGTGAGTGAAAACGTCTAGTGATGTTTGTCCTATTTTTAATTTTGCACCTAGTCGCCGGTCACTCAGCAGTTTCAAATCCACTGGAGCGATATCAGGGATATCTTGTGGGACGAGGCTGAGCCGACTTCATTCCGCATCTGCACTACCGAGGGCGGCAATATGACGTTCCGGTTTCCCCAGCTGCAAAACGGCTTTCGTCAGGCATTCAAGTCCACGGCGCACAGACTCGAGGGGGGCCCAACGGCACGTCTGTGGGCACTGGAAATCAGATTACGCACGAACCTGTCTTGGGGGGACCACGATGCCTGGTATATCAACAATACCATTCCGTTCTATAGCTCACCGATGCATACAACGCCAACCGACGAGGAGTTCGAGGACATGTTGGATAGCGCGTATGGACCAACCAGACTCTTCGACAGCGTGGAAGAAAAGGCCGTGGAAGTAAAGCGCCAAACGGGATTATTTCGGGGCCGGACACTTGACTTTTCGTACGTATCGTATGGATCGGTCATCAATCTGCGGGACCGGGCCTTTCTGTTGTTTCCAGAAGAGGATAATCCACGCCCGCCCAAAGTGGTTCCTCTGGCCGCAATAACCTCAACGAGTCTAATCCTCCAGAGTGATATCCTCATCCGCACGCGTTTCCTCTACCTGACGTTCAAATTTGACGACCCCGAGCGACGACAGCTCTGGTATTCGGCATTGAATTCAGAGACCACAGATCGCCGAACAGAGGATTCAGGATCCGAAGTGACCGTTGCTGCCATTTTAAATTCCTACAAGCCCCCGACGAACATAGGCGCCGAACATCTCAACACCACCCCTCATCCGGTTGCTCACGGCGGATTCGCGTCCATTTATGAAGGCTGGTACGATCGTGGGTCTGGAGAGAAGCTCGTTCGTCTTCTCACCTATTGAAATGCTCGCCCACTGAGTCCATTAATAGCATGTCGCAGTCAAAGTAATTCAAAAACGCGACGAGACCGACGATGACAAGATCAATAAGGTGCGCGTCGATGCCCATGCACTTGCTGGAGGTTACTGACACTGACGACCAGCGGCTACGTCGTGAAGTAAAAGTGTGGAATGCACTGAGGCATCGGAATATTCTCGAGTTGACCGGCGTAACACTAGAGCACGGGCCTTTCATGTCCATGGTTTGCCCCTGGATGGATGGTGGTACACTCAGCGCATATATCCAACGACTGGGGGCAACGCTTTCTATCGCCAACAAGTTGACCATCGTGAATATCTCGCTTTCTTTACCTTAGAAATTGACATCTCACCTCACCGCATGTAGCTGTGTGATGTCGCCTCTGGTCTTTCGTATCGTGGGTCAGCCAACCAAGTTTCCTGTCCTGTCCTGAGGTCCTCGCAGTGCACTCGAAGGGAATAATCCATGGAGACCTGACCACCGTGCGTATTGCCTTCTACTGAGTCCCCGTGCTAATTCGAAATGCTGTAAAGGTCAACATCCTCCTCGACGCTAGCAACAAAGCAGTGTTGTCCGACTTCGGTCTGTCTATTATAATGTCCGAGTTTGCCGGAACATCGTTCATGACCACGACGCTCGAGTGCGGAGGAGCCCTGCGATGGGCGGCGCCAGAACTCATCCCAGACGGCGATACTCCCCATAAATTTACCATGAGCACCACAACGGATGTGTATTCCTTTGGAGGGGTGATGTACCACGTAAGGCGTATCGGTGTTTCGCTGCTTTGAAGCTGCACTTACCTCTGTGAATCAGGTCCTTTCTGGGAGACTCCCTTTTCACGACTTGAAAGACTGGGATATTATCCACACGGTGGGCGTCCGTCGCGAGCACACACCACGGCCAACGGGGAACTTCGCTGTCGAGGACAAATACTGGGACTTTATGGAGTTGTGTTGGAATCGAGAGCCCCAACGCAGACCGACGGCGGGTGAGATTCTCAGGTTTTTACGGGTCTGTCGAATGGAGTTTATCACAGCCCAGTAAGTCTCCTTCGTTATTCAGCTCAATGCGTTCCCAAACCTTGAGCTAGAGACTGAAGAAATATCGCGGAAGATCTTGGACCCAGATTCGACTCGAAGGTTCATGACATCGAGAGCTTCTTTCAACAATACAATTAATTACTGCTCCACAGCCAGGCACCGGCGATCTATTCAGCTCTCGGATCCGGCAGGCTACACGGCTCGGTTATTCCCAATTTGGTATCCGTCTTGGCGCCCGTGAAGTTTCGGAATTCAAAAATAATTATTTTGTGGAGCATCCTCCCGATTTTCCACTGGGAAACTGCATCTAAAATGAGCCCGGGCTTCACATTGACTTTTGGATACCAGACTAACCGGAGGGGATGCAATCTGAAGTGCAAAGGAAAAGTTCGAATTTCGGCTGAGTTAATGCTGCTGACGTTGGTGAGTCATTGATGCTGACTATTATTGAAAAAGCAGTGTCTCTCTGCGTACTGCGATCACTGCGCATCCTTCCGACGGGGGGTCGCTGCGGAGTCCTTATCGCAAATCTCGAAGTGAAACGCCAACCGTCAGTCATAAAGAGGATGCCCGCCACAGACAGAATTCAGCCGCTCAACCCACCCATCACCCACTCACAACCCACCCGCCGCATTCCCCAGCATGATCAACTTTCCCCGCTCAGGCTCTATGGCCGTGGAGGATTCGGAATACGGCTACATTCCCCACGAATACGTCGCGATCATCTTTGTCGTACTATTCGCCATCAGTACCAGTTGAGTGGCTGATTGGTGCACCTCGATTTTCCGGCGCTGACGATCTCCCAGTAATGCATGTTGGGCAGGCGACGTACTACCGCATGTGGTGGCTCTTCCCCACGGCGTGCCTCTGTGGAATCGGAGAGCTGGTCGGCTGGAGTGGACGCCTGTGGTCCTCGTTCTCCCCCAGTTTCGGCGACCCGTACATGATGCAGGTATGAGTTTTCCCTGCGAAAAGAGGACGATGATCCTGACGGAATCCAGATAACCTCAACGATCATCTCCCCAACGCCTTTGATCGCAGTGAACTTCATCTTGCTATCCAGGATCGTGACGCGTCTTGGCCCGTGTTATGCGCGACTCACTCCGAAATGGTGTACGTCCCCTCCAATTTTCATCACTCGCAATGGCGCTCACACTCTCCGCCTTCACTAGACACGATCATCTTTGTCTCATGCGTAGGTCGCACGCAGTTCACATGGAACCCCGATGCTCATAATTCAATTTTTAGGACATCTTTGCACTCGTCATTCAAGGTGCCGGTGGCGGAATCGCATCCAGCGCTGACACACTCTCGGGCGCAAACCTCGTTCGTCTGAATTTCCCTCCTCTCGTTCCCCATTGACGTCCTATTCCAGGGCGCGCACATCATGCTGGCCGGGATCGTCTTCCAATTCGGTATGCATCCTCCTCGTTGGGGCTTTGATCAATTACTTAAAGAGCGTCCTCAGTTGCCATTATCACCTACTCTGCCCTCGCCGCCGACTTCCTGCGCCGATACATCAAGGACCTCCCCCTGCGAGCGGACCCGAACGAGCGCGGTGTTCTCGACGGCAACCTCAAAACCATGATCGCGGCCCTCATGTTCTCGACGCTCGTCCTCTTCATTCGGTTCGTCCTCAGTCCACATATCCCATGTTTGCCCTGCTCAGGGGCCTAATTCAGGTCGATATACCGCATCATCGAGCTCTCGACGGGGTGGAACGGCCGTATCATCGAGACGGAAGTGTACTTCAACGTGCTCGACGGCGGGATGGTCATCCTCGCCATCTTCACCATCAACTTCGCGCACCCCGGGCGCCTGCTTGGGGAGCAGCGGAGAGTGCCTGAAGAGAAGATACGCAGCGGATCGAGCAGCACGGGCACGCTGATGGCCCACGCTGTTTGAGGCTCCGTTAAAATGTGTGCCTGGTTTCGTGGACATTCGGACATTCATGGACTTACGTAAAAAGCTAAGCGCCAAGCTTGCCAATGTATATTAATAACGACGCGACGACTACAATATACTTATCGTAGAATGTAACATACATATATACTACTAGACCTTACGGAATTTGAGAAATTAGATATGAACGCGTTTCTAACTGATTTGGACTCGTATCGCTTTAATCTATTCCGTCTGTCGGAACTCATTCCAAATCGGCGTACATCGTGTGAGGCAACTTACGAAGATCTACGGTGGGTCTACTCCCGGGGCAAGTCCGCCAGAAATCAGTGGAAATTGTAACGGTCGAACTCTTTGTAGCCCGAGATTAAACTCAGAAGAATTTTACACTAAGTTTCAAGTTGAACACCAAGCGCAAGCAAAACAATCGCACAGGAACTACAGGGCGTGCACTACAACCCCACAACTTGGGCACTCGCGGGCGACACAGTGACCTCCCACTCCAGCGCCAGATTTATCCTCCCCTGCGCCGCATCCAGTCCACCTTCCGATCCAGCCTCAGCGCCTCCACCTCGAGGCTCGCACCCAGGCTCGTTACCCTAAGTGATCTGCCAAGTTAGGTGATCCGCGTAGTGATCTGTAGGGTCCGGCCCCGCCTGAATGCCCGGGCTTGGGCCCGGCTTCAGGAGGCCTGGGCTTGAGATATCTCAAGCCCGAGCCCGAGCCCTGAAGGCGGGCCTCAAGCCCGGGGCTCGGGTCCGGGCCCGGGCTTCAGAGTATTTTATCGGCGAACCGTGCTGAAACGGCGAAAAGATTCATCAAAAATTCATAGCGGTCAATACACATGCATTAAGATTCCATATCTACGTCGGGAACTACAGTAGAAGTTAGAGTACAAGGAAGTTCATAATTATCAGGATCATCATCCGAGAAAATATCCCCAGAGCGTCAATTTTAATCTCCACCTCCTCGTCATCAGTCTCGTGACTCTCGTCTTCAACCACAACAGGGACCAAGGGGCTTTCGGGATTAAAATTTCGGATATAGGGGGGGGGGGGGGGGGGGGGGGGGGGGGGGGGGGGGGGCGGGGGCTCCCGAGGAGGGCTGAAAAAAACTTTTATCATGTAGTATGAGGGAGTTCCAAAAATGCAATATATACCTCCTGGAGCACCACAGGATGCCAGGAGGATGAATTCTGGGTCTCAGAAGTCGAATATGGTGTGGGTATCCCGATTTGGACAGCGGATCATGCTTACACACCATCAATTGCCGCGAACAATGTGTCCCGGTTTCCTCTAAGGGTGGTCAGGAGCTAAAAACATGTTCACAATATATATGGGAGTATATGGGACAACAGATTCATATACCATTTAACATCTGTGTGAGTGGGTCAGAGATGTGGTCAAAGCGGCACTCCGGAGACCCTCAGTCAATGTTGAAATTGAATGGCTGGAGCTCCAAAAATATAGTTTACTCATATAGGGGGTGGTATGGATGTAATGTATACCTAAAAGGTCTTCTTAGTCACAGTTGAGTCCACAGAGATGGGCCGCAACATCTTTGGTTTGGATTTGGATGCTGTCAATGTGGTGGCTGTGAGCCCGGACATGACTCGGAAGCGCGGCCCACCGCTGGGAACCTCCTTCCTTATATGGGGGGAGGGGGGGGGGGGTCTGGCCGAGGGTCGAAAAAAACTTTTCGACCCTATATCCGTTTTTCGAATCCCGAAACCCCCTTGACAGGGACACGAAACAACAGGTCCCGACGAATTACGCACTTGAGAAACTGCAATGCCTCGACAATATCCGGCTTTAGACTATTGCGACGCTTGCTGATGGTAATTCCCGCCGAAGAAAAAGCGCGCTCCGACGACACTGAGATGCCATGATTGCAAAGTAGTCACGTGCCAAGGTTTCCCAGACCGGATAGCGATGATAGTTCCGCTGCAAGCCATTATTTGTTTGGTCACATATGCCCCACCACTCAATTGTGGAAACCCCTTCAGAAACTTGATGCTCGCGAGGTCTCGCGGGATCTCAGCCCACTCAATTTTGCGGAGATATTTGATGAGCAGGTCCATCCCCAGTTTTCCGCGGCGAACATGGATTAAGCGGCCATCAGAGTTGCGACAGGCTGGAGACTCAGCAAAAAGAATGTCCATGCGTCGATTGAAGATCGATTGCACCGTCGGGTCTTCACACAAGGGCGTCTACGACGGCAACTGGCAGGTCGAGCGATGTCAAAACGACGCGACACGACAAGAGTGACAATGATCAACTCACCGGCAGGTTCACCGTTCAAAGGATCGGAGGCTGGTATTCGCTGGCGAGAGCCTTTAATGATGAGGTTCGGGTCAGGGTTGTCGCGTGAGCCACGGGGGGCCATGGTGGGGAAGGGAGAGCACGAAAACTTGACGCGTCTGGTCACAAGAATGTCACCATCTTTTTATATCAGTAAGATGCCGAACCTGCGGAACACGGCCACTGCATACCTGTTGAACTAAGGGTTACCTTCCTGGCGAAACTCTTCTCCGATCTTCCAAACCTCCGCATCCAGATGATGGCACTCTCGAATACTGAACTCCTGAAGGCCATTATTTATCCGAGATCGACTATTCCGCTGGTTGCAAAATCTGCGTTTGATGTCCTAGAAGTGTTTTACGCCGAGCCCTTGTTTCGTTTAAATGCTTGATTCAGAGGCTGACCGTATCAAGGTGCCAATTTGTTTTTTTTTCGTTTCTCTGTGTTTTTTTAGCTCTACGCCGGCGAAATTGAACGTCACGACGGACAGCTGCGACCGGGAGCTCGGCTAACGGGACACAGAGAGGCCCAGGGAAGATGATGTTGCTACTTAGTGCGTGTACATCGGGATAATTCCAGGAACCGGCGCTCCTGAGCGGGACCGTGCCGTGTAATTCTACCTACCTACCTACCTACCTACCTGGGATACATTCATGCATGTGAGAGAAAAATGGGGCCATTACAGAAATAAGCCCATTTTTTCATTCACATGTGGCGCAAGTAGCGGTCCCCGAGTCCGAGTCGTAGAAATTCGGCCATGCCAACAGGTTTGATCCGGTGGGAAACCCGGGCCTCAGGGCCCGGCTTGGGCTTTAGAATCTCAAGCCCGAGCTCTGAGCCCGCTCAGGCCCTGCGGTGGGATCGCCTCGGCTCGGGCCTGGGCGGGCTCGGCCTGGCGGGCCTCGGGCTTGAGGCCGAGCCTTGCACATCACTAGATCCGCGACGTCTGTCGTTCGAGCAAGGCCAACACCATAGATTTGTTGGCCTGCGGGCGCACTTACTGCACGGGTATCGACATAGATGCTCTTCAGCGGGCCGAAGTAGTTGCCGTTATTGGTAGGGATCTTGACCCATACCTGATTGGGAAAGGGTAAGGCGAAGCTACTTCCACTGATCCATGGGGAGCTCAAGTTGTTCGAGTTGACGTATCCGACGTCCATGAGTGCTGCATTTTCCCAGAACGCGGCGCCGGGGCGGAACTCTGGAATCCGACGAGTCACACCGTTATAAGTGGCATTGATCCAGTTGGGCATGGGTCCAGTGCCGTGGTTGTGTTCCACAACAAATGCGATGACATTGTAGGGTGCAACAACCTCCAGAAATGTGTCCCGCTGCGCTGCGGTCCATGAAGGGCAGATAGCGCCGTCTGTTTCGCCGCAAGTTCACGAAGTTCCATAGGCTGCTGGAAGGCGATCCCGAAGCGCGGATGGGAATTAGGGAGGATGTGACGCCGAGTCTGATGTGGTCCACGAATAAGTATACTGTGGGGAGAAGGAGTGTAGCAAGAATGTATCCCTGCGCTTTCTACTCTCGTCTGCGGGTCCTAATCATCCTCAGTACATCCGCTGGCAATATAAAGGATAATGATGGACAAATGTTCAACTTCTTCATCGCCTTCACCAACTCAAGCAATCCGAGATGAACATTTGAACAATTGAAAGATAAAAATGGAGGTCACAGGTCCCGCACCCGTTTGAATCAATCAAAAGTTGAATCTAAGTGGTCACAGGTCACAGTAGCTGAATCTACGGTCGAAATGGTACAGTAACTGCTCAATGGAACTGAGCCTGGCAACCCAACCACAGGACCAGATTCCCTATCCTGTTCGGGTACACCTCCAACACCTTGTTGTACAAATCCGTCGCGTTTTTCGCCTTCGTCACTAGCCTGCTGAATGTCGAGATGTACTCCTTTGAAGCATCAATATTGAAAGCGCCGTCCACAACCTCCCTGCCTGTGATGAGAGCCCACAACAATCCCGGGATTCACGGCCGCGACTTTGTCAAGGGAGCGAATCCAAGCGTCCCGCTGACCCTGCGTCGTAGACTCCGTCATCCACATGTGCACGTCGTTGTACACAATGTCTCCGGCGACCACCATGTCCAGCGAAGGCACGTGCAGAAATGTTGTTTCGTCCGTATCTGAGTGCCCCACATCGATGGCCTCAAAGATGTGCCCTTCCAAGGTGAACTTTTTGTGCGCGAGGGGCTTCGCCAGGACTTGGAACGACTCCTCGGGGATCTGGCTGGGAAACAGCCCGTTTCAAAACGTTCGCATGTCGGGCGTCAGCTGTGTTGCCATATGGTCAATGGAGTGATTTGTCGAAACGATTTCGTCGCCTGGAAAACGTCTCTGCATGTACGGCCCATTGAAAAAATGGTCTCCATGTCCGTGAGAGATGTATATAGTGCGTAGTCTCTTCCCGTTTAGGGTCTCTTCTATCCAGTCGCTCAGAGCAACAGCTTGGTCCGACGTGAAGAGTGTGTCGATGAGGACGGCTTCGGATTGTCCCGACACCAAGGTCACGACGGTGGGCTGGCCACAATCCGATGGAACCGTCGGGTAGTGTTGCGTTTGCGGCAATGGGAGGTTTTGCGGCAATGGGAGGAGTGAAGAACAAGCCAGCCCGGAGAGGAGATAATGATGCCAGTGACGGAAGGACACACTATGAAGCCAACTTAAGTGGAAGTTCAACAAGGCGTAGGTTGAAAAAAAACCTACTAGTAGTAACACCCAAAATACCATCGTGTTCCACAGGTGAGATGATGCTGAAGTTTAGTGAACTCGGCGAGGAATCAGGCAGAGAATTAACTACGCGAGTGCCAGCTATATTTATACCGTTCATTGATAATCCTTCTCGGCCATGCCATTCGGGCTCAGTCATACACGGGGATTGATAATTCTTCTCGGTCATGTACGGGCTCGGTCATACACAGGGATTTATTGAGTTGTATGCCTGGACCCTTGGGGCGCTCGGTCGGTGAACACTGGTGAACGTCGGTGTACTGGTGTTTCATTGGCAATCAATACTGGATGATTAGTCTCTGTTACAGAACCGTTATACTGATGTCGAACAAGTAAGGATCAGTATAAGGTCTGCTAGTAAACACGATCGTGTTGTTGACTGACCAGCTGATTATGTAAAACACAAATCCACCTCGCGTTGCTGCGCAGGGGGTGAGACAATAAATCTGACGATATTCAAGTAGATAGACGACCTAAAAATAAGACGAACTGTCCGCAACAGCTAAGCAATCTGTGGAACAATTACCATGATATGTGGTCAGATTTGATTCGGATGGCCACTCCGGGCATACCTGGGAACGGCAGTTTGATGACAGTGCAGAAGCCGGAAACAGGTGCTGAATGAATGAATATGATGAACTTTCAGAGCTCGATAATCCTGCATGTTTGAATATTCGTGATTTGGCGGCCTCCGGCCGCCCTCCCGAGAATTGCTTTGGATCAGATAGGTAATGCTGTGCGATGATATGGGTCGAGTTGGTCCCCCATTGGCAAGTTTCTTTCGGAACCACGACGTTCCGTTTGCCCGACCATAAATGCATCTGTGTCTCTGCTCCTTGCCTCCCAGTCAGGTACGGACCAACTGAACGCGACTACCCGAGGCGGTTCTGACTCTTCTCCGATAGTCGTGGCTGTTCCGAGTCCAAGCTCTCCGAGTCCCTTCCTGTTCATCCGTCAAAGCACCTCAGACTCAGACTCGGGCCTAACCACTGCCCCTTAATGTGTAAATCCATGCACGAAATTAAATAATACGATCTCGGTAAGTGCTGGCGTTACACCAATACCCTCCTGATTGTTAATGCGTCACGGTAGAGCACCGCGACCGTCACTGCGGCGTGCACTAACTATGACGGGCGTTTATTGGACAAAACCCT
>JARGYA010000759.1:0-49646 GCA_029204335.1 Mycena vulgaris | reverse complement strand
ATAAACGCCGTAACCGAACGCGACTCTCTCCCACTGTGTTGCATAGACGATATCTTAGCCGACTGTGCGAAGGGGAAAGTCTGGAGCACCATCGACTTCACAGATAGCTTTTTCCAGACCCACATGCATCCGGACTCAATTAATACATGGCTGTGAGCACACCCTTGGGCCTTTACGAATGGCTCGTGATGCCGCAAGGCCTCCACAACGCGCCATCTGTGTAGCAGCGCCGAGTTACCGCGGCGTTACGCGATCTAATCGGAAAATCTTGTCACGTATACCTCGACGATATCATTATTTGGTCTGAGAACGTCGACGAACACGAAAAACACATAAAATTGGTTTTTGATGCACTGCAAAAAGCTTCACTGTATTGCAACCCTAAAAAGACTAAACTTTTCCAGTATGAGGTCGATTTTCTTGGCCACCGGATTTCCGCCCGCGGCATCCAGGCCGACCCAAAGAAAGTCGACAGAATTGCCCATTGGCCACAACCGAAATCTTCGACACATGTGCGTGCCTTTCTCGTGTTGTACGTTATCTTGCATTCCTGCTCCCCAACCTCGTGGACCACACACAAATCCTTGAGGCTCTGACAACCAAAGACTGCGACAAAAATTTCCCGCCATGGACAGACGTGCATCAGACAGCCTTTGATGGTATCAAGAAGATAGTACTGAGCGCAGACTGTGTCACGACTATCGACCATGAAAATCCCGGCGATAATAACATCTATGTAACCTGCGACGCGAGCGACAAACGCTCCGGCGCGATCCTGTCCTTCGGACTCACTTGGGAAACTGCGCGGCCTGACGTGTTCGACTCAATGATCTTCAAACATGCCGAATTAAATTATCGGTCCATGAAAAAGAAATGCTCGCGATAATGAGGGCCCTCCACCGTTGGCGCGTCGACCTTATCGGCTCCGAGTTTACTGTGTACACGGACCACTGCACCTTGGAAAATTTCAACACGCAAAAAGACCTCTCACGCCGTCAAGCCCGGTGGATGGAATTCCTCGCACAATATGACTGCAAAATTGTGTATGTTAAAGGCCCGGACAACACCGTCGCCGCCGCCCTCTCACGTACAGACTTCGACGAATCCCTGACAACGGAACCCGGCCCAGCACCGTGGCTCCAGGACGGTGACGGAGACGAAACCCCTCCCATCGCCGCTATAATCCCGCTTTTCGACAACTCCCCCTTTTTCGCCACTAAATGCTTGGCAGAGACTACATCGGTGAAACCTACCTTCGAGTCTTCCCTGCCTATCGTGTCTTTCTTGAAAGTGACGGCCGACGCGACGATTCTCGAGTCCATCCGCAAAGGCTACGCGGAAGACCCGTGGTGTAAGAAACTAGACTCTGCTTCCAAGGGGATGCCAGGCCTAGTTAAACGCGATGGTTTGTGATTTGTGGCCGAACGGCTCGTCGTCTCGCGAACGAGCAACCTACGTGAAATGCTCTTCCAACTCGCACGATAACCTCGGCCACTTCGGTTTCGACAAGACTTACCAGACGCTACGCAATACCTATTACTGGCCGAACATGCGCTCCGATTTGGATTTCACCTGCCGCCTGGGATCGGACATACGTCTGGTACCGACAACTACCAAGCTCACGGCGCCGGAACTGGTGTTACTCTTCTTTGAAAACTGGTACTGCGAGAACGGCTTGCCCCTCGACATAGTCTCGGACCGAGACAAGTTATTCATGTCTGCCTTCTGGAAGGCGCTCCACAAACTAACGGGCGTAAAACTCAAAATGTCAACCGCTTTTCACCCGCAAACCGATGGGTCCAGCGAACGTACAAACAAGACGGTAAACCAGTCCCTGCGCTACCACGTCGGTCGCAACCAGAAAGGCTGGGTTCGAGCCTTGCCTCGCGTCCGTTTCGATATCATGAACTCCCTCAACGCATCCACCGGCTTCTCGGGTTTCCAACTCCGAATGGGCCGCTCTCCTCGTATCGTTCCCCCGCTTGTTATCGCCAACAAAGGACGCACCGTCTGAGAGAAACTCGCGGCGGAATCATACGCCAGCTAACTGTGGACGTCGCCGAGGCGCAGGACAACCTGCTTACGGCAAAACTCTCTCAGGCGGAACAAGCCAACAAGAGCAGACGTCCAGAACACGACCTCAAGGTCGGCGACCGTGTCAAACTGTCCACCAAAAACCGCCGAATGCACTACAAGCAAAAGAAGGATGGGCGCGCCGCGAAGCTCATGTCGCGCCTCGATGGACCATACAAAATTTTGGAAAAACACGCTGAGTTCTCGACTTATACACTCGACATCTGCGACCAGCCTCTGGTCTACCCCGTTTTTCACGCATCTGAACCTGAGCCGTTTATAGAAAACGACGACGAGAAATTCCCTTCGCGAAGGAACGCCGAACCCCCACCGGTGGTAATTGACGGGCACGAAGAATTTCTCGTCGACAAGATAATTGACGAACGGAAGCGAGGGCGCGGCCGACAATATTTGGTACACTTCGTCGCGGCGGCTCGGGACCCGACGGCAATCGATGGCTCCCCGGACGATTCCTCGCTGACAACGAAGCCCTCAATCGCTGGCTCGCTCACACGACGACTAAAGTGCCGGCGTGCAAAACCTTTTTTCTCCCTGCGGTCGGTGCAATTCCCCATAGTGGGCCAGCGAAAGCTGCGTTTGAATCCGAGCACGTGTTTCTTTTACTTATACATCCATTTTCCAATTTTTTTGACGAGGGTTTCTCTCTTTTAAAGACGGGGAGGGTGTAAACCCGCTACACGGACTTACTGACAGATCTGCCTACACGTGACTTACCTTTTCTCTTCCTCTTACCACGATTCTGTATATCTTGCTAGCTTCCAATTACACGCAACGTTCCTGTTTCTATCTGGTTCTCTTCTCAGTGTTTCTCACCTGGTCCCTATCTGGAACGCAAGGTGAGTTTCCATGGTCCCGCGTCTGGTCCACGCTACGAATTTCTAATATTTTATCAAGTACTTTTTCCGTGGCTTAACACCTTTACATATATTGAAGCAGAAGTTGTGTGTTGACTGAACCGAGCTGTGCTCATTCAATGTTTTTTATATCATGGTCGGTCGTATTACTTAAATGCCTTTCTATAGCGTCGAATTTCTCAGTGTTGGATGGCGTTGAAGGTAAGAAATGCATAGATTGTTCGAGCACTAACTACTTACTACGACGACTACGCATTGCCATGTTGGCCATAACATCGAGTCCATTCCGTGCCGAGGGCTGCATTGGTAAGGTCCACCGTGACACGTCCCTGAGCGGATATCACGAGACATTGCGGACTGTGAAGGAAGCGGCGCATGTCTGGAGGCAGCCATAGACATCGAGTATTATTAAAGGTGGTGATCCATCCGTCGGAGGACACATGCCACTCTGCATCTGCTGTACCTGGTATATATGTAAGAGAGGAAGGTGGTGAGAGGCAGGAGGACTCACTGAGGGCGACAAGGTTCCAAATGTGCACAGTCTTGTCCTGTGAACCAGAGATAGCGTGTGACCCATCCGGAGAGAAAGCCACTGAACACACCCAGTCCTCATGCCCATCCAGCTGTTTCACCTGCTTCCCAGTCGACACATCCCAGATTCGCACTGTCTTATCATCTGACCCAGAGATGGCATGCAACCCATCCGGAGAGAAAGCCACTGACCACACTCGATCCTGATGTCCATCCAGCTGTTGCAACTGCTTTCCATTGGATACATCCCAGATTCGCACTGACCCATTGTCAGACCCCGAGATGGCAAACAACCCATCCGGAGAGAAAGCCACTGAGCGCACCAGGTTCTTGTGTCCATCCAGCTGTTGCAACTGCTCACCAGTGGAAACATCCCAGAGTCGCACTGTCTTGTCGTCCGACCCCGAGAGGGCATGCACTCCGTCACGCGAAAAGGCTGCTGAATTAACACCACCATCATGTCCATCCAGCTGTTTGAACTGATTTCCAGTAGCCACATCCCAGATCCGCACTGTCTTGTCATCTGAACCAGAGATGGCATGCAACCCATCCGGAGAGAAAGCCACTGACCACACTCTCTCCTTGTGTCCATTCAACTGTTTCAACTGCTTTCCACTGGACACATCCCAATTTGTACTGTCTTGTCGCTGGACCCAGAGATGGCAACCAACCCATCCAGAGCAAAAGCCACTGAGTTAACACTGCCGTAGTGTCCATCCATTTGTTTCAACTGCTTCCCAGTGGCCACATCCCAGATTCGCACTGTCTTGTCGTTTGACCCAGAGATGGCATGCAATCCATCTGGAGAGAAAGCCGCTGAGCACACAACTCCTCGTGTCCATCCAGCTGTTGCAACTGCTTTCCAGTAGAGACAATCAATGTCACTGTTGTGGTCCATCCAGCTGTTTTAACTGCTTCCCCTGTTTGAGACAATCCCAGAGTCCGCACTGTCTTGTCATTTGATCCGGAGATGGGCACGCAACCCATCCGGAGCGAAAGCCACTTGAGCGCACATAGCCCTTGTGTCCATCCAACTGTTTCAACTGATTTCCCATTGGATACATCCCAGATTCGCACTGTCTGATCCTCGGACCCAGAGATGGCAAACAACCCATCCGGGGAGAAAGCCACCGACCACACTCTCTCCTTGTGTCCCTCCAGCTGTTTCAGCTGCTTTCCATTGGACCACATCCCAGATTCGCACTGACCTGTCGTCGGACCCAGAGATGGCAAACAACCCATCCGGAGCGAAACGCCGCTGAGTTAACACCACCAGCATGTCCATCCATCTCTTTCAACTGCTTCCCAGTGGCCACATCCCAGATTCGCACTGTCTTGTCGTCTGACCCAGAGATGGCATACAACCCATCTGGCGAGAAAACCCACTGAGAGGACCATGTCATCATGTCCATTCAGCTGTTTCAACTGTGTTCCAGTGGCCACATCCCAGATTCGCACTGTCTTGTCGCCTGAGCCAGAGATGGCATGCAACCCATCCGGAGAGAAGGCCACTGACCACAACCATGGCCTCATGTCCATCCAGCTGTTTTCAAACTGCTTCCTAGTGGCCATATCCCAGATTCGCACGGTCTGGTCTCTTGATCCAGAGATGGCATGCAACCCATCCTGAGAGAAAGCCACTGAGCGCACCTTGTCATCGTGGCCATCCAGCTTTTTCAACTGCTTCCCAGTGGCCACATCCCAGATTCGCACTTTGTCACCTGAACCCGAGATCACATGCAACCCGTCAAGAGAGAAAGCCGCTGAGGACACTGAGTCTTCATGGTGTAGCTGTAGTAATGGACCTGTTACATTCAGGAGCGCAACAATCAGAGGAATCCTTGGAAATCTCTCATGCCATAACCTCATCAAGTTTGAGTGTTGAGGTGACACAGCAAGTGCAGAGAGATAGAGATGTGGGGTGGACTCTGCCATGCATGTTACTTCCAAATAACGTTGCCAGGTTCTCGGCTGCACCAAGGTTCATTACCAGTTCTGCTGTCACATCCTGTGGGTGGGAAGTAAGTACCTGAATTGTTCATGATACGAGGACGTACCCTTCCGATCCAGCGATGTGCTGTCAACAGTGATTTATAACACTCGTTCATTTGCTTTAACAAGTTCATGGCTTCCATCCAGAACAGGAACTGGTTCTTCAACCATTCCTGGAAAGCCATCAAGATACCATCCCGCTTTGTCTGGTCCTGGGTTCGGATTTTTGAAAGATGTGCTGCCCAATGGCAACAAGCATACCGCAGCGTGGATGAGATGCTTTGTGTAATGCGGCTGGGTAGATCTGGTATCTCAGAATCATTCAGGAAGGATGATGGAAGGTCACAAATGTTGAATCGAAGGCCCTCCATCAGGCGGAAACAAGTTTTGGCAAGGTAGACTTGTACCTCTGGAGACACACAGCTGATCGCCGCGAGCTCTTGCTTGACAAATCGGGAGGAGTCACCCATGAAGTCAACAAACGACTTGTGGTATGGGTAGATATGACCGGAGGGGGACAGATAAAGAACTGAGTGCAGGGCCCGCCTGAGATCTAGGACCTCCTCCTTTGATGTGGTCTTGAAAGAAAGTTCGGGGATGTCTGAGACGAGCAGAGGTTCCTCGGCACAAAGAATGGTGTGTAAGATGGACAGAGGCTCTTCGCGATCAGATTCTGCCTTCCTTGAAAGGTATGTATCGAGAAATGTCTTCGTAAAGATGATCAACCAGCAGACCTTCACGCCCACGCGCTGTTTTCTCCGGCCACGCCGTGAGAAGGCGCTGCAATCGCTGCATCTGGCGATGCTCAGAGATATCCTCAATATCTTCCGATTCAGGTGTGATGTAGCGCACAGCCGTTGCAGCATAAATGAATAGTCCGCATGCTTGAGCAGCCAGGCGACTGAGCGGAACGGTATCAAGTCTAGGGAGTGACATGCAGAGGTAGAGGTTGATATCCTTTGTAGCAATGGCAAGAGGCACATCCTGTAGATCACAGACAGAGACGGGCAAGAGAGACTTCGCCAGCTCTACAATCCGAGGATCCTGGCGACTGGTGATAAGGAATTTGAGGCCCTGGAATTTGTTTTGATGAGTCCGAGTCTTCTCGAGAAGATCCTTCAGAAAGGAAGCCCCGCCTCGGTTATCCACCTCATCTAATGCATCCACAACGACCACAAGTGGAGGGAGGCCGCGATGGTCACCAACAGAGGCCTCCCAGGGTGTAATCAGGAGTGTATCAAGGTGATTCTCAAGTGAGGGGAAATTGGCATCAACCTTGGACTCAAGAAGGGCTTGCCGGAAGCTCGGAATTTTCAGTGCGAGTTCATAAGCAATACTGGGAATGATCTTTTCCTGTTGATGGTGGCCGGCAATTTGACGCCAGCAGAAGAAGGAGGCACCAAGGCGGGAAGCTTGACCGTCACCCTCCAAATACCTGCATATTGTGTAGGCAATTGTTGATTTGCCTGTCCCTGCCATCCCACTGAGCCAGTAGACAGGCCGGTCTTGTGATGGATCTTTGCACCAGGATATGATGTTGTCGATGACTTCCTTACGTGTGTCTCCGACACATGGCTTGACCGGGGGGTCACGAAGGAGTTTCGCATATCTGGCGGCTCCAACTGGTTCGAGGCCATCCGAAAGCCGCGTAATCTGTAGGATCCTATGTGTTACACTGACATACTAGATTCGGGAGTCTTACCTCAGTGTTGTCCTGGATACTGTTGGTCTGTCTGAAGTTGGCCAAGTTCAACTCGAGCTGTGATTTCTTCAGATACATCACCCATCATGATGGTGGAAATCACGTACCAGAAAGTTCTTGGTGGCTTCATCAACTTGCCGGAAGATATCCGCTATCTCCTTGGGATGCTGGGCGGAATCCAATGTACGTCGAATCAACCCTTGGTTTTCCATCTCATCAAGCTGTTCCGCAACACTCTTGAGAGTCCTACACAATGTGGCATTCACCAAAAATGAATTAAGTTACGGTCAAATACATACTCGGTAAATCGTTTCAGAGTGGGGTCGATGTCGCGGGGCCGCTGGTTACGTGACAACTCTTCTCCCATAATCTTCAGACGCTGTCCAATGGGCAACAGCAGCTTGGCCATTGACTCCTTGTTCTCGATAACGGCCTGAAATATCAATGAGAAACAGGGAAGAAGGCTGAATATTTACTTACTTCTGCACTCTCAATTATTTTATTGAGTACAGCAATGGGAATCTTGAAGGGGGTGCCCTCGAGGAATGGCTCCACATTCTTAGCAACGAGCTTGAATCCGTTCCACGCGGTCTTGGCATTTCTTTTAACCGTGGTGAATGGATCTTGGAAATAAGGTTCGTGAGGTGAAATAATAGACAATGGTAGGAGCACGGACCTTGAGCTTGAAGCCCTGTCGAGTCCTCGTCTAGAGGAGGGTTTCAAAACCGTACACACACAAACCCGAGATATAACCGACCTGGATTGACCACATTGGACATGGAATTGTCTGGTAGCGCAGTTGTAATTGGGACGGCGGGATCTGCTCAGGGAGTGAGAATTACGGCTGGTTCTAGATTGGTTCAAAGTCGAGATACCATGCTTACCTCGAACGGAAACAGCAGGTGGAAGGGATCCAGCGGCATGACGAGGTGCAGCTTCTAGAGCCGGGCTCGAGCTCGGAATGGGGGGACTTGATGCTGGGAATCCAGGACCCAACGAGTTGGCGCTCGTCGCCACCCCTGGATGCGCGGGCACATTCAGGAGCATACGACATATCTGATTGATCGCACTTACCGTCGATCCGGACGTCGTTCAGTGACCCCGGGGGGCGTAAAGCTGGACGTGTATGAGCATATAGGGAGCCCGTGGAATGAAACCGTTCACACCATGCTGTCCGGCTGCGATTTCATCGCCCTGGTGATGCCCGGAAAGTCTCGGCGTCGAGGCACTGGCCTTCTGCGACGTCGACTTGAAGCGCGCAGGGAGGAGTCTTTTGAAACGGTCTGTCAATCGTGCCTTTGGGGGAGGCTTGGGGTTGGTGCTGGGAGGAGACGGCCCTGCGGGGGGCATGGTGGTGGTCGATAGCAAAGAGTGACACGAGGCATGTCGCGGGAGGCCAGGGCGGCGGAAACACCGGCGTCTGCGGAGCGCCGATAAGCATCCGACACGGTATGTCCATCTCAGCTGTCATTCACGAAACCCAAAGGCCCGGGCCTGATCTGTCCCCATGCGTCCGCAGAACGTCAGTCTCGCTGTGTCAAATGATCAAGCGGAGTGCCAATGCGACTCGGCCGGTCTTGAGCTCGCTCTCGCAACCCGGAGCAACCGCTGGTGTGTGTGCCTTCGGCGCTTCCGGTCAGTACGACATCCCGAAAGAGAGGTCTAAATACATCCACCGCTGGGTTGAGCGAATATAGTTTTCGCCACGCGAGTCTGATTCGGCACCAGATCAGATCAGGATTAGATCTCTTCAACAACAGAGTTAGATGGAGCGGCGCGAGACTCAGTAGCTTGGAACCACATCCTGGAACAATACCCCGTTTAAATAGACCACCTGGGCCTCATGGGTTGAGTCTACTTCGTCACCGCGGGGGACGCCCGGTCGAATTCGAATGAGCTTCTGCGTGCAAGACATGCGCTAGGAACCGAATTCTTTTCGCATCAATTGGGTCGAATTCGACTTCGGGTGGGCCCTGAAAGATGGAGGAAATCGGGCGCGGCTACAGAAGTAATGGGACAACCAGGCCCAAGGCGATTCCTACGTCCTGGTAAAGTCCGGAGTTGACGTGGATGGGCCTCACCTAATTATTTTCTGCCTTCGTAGGTTCACATTCACGCTCAGCGCAGGCTCTGTGAAGGTACTTGGCGATTGTAAGGGTAGTCCAACGACCCCGGTACATTGGCCATTATATTGATAGGAAGTGTTGTAACAGAATAGGCTGCGCGCGGGAACGAGCTCGAAGTCGGATCAACTGAAACACCCCAGAAATGATCGAGTTGACGCAGATGTGAATATCGGGCGCGAATCAGACGCTGGATGAAATGAGATTTATAGTACGGGTGCCGAGAGAATCGCGCACAGGAAGTCGGAGCCCGAGGATTGAATGAAAGAAGAGTGAATAAGGTGGGGGCGTTCAATTGGCGCGTATACTGAGGGGCAGATTTGGCTCGCGGATGGGACGGGGATGGTTTCACGCGAATTAAAGGAGTTGAACGCGGTGTGTCTATACGGAGTTGTGGGCTGCAGTCCGTTTCCCACACGCGACAAAGGAGTGATAGGAGGGACCAGCGCCAGGAGGAGATACGGAGCAGCAGCTCGGCCAGTGGTGCGTGCAGCGGCGCGCCGAAAGTTGCAGTAGACGAGATTATAATGAGGGTGCTTTATCGAGCAGCGCTTGAAACGCCGGCATAACCTACTCAGGCCAGATATGAGGGCTGGAAGAGGAGAATTTGAAGAAGGGAGGACCGAAAGAGTGCCACCGGCTGTCGATGGATGGGCCAGTGGGTCGCCTTGCATTGGACCCTGTTTGAATTGTAGAGAGTTTAATTAGACGGCGTCGGGCGGCAGACGCGTCGTATTGACACTGCCTTGACGGAACAAAACGATCGAAGTGGTGGGAAGGGAGCGGAAGAAGGTGACGGGCATTATGATACCGGCGGATCATTGTTCGGATCAGGTCGCTTCTTGTCCGCTCCTTCGATCTGCATACTCCATTCTCACACAAGATGCCGGCCGAGCGTGCCGCTGCCTTTTCCCGATTCTCTTCGCCGCCCGGGGACCACCGATTGACGCCGAAAAGGTCACAGCGGACATCGCGGATGACAGCATCCCGGAGTTGCCAGCGAAGCGCGCCAGGAAGGATTATCCTGAGCCTCATCGCGGCCGAGATCGACTGGGGGCAATCAGAGATGCGAATAGGGACAAACTGTTCAACGCACCGTCAAGTGGCGCTTTTTGGAAAGAAGTAAAGCGCCTGGCAGACCCCAAACCGAGCCCCATCACTGTTACGGCGGAAAGTCTTCGAGAGGTATTCGAAAAGCGATTGAACCCGCCTAAAATGATGCCTTCAGCGTTTGACGATGTCCAGCATAAAATAAATCAAACCCTGGCTTCTATGATTCCTGATTCAACCGAAGACTCAACTCCAGAACACTTTTTCTCCGCTGAATGGGACGAAGACGATGGAGCTTGGTTGAAAATCATCTACTGGATCACTCACGCGACAGTGCGTCAGGGGAAGATGCTACAACTTACATGGACATCATGGAAATTCCAAACGCAGAGATAGTCCAGCTTTGCAATGAATGTGTGCGCAGAGGGGCCAACCCATCCATATGGCTGAGGACTGCAATTATCGGGATTCTCAAGAAGGGTAAACCTGGCGAGATTCCAGATAGTTACCGCATTATTGCCCTAGAAAGCTGCTTTCTCAAGGCCCTCACCTTGCTCATTCATCGTCGAATTACTCAATGGGCAGCTGCCCGGGGCCTAATTCCAGATTGGCAAAACGGATTCAGAGAAAAATACCGCACCAATAACAACCCGTTCATTCTCCGCTGTGTGCGTGATTGGGCCAAAGCACATAAGAAAACCGTATATGTGGCCGCAATTGATGCTACCAATGCGTTCCCCTCGACAGACCACTGCACAATGTGGCTGAAATTCGCGAGAATGGGAATGGCTGGTCGGATATTTGACTGGTTGCGAAGTACGTATATGACAATGGGCTATTACGTGAAGCACGGCGACTCAGAATCCGCGGAATTCAAGGCATTAATCGGACTACTCACTGGTGATCCTGCTTCCCCTGTGCTCTGGAACCTATTCATGGCGGATCTTGTGATGTTACCTGACCTGGACGACGTGGTTCTGGAGAATGTTCGAATTGCGATGATGGCGCAAGCAGACGATGTTCTACTGATCTCGCTTTCTGCTCGAGGGCTGCGTGCAAAGTTGAGAACTCTCCAAGAGTGGTGTGCCATCAATTTTATCCTGATCAACATGCTGAAAACTGTGGTTTTGATCCTGGGCACAATACCGCATCCCATACCCGTCTTCCTGCTTGGCAACGAAACACTCAAGATCACAGATGAGGAGAAATATGTCGGTGTACACTTGCGTGCGGATACTCAAAATATTTTTGAAGACCACTACAAAGCTAAAGCAGGCACTGCGCGGTACTGCGCACATCGTATCATGGCCATTGAGGACAAGACCGGGAGGCTGACTCCAAAAGAGTTGAAATTGCTCTATATGGCACGGGTAGACTGTCATCTCACCCACGGTTGCGAAATTTCGCCCGACTGCGAAGATGTCCATGTCAAACAACTCTGCGAAGTCCAAGTCTCGTTCATCCGGCAAATGCTCAATCTTCATGGGCGATCCATGCTCATTCCGCTCTACACTGAAACGGGCATTGTCCCCCTTCGAGTTCGACGCTTTATCCTTGTGCTTGGCTACCTCCAGTACCTCTTAGACCTCCTACCCACCCATTTTGCCCGCGCTGCGGTAAACAGCTCCATTAAACTGGCTGCTATGGGAAAAAAATCCTGGGCAAAGGATCTAATGACTGCTGCATCCAAGCTTCCATTCTCATGCCCGCTTCCTGACCTTGCTTCCGCTACGTCGAAATCCGTGCTGGAATATGCAAAATTTGTGGACGCTGCAATGCTGAAATGGATTCAAGGCGAAGTCGACGCTTCAGACAAGCTTTACCTGATCCAGGGACGTCGTGAACCACAAAAAGACAAACCTCCTGCACCACAAACGCTACGTTTACGGCACTACTTATCCATGGTGAAGACCCAGAAGCATCGAGAGGCTCTAACGTCCCTTCTGTTGTCAACCCATCTGCTAGCCGTTGAAATTTTGCGTTGGGGGGATCATATGCAACCACGAGTAGACGATCGCTCTAAACGGGTTTGCAGGTTGTGCAAAATCGATGTTGAAACTCCAGAACATGCTCTATTGGTATGTGACGCCTCTGCCGAGGTGTCGGCCCTACGAGACGTGCAACTGTTCAAAACTGCACCAATCTTGCGCCCACTCATGGATGAACAAAATTTAATTGAGTTCTTTAAATCCATGGTTTATGAAAGATCAACAATCGCTCTCGTGGCTAAATTTGCGTATGAAGTTCTTGAGGTTTTCTATGCTACCCCTGTGTATCGGCCTGCTGTCTGAACGAAGGTGGCAATGTTAAGTTAACATGTTTGCTTCTAGATATCGACCGGGTTCTACCGCGTGACAGGAGACTGGGTGCGTGAGCTCGGCTCGGGAGGTATTTAGAGGTCGGGGACGATGGAGTACATAACTTGCCTGTAGTACTCCGGGATACTTCTCGAAACCGGTGTTCCTAAGCGGGACCGTGCCGTGTAATGCTACCTACCTACCTACCTACCGAATTCTGCTCCATCATCTCGTTCGTCGCCAACGAATTTTCCCTACGTGATGCCATCATTATTCTCTCAAACTCTCCCACTTCGCGCCCGCCGCATCCAGCTGCACATTGTGAGCTCGCCCGCCGCGTTGGTCCGGTGCCCGGTTGACCGACTTCGCTCTCTTTACATGGACTTCGTGCCCAAGTTCCGCCGCTTCGTGAAGCTATTTCCGGGAATTCGGCGGCCTCCTTCGCGCCGCGTCATACAACTTTGCTCTCGATGACGCTCACCACGTTCTTCCACCCACCGCGCCGGCAACCCACTTCGCAGTGCCGCCACCTCCCAAGTCGCGTACCGAGGAGTTGCCCGTATCGAACCCCGCACATTCGACCGGTCCATCCCGTTCACATTGACGTTCGATGACGCCGACGCGACGCGTTTGTGTGGTGCTGTATCGCGGCCTTCGCACGGATCATCCCGGCACCTCCCTTCTTTCTTTTGACGTCGTCACCATCCCCGCATCCGCCTACCTCCGCGCATCCTGCCGCGCCAGTCGTTCAACCCCGTGGCCTACGTTTCACTTTGCCCACCGTAGTAAAGATGTGGCGCGTCAAGATATCCTAAGCCACCGTCCTCGACCACTCATTGCATTACCCCCTGCCCCGCCGTTATCTGCCCAGATTCACCCTGCCGTTCCGCCGCTATCCCGCACAATTCATTCCTCTCATGCACGATTCATGCAATACCCGATCCGCAATCTGCGACATCGTACCACGGCTTCCACAGTTGAGATATGTTCCATGTTTTCCATTTCCGCTATGGATATCCTCCTACCCCATTCCTACTCGCTGCTTGCGGCACCGAACATCTACAACTGCCCCATCGCTCTAATTGTGAGCTCGTCGCTCATCCTCTGCCGCCCGCTCTTGTGACTCTTATGACAGCCAACGCGTCCTGCGGACTTTCATTCGTGGGGCTGCCTTTCGGATGAGCACACCGCGCGGATCCATACCTACCACCCGAGGCCCGCTCTCGCTCGGAATCTCGCACTATTCCTTAACTCTGCCACGACAATCTCCGCCGACTCTTATTCTCGTCGCTCAATGGGTTATCTCTAGGATACTTGCCGGAATCATCCTCAGATCCCCAGCATCCTCTTGCCTGAGTTCTTTCTCCACCACCCGTGCGTGGCAACACTCATGAATGCCGACATATCTGCACTGCATCCTGCCTCCACCTCGTACCATTGCCGCGAGTCCGGCACGCGGATCTACGCTGCCTTCTAGCCAACCATCTTCGCTCTTCCGCAGGTGAGCGCGCCCCGCTCCCCGGCGCGATGAATGTCCACAGAGGCCCCGCACGCATCCACGCGCCCCACCCCTGGGGATTTTCCCTACCTCGATCGTGCCCATGACTCGCTGCTCCAACTTCGGTCCCACAAAGCCCTCAACTTGCAGGAACGACATATTCAAGAGTGGGCGCCGCGAGAACACGCCTGTCATGGCGCGTACGTCCGTTCTTCCGTTCCACAGCTCTGATCCAACATCTGCGTCACCCACCGCCGAGCACATTGAGCCCCTGATTCACAGTACATATTTCTCATTCTGCTCTGTGGCTATTATACTCTGCCTCAATCTCCCTTTTATCAGTGGCCCCGGACATTCCTCCACATCGCACACCAAATATATTATTCCTGCTTGGTAGCGCCACAGTGAATGATTCGGCTCAGCGCCTCGGCTCGTTTCTACCTCAACAACGCACCACAGAGACGCTCTTCGCGGAATACGACTGGGAACAGCACGCCCTGGGAACTCACACTCGCACCCGATTTTCTCAATCAAAGCTAGAGGCATGGCTATCAACTTCAACTGCGCTCACCGTTGAATGGAGCTTCCTCAAGTCAACAACGCCTCGATGGCGGATCGTGGCTGACCGCACTTGCGCTCCGTAACAATAGAGCCTGCCAGCATTCCTGCAGGAGACGCATGTACGGACGTTGTTTAAATAGAGGCGAGCGCGGCGCGAATTGATTTGGACAGTAGTATATAGTATATCTTAACCTGAAAACAAGCATATACAGAGGGCCCGAGCGCATGAAGTAATCGTGCGAATACTCTCGGGCGGCGAGCACTGGGCTACGCGTAACAGAACGGGAGTTTCACCGGTGCAAGGGAGGGAAGGAACGCGCGGTGCTGCGCATCCGCAACCTTCATCGCGTACCAGGAGTCACCACCCTCGCATCGCCGCAAAAAATTGTCCGCGACGCTCGCCAGGGTTGGAACACTGCCGTATAGAACACAAGCACGGCGAAGCAGACATCCCGGCCGCCTCCGATGGAGGTGCGCTCGAGTAGCTCCGACGCGCGAATCGCTGGTACGCGCACGCGAACACGCAGGAACAGCCTGTGGCATTTGCAACCGCGCTACATACCAATTCCTTCCGTTCGCAGCGCGCAGACTACCTCAGCACTTGCGAAAACGCTGCACTCGAGTGGCGCCGATGCCCGCTGTCCAGCACGAGGTTCGCGCTTGCTCGCAAGACTCAGGCGCAACACACGCAGCACACGACACATCCTGGCACGAGCCCCTAGACACAACTCGACCGCGGCGCATACACCACCGACGTCGGCGTTCGACACAGTGGTCAATGATCTCTCCGGGATCGCGGGATATGAACGGCGAAGCGCTTGCACATCGGGCGCGGGGGCATGCCACTCGCGATCGTGTGGTTGGAGTTGACGCAAAGGGCGCTAGATGCGCGAGGATCTCCCGTGCGCGCGGGAGCACGGGCATACCCTCACACGCCTTATATACGCGTGCCACTCGCCGTTGCCACTCGCACCACTACACACACTCAACATACTGCCTCGCACACAATCCACAGAAATCATGCAGAGAAATAGACACGAAACGAGGAACTCACCATCCCCCGCGCACAAATCGAGCTTATTGCCCACCAGTATACAGCTAACATGGGCGTCCGCGCACGGACGGCTGCGAGCCAGTTGCGCACGTTCTCAAAGCGGCGCGAGGTGAAATCGTAGACGAGGAGGCAGCCTGCGTGGATCGTGAGCCGAGCGAGCGATATGGGGAGAGCGCGAGCGAACTTGAGAGAGGGGGGGGGGGACGGAGGGAAGGAAGATGGACGGGAGAGAGGGACGCACCGGTGGCGCCGCGGTAATACGAGGGCGTAATGGAGCGGAAGGACTCAGTCCCCGCGGTATCCCAGCACTGCAGCTTCACCACCGTCCCCTCCGCGTCCGGCAGGGTGATGAACTGATTTCGACGCCCAGCTGCATTGTACACCAACCAGCCTCTCTGCCTAAGTGCATGT
This sequence comes from Mycena vulgaris, assembly GCA_029204335.1. Taxonomy (NCBI): domain Eukaryota; kingdom Fungi; phylum Basidiomycota; class Agaricomycetes; order Agaricales; family Mycenaceae; genus Mycena; species Mycena vulgaris. The sequence goes on along the minus strand of JARGYA010000759.1, from coordinate 33,479 downwards.
GAGAAAGGGACGCACAGTCGGATCCGAATTCGCGAGGAACCGCCGGTCGGTGAGGCGCACCAGCAGCGAAGTGATCCCTTTCGTTTCAAGCCAGGGAGGCCCGGAGAGGGAGGCGCACCGGTGATGATGATTTGAGGACGTAGTGCCATGCTGGGTTGGTCATTCTCAAGGCACTTTCAAGGGAGATGCAAGCAGAGGAGCTTGAGAATCACGAAAGCAGGAGGACAAGGAACGAATGACGTATGTAAAGGCAACGCGGGGGACCACGTGTCGGGAGATGCCGGCCGATCGTGCCGATCTCTTTCTGCTCCCGCCGTCGTATTCTCAAGCTTCAAGCCTTTGAAAATCTCCAAATACATGCTCAGACGACTCGGTGGCGAATGGTTTCGCTTCCGCTCCACATACCCAGTTAGGTTTGCTGTTATGCGGAAAGCGCCCGTTCAATTCGGGCTCGAGTCTTTCAGGGTCCGACACCTCTTTTTTCTTCCGCCTACGCTTTGGCTGTCCTCGAGCTCTCGTTTGCGTCTCAATCCTCGTCCCTCTTTGGATTCAACACTCGTCTGGCTTCTCAACGGAACAGGAAGCTTACAGGGAACTCTGCTTCGGTTTCACGTTGTGGGGAAGGCGATTCGAGTCGTAGTATCTCTCTCGCTCCCGGTTGTAGCTCCCTGATTCTCCCAACTTGGTGACATAATGATCTTGGTCCCAATTAATTTAACAGGTCAAGCCAACTATCCGCTTCATCGCTGCACTGCGAATGTATGGATTTCTAATATTGATTCAGCGGACGTTCAACCCTTTTACCGACTCGGTGGCGGATGGTCTGCGTCTGTGCTCCTTGAGGTTGAATATTTTTTGATGATCGGCAGAGGCCGCCCGTTCAATTCGGGTCCAGGTCATGGCTTCATGCTCGTGTCTTTTTCTTCCTGTTCGTCCCCTTGCTTGAATCCAACATTTCCAAGGCCCGGGACGCACCTCATATCGTTGAAACTCAGCACTGAAAAGGCGCATGGGGATCTCAATTGCCACTGGAATGTTCCCGACGTCAAACTGGCGCGGATATTCAGGTGGCTTTCCTTGATTGTACAGACTCGTTAGCGGATGGTCTGCCTCTGCATCCCAGAAAAATCCTCAATCCCGCATCCCAGCAAGAGTCACCCGTTCGATTTGGGCCCGTGTCGTAGATTCTCAGTCGGTGAGCTCACCGTTTCTCCGTCTACATCGCTGTCTTCAGGCCTTCGTTGGCGCCTCGATTTTCTTCCATCGTGCTGCTCCGCTCGGTGAATTTCCCAAACCTCTGACTCCGCTACAGAACGCGAAACTCTCCTTCCATTTCGGCACCCGAGCTGTGCAGTCTGCCTCGCCCTCAATGCCGTCTCCCTGATTCGAACAAACTTGGTGACCTGATGATCCATGTCGCGATTTAATCAAGTATCTCTCCATCGCTGGATTGCGAATTAATATTTCTAGCATTTATCCAAGACACTTTCAAGCCTTTACCGACTCGGTGGCGGATGGTACGCATCTGCCTCGCTGCTCCCCAATGTGCTTCATTTGGTGCGACAGAACTCCTCTTGTTGTCGGCACCCTTCGCACGAGAGGGAGGCGCACCAGTGATGATGAATTTGAGGATGTAGTGCCAGGCGGGGTTGGCCAATTTATTCAAGTGCTTTGTAGGGAGATTCAGACGGAGAAGCTTTAGAACCGTGAAGGCAGGAGCAGGAGGAGGACGTTCGACGATACCTATGTACCGGGGTGGAAATCGCACAGAGCGTCCGTCCAACTCCATGGGCAGTACAGCGCGGTGACGGAGGTGCAGCGGAGCGTCCACATTCGCCTCGTGGACGGCGAAGGGCGCGTTCGCGCTCAATGTTGAAGCCATGGAACAGCTCGAAGAGGCGTGGAATGTCAAAAAGCTGCGTCACGGTGTCCAGTGCAAGCGTCCGCGCGCCGCCATGTAACGGCCGGAGGTTGTGGTGGAACGGACCCTGCTCCGAGCGACCGTATGAGATGCGCGAGGTCGCGAAGTCCACATGCCCGGGGTCGGTGAAGCGGAGGAGTGATGTGAGGGTGGGGGAGTTTAACCGCGGGACGAGGCACGTTGCGGCAGCCGTCCAGGGCAAGGCGCTAGACGCAAAGCAGCAAGAGGCGGTCATGTGGTGGAGGAGAAGAAAGGTAAGTACAGCCACAAATCACGCCTCACGAATCGCCGGTGTGAGTCACGGTCACAACCCTCTTTGCAGAAACCACCACCTTGAAAGATGGCTAAAGATCCACCCATTTTCCCGGCGTTCCCGTTCGACGTGGAGCGCATTATACTCGAGATGACTGCTCTTTCCCGCCCTGTATCTATCCCCGCGCTCATGCTTGTGGCCTGGCGCGTCAAGGATTGGTAACCCGCCGCCCCGATTTCTCTGGAACCATCTCATGGCTCATCCAGGGTCGAACCGTGGCTCTATCGTACACTTGTCATCGGAACGGACACAATCGATGGAATTCCTCGCTGTGACATGGAAACTTTCCGCCGCATCGCGCGCACCAAGCCACCGTTCTTTCTGCGCGACTCTGTGCGCAATCTGATGGTTTACTCCGTCCCAGCAGAAGACGCACAGCATATCACCTCTTTGTGCTCCGCCGTGGAAAACGTCTACATCGTCCGAAGCGATGACCGTAGTCTCGCCACAGTGATTGATAGCATACCCCTCACCCATCTCTATTGTGATATGTTCGTATTCGACTCAGCCCGGTTCCTAGGCTCATTCACTCAAATCACCCACTTGGAACTATTCGGCGAGGCCTGGTTGATGACCATGTACAATGTCAACTTGGGGCGCTCGGAGTCTGACTGGTTTGGTTTGAGCAAGCTCCCACACCTCACCCACCTCGCGTTCAATGGCGGGATAGCGCTCCCACCTCGCACCCTATTTGAATCGCTACACGCGCTGATCATTTTCGTCGACACTGTGCCGACGTACCAACCCGCGGCCCTCGCACGTGTTTTGAACACCCCGCACTTTGTGATGATGCCGATGGGGAGCTTGGAATGGACCTGCGGTTCTTCGCCTATGAGCGCGTTTCTGTCACTGCACTCTGCACCGTAATGAGCTCCATATTCTGCATGAGTCAGCACCCTGCTCTACACTCCGAGAACGTCCTTAACATTGTGTCCATCCAGTTTTATTCTTTGCCTTCATCGTTGTTCGGTGCCCCGACAGGCAAGAGTTTGCATCTATTTGGATTGTTATGTGCCTCGGTTCGGGAATCACGCCCCTCGGGGGGATGCAGACAGTTTGCCGATCTTCGCGCTGGAGTTTTCTCGGGTCGCGTTTCCGCAACATCCTCGAATCCCATGTCATTATACACCCCTCGGACTGGTCCCTCGCGCCACGTTTACAGCTCATCCTAAGCGGTGTTGCTGGTGCATGCAATATGGTATCGACGAGTGAGTTTACCGGGCTTCCCGTCGACAATGCTTATGCTCCCAGCAGCAATCTTGTTCTATAAATACGAAACCCATACGCTCAGCGATGAGATTTGCTTTGCACTTTGCTTCGCTGGCTCGACAATTGGATCCATGGTCGTCGTATACGTCGCATGCGGTCTTGGTAAAATGGCTAGGCGCCTGAGATGATCTTCCTCTTAGCTTGGGATGTTTGATACACCTGATTGTACTCTTGAAACATTTCTTGATCGCATGCATGTTAAATATCTTCGTCGGCGATCCTAACCCGCCAATAATTCGTAGTCAGGAAGTCAGGAAACTTACGGCGCTCCTGTCGATACTAAGCACCAACTCAGCTTCGGATACAAATGGTACATCCACAGCACAGTCGGGATCTCGTACACCTCGGTCGGTGATTTAGGTTGAGATTTTATCAGTGACAGCTGGAGCTGTGGATGCCGGCATGAGCACGATATCGGATGCGCGGTGATTGCGAGGCAACGGTCAGGCATCGTAGATGCACTGTGGGCGGATGTAATTAAATAATGTCGATCTGCGACAGGCTGCCGCGGGCGGGAGGTGTATAGTAAGGCATATGGTGCGGACGCGGGTGCGGTTCCGGCACATTGCATTACAGTGCTGAGTGCACCGAGCGCGAGCGGCGACGTCGACGCCCAGGAAGACTACATGCACATGGGGCCTTTGTTCGGGAGTCCCACCAAGCACACTTTGAATTATGAATCCTGCACACCCCCCCCGAGTCCTGTAGTGGCACTACCGCAGCACCGGCCTTCCAATTGCGCCTCAAACCCCAAAGTCAAACCCAAACACGGGCCGGGACGAGCTACCATACATTCCCTGCCCAGCATCGCGCAGGCGGGATTGCGGGATTGGTGTGATTTACTGTTTAATGTGTAGATGGAATTTGAGGACATACATACACCCGGGGACGGCCTTGCAGAACCGACATCCCCCGATATTCCTGCGTTATTATGATATCACAGCGATACATCTGACAGTGCAGGCATTCTTGGAACCTATAGGCTATGCCGAGGCAAATAATCAAAGGAACGAATGCCCGGGGTTGAAACGTTGACACGCAAAGTCTTCATTCAATCTGATTGACCACTAGTAGTTGACTAGGTGATTCATTAATTGCTTTGTGGACCTGCGGGCCGACGCCTCACGGCGCGTAATGATCGGCGCGGGGACGTGGGATAAGACGGAAATTCGAGTGGGGGTTAATCGGGTGCGGCAGCCTAGCTGAGTGCTTGTGTGCAGCTTCACGGGCGGGGCGACGAGGCGGACATCAGTACCAGGTGGCACTGCAAAGCATCGTTCGCAGTCGAATCTCCTGTAATACTAGGACGCGAGACATGAAAATCCCAACTGAGATACGAATTGAACCTCGACTGAGGTCAGACGACTGCTGTGGTTTAAGGAAGTAGAACATGCTGCTGCTGTGTGCTTGAACCTTGAAAGATCTGTCACACGACAATGGAGGCTCGCAACACCGCTGACATTTAGGGCTGAATCCCGGTCGAAACAAATCAACCTCGTACACCGCCTCGGAGAGTGAGACTGAGAACAACATAGAGCAGGAAATATATCACCGCTGACACCCAAGGCTGAATCTCGCTGGATAATAACCGAAATAAAGGACCCTCGCATCGCCGCACGCCGCTCGGAATAAACCTCGCACCTGCACGCCGCTCTAAATAGCTCTAAATGACCGCCCCTCGTATCACTGACGCCTGAACCTCGTCCGATGCGTATCGAGGGAACCACCGCATCCTGGGCTTCCATATACACTCGGCGGATTAATTTAATTGCAGCCGAGGATATTGTCAGGGTTATATTTGCAGAAGTATCAAGGGTGAGAGCTCGAGTCGGCTACCTGTGCTCCGCTCCTCAGCCCAAGAGGGAGGAGATCCGGGTAAATAATTTACTAGTACTCGTCCTCGAATGCACCGTGGTGCGGGGACCAGGCCAGCGAGATCGCAAACAGAAGACTCACGATGTCGATGTCGGCGAGGGTGGCAGGAGGATGTTGTCCACTATCAGGCTGGGGCATCTTGATCCACCGAATCGGTCTCGCGTCTGGCGCTCGCACGCGCACACACACATCTGCACCCGCGCCCTACGATGAGGAGCGCGCGAGCGCCCTACGGCGCGGAAGACTGCGCCCACGCTCGTACCCGCCCGCCCTACGATACGCAGCACCCACGGACGCAGACGCGGAGTACGACGAACGGCACGTTGGCGAACGCTCGCACACACGCGCCGCACGCACAGACACACGCCGACGCAGGCGTTCGCACCCGCATCCGCCCGCTCATCGACGAGCGCTCGCACACGCCCGCACGCCCTACATACGCACACACGCCCGCACGCGCGCCTACGACGCGCAGCACTGCGCGCGCGGCGCCACCACCGGGAGCCCGCGCCGGGGGTGGAGAGCTCTACGCCGGGGGACTGAGGAGATGTTAGCTTCGCGTGCTAAAAGAGGGGAGAGAAGAGAAAAAGAAGGGGGGAGATGGAGGCGCAGGCGCGGAGAGGATGGAGGGTTATAGCAAGTGTAAGGAGAGCAAGGGAGGGAGGAAGGCAGTGGGAGGCGGGAGGAAGGGGGAAGGGGAGGAAGAGAAGAGAAGACGGAGGGAAAGGAGAGAGGCGGCAAGAGCGAGAGAGCGAGTAAGAGGAGAGCGAGAGAAGGGCGGGATCCAGGAAAGAAGGGCGGTGATAGAGGACGAGAGCGGCGATAGAGGAGCGGAGGGGTTGCGGTTATCGCAAGCGCACGAAAAAGGAGGGGAGACGGCGGGGGAAGGGGAATAAGGAGGAAACAGAGGGTGAGGAACGGCGTGCGAAGGAGGGACGGGGAGGGGGAGGGGGAGGCCGGGGAGGGTGACAGGTGTGAGCGTAAGGAAGAGAGGGGGAAATGAGACAGGAGGCAGGGGACGAGGGGGAGGGAGGCGGTGGCGGTTATCGCATCCGCAAGCGCAAGGAAGGGAGCGGAGGTCGGGGAGTGGCGGGGAGGGAATGTGGGAAGAGGGCGGGAGGAACAGAGCGGGAAGGAGAGGCGAGGGGAGAGAAGAGCGAGAGGAGGGCGTGGAGAAGGGAGGGGTGACGACAAAGGGTGGGGGGAAAGATTGGGAGGGGAGGGGTCAGTGGGGGGGGGGGAGGGGGGCAGTGGGGGCGGGGAGGGACCAAAGGACAAACTTACCCGACTATCAAGCAGCCCCTCCTCGGCGGCGAGGAGCGCGCCCTCGGCGGCTGACACAGTGCGCTCGGATTTTAGAAGCGAGGGGTGTGAGTACGCATGTGGATGAAGACGGTACGCGGGGCGGGGGAAACGGAATGCAAGTGCTCTGCAAGGGACGCAACGCCAGACCGCGGAGCTATTGCGCGCAGCTGCAGACGACTGGCAGGCGGTGCGCATGCCACGTCCTCCGCCAACGAATTTCCGCGCAGTCTTGCCGTGCGCAGGAACACTCGCAGCGCTCGACGCAGTAGGTGCGCATAGCTTCCCCCGCGGCGCAGCGCCAGCGCAAAGATCTGCGGGACCGCGCGTCCGCCGCGCTGCGGCCCAGCCCTCGGCATGCGCCGCTGGGTAGTGCTCCCAACATCCTCCGGTGTACGCGATCGCGCCCGCGGACAAAGGGAACAGAAAAGGAGGAACTCACCATCGCCCTCGCACAAATCCACCTTGTTCTCGACCAAGATACAGCTGATATGCGCGTCGGCGTGGGCGCGCACGTCTGCGAGCCAGTTGCGCACGCTCTCGAAGGAGCGGCGCGAGGTAACATCGTAGACCAGTAGACAGCCTGCATAACATCGTGGGCTGCGTGGGCTGCGTGAGCTGCGTGAGCGGGATGAAATGAAAACCTAGAGAGTGAGAGAGTGCGCACCCGCAGTGCCGCAGTAATACGAGCGCGTGATAGAGCTGAAAGACTTAGTGCCTGCGGTGTCCCAGCACTACAGCTTCACGACTCCGCGTCCGGGAGGGTGGTGAGCTTCGAGCCCCACATCCAGCTGCACGATTTATCCTACCAGCCTTCCTCTCACTGAATGGAGGCCAGGAAGAGGCATACAGTGGGATCCGGATTCGCGAGGAAGCGCTGGTCGGTGAGGCGCACTGGTGATGATAAATTTGAGGACGTAGTCAAGGCAACGCGGGGATCACGTGCCGGGAGATGCCGGCGGAGCGTGCCGCCGATGCGTTTCTGCTCCCGCCGTCATGTCGCCCTAAAGCTTCAATCACGCCTTTGAAAGACTCCAATTACATTCTCATCCAGTATAAGGTATCAACGACTCGATGGTGAAGGGTTTCGCGTTGCCTGCGCATGGGGAGCGAGAATATTAGGTATTGTGTGGAAGGCGGCCGTTCAATTCGGGCCCGAGTCTTGAACAGCACGAGAAAGTTTTGTCTCCTCTCGACAAAGCTCTGTTCCTGTCTTGCTCAACCGGATAATGGAATCCAGAGCGCTCCAAAAAGAAATTATTCCCTCAAACTATACAGTCAATACTAGAATCATCTGGCCCCCAACTCTCCCTCTTCCGCAACTCTGCAGCTGATCTCGCTCGTCATCCGCTCTCAGTGATTATCTTGAGATAATAAAGAAAGTCACCGGTGCAATTTAATTCAGCACTTCACTTCAAGCATCCGCCTCGTCGCTGCATTGTGAATGCATATTTCTAGCATTTATTCAGCGCACCTTCAGCTTTCAAGTCTACTACCGACTCGGTGGCCGATGATCCGTCTCTCCTGTGTTCCGTCACTCCACCTGTAGCCAGCATGCGATATAACGCACACGTTCGACTTGGGCCCCGAGTCATAATCAACTACCGGTTGTTTTGTTGATCCTCGATGCCCCAGATGCTCGCGCTGGTCCCGGAGGACTTCTCTGCGAAAACACGATGTACTGGGCGGGTCTTGCAGAAGGAGCAGGAGCCAGTTCGACTCGAGCCCGAATCTTCCAGGTCTGTTTCTATCCTGTTTCCTGCCTCAATGACTCGACGGTCCCACATCCAACCTCGCAAAACCCGCCGAACCTGTGAGGCCCGTTCCATCTTCACTCCGTTTTCCTCTCAACGGCCACGGCGGCCTTCTTTTCGAATCCCACTGAACTAGAGAGGGAAATAGTCACTCGTGTACCGTTGTTTACTCCCGTCCATTGTGCAGTGCAACATGGCTGAAGGAAATACATTAGTCCCAGTCGATAGCCTGGAGTTTTCAAATGACACCCCTATCGTCCTTCGCGCCGAAGACAGTATCTTCCGCGTCATTAAGTCGATCCTGGCAGCGTGCTTGCCAATAGGCCCAGCACTCGTCGAATCGTTCATGAAAGTCCCACAGAGCGACAAAGCGGTGGAGGAAGCCCCATTATCCGCATTAAAGACTCCGTAGACAACGTCCAGCCATTTCTTCGGCCATCTTGTGGTTTTATGTCCCCGCGTCTGGTCCACGCTGCGAATTTCTAATATTTTGTTAACTACTTTTTTTCCGTGGCTTAATACCTTTACATATATTGAGGGAGAAGTCGTGTGTTGACTGAATCATAGTTTGCCCATTGAATGTCTTTTCTATCAAGGTCAGTCATATTACTTAGATGCCTTTCTATACCTTAGGATTTCCGGGCGTGGAATGGCATTGAAGGGCCGGAAGTCATATATTGTCCGAGTCATGAAAGCTGATAGCACTAACTACTTACTACGACTACACATTGCCATTTCGGTCATAACATTGAGCCCATTCCGTACCGAGGGCTGCATTGGTGAGGTCCACTGTGACGCGACCCTGAGAGGATATCACGAGACATTGCGGACTGTGAAGGAAGCGGCACATGTCGGGAGAGAGCCATAAACATCGAGTATTGTTGGAGGAGGTGATCCATCCGTCAGATGACACATGCCACGCCGCATTCGCTGTACCTAGGATATACATTAGAGAGGAAGGCGGTGGGAGGCGGGAGGACCTACCGAGGGCGGAAAGGTTCCAAATGCGCACAGTCTTGTCCAATGAACCAGAGATGGCACGCAACCCATCCGGAGAGAAGGCCACGGAGCGCACATAGTGCTCGTGGCCATCCAGCTGTGTCAACTGCGTCCCAGTGGACACATCCCAGATTCGCATTGTCTTGTCATTTGAGCCAGAGATGGCATGCAGCCCATTCGGAGAGAAAGCCACCGAACACACGGAGCCCTCATGCCCATCCAACTGTTTCAACTGCTTCCCAGTTAACACTTCCCAGATTCGCACTGTCTTGTCATCTGACCCAGAGAGGGCTCGCAACCCATCCGGGGAGAAAGCCACTGAGTACACCCAGTCCGCATGTCCATCCAGCCGTTTCAACTGCTCACCAGTGGAAACATTCCAGACTCGCACTGTCCTGTCGATTGAGCCCGAGAGAGCCTGCAACCCATTGTATGAGAAGGCCACCGATTTAACACCGTTGTTGTGTCCATCCATCTGTTTCAACTGCTTCCCAGTGGCTACATCCCAGATTCGCACTGTGTTGTCATCTGACCCAGAGATGGCATACAACCCATCGGGAGAGAATGACACTGACCACACCCTGTTTTGATGCCCATCCAGCTGTTTCAACTGCTTCCCCGTGGCCACATCCCAGATTCGCACTGTCTGGTCACTTGACCCAGAGATGGCATGCAACCCATTCGCAGAGAAAGCCACTGAGTGCACATAGCCAGTGTGTCCATCCAGCTGTTTCAACTGCTTCCCCATTGAGACATCCCAGAGTCGCACTGTCTCGTCGTCTGACCCAGAGATGGCATGCAGCCCATCCTGAGAAAAAGCCACTGAGCATACTGTGTCCTGATGCCCATCCAGCTGTTGCAACTGCTTTCCAGCGGAGACATCAATGTCACTGTTTTGTCCATTCAGCTGGTTCAACTCCTTCCCGGTTGAGACATCCCAGAGTCTCACTGTCTTGTCGTCTGACCCAGAGATGGCACGCAACCCATCTGGAGAGAAATCCACTGACCACACTCGCTTCTCGTGTCCCTCCAGCTGTTTCACCTGTTTCCCAGTGGCCACATCCCAGATTCGTACTGTCGTGTCATCCGACCCAGAGATGGCATGCAACCCGTCCGGAGAAAAAGTCGCTGAGTTAACACCGTTTCTGTGTCCATCCATCTGTTTCAACTGCTTCCCAGTGGCCACATCCCAGGTTCGCACTGTCTTGTCATCTGACCCGGAGATGGCATGCAACCCATCCGGAGAGAAAGCCACAGACCACACTCTCTCCTCATGCCCATCCAGCTGTTTCAGCTGCTCACCAGTGGGAACATTCCAGAGTCGTACTGTCCTGTCAGCTGAGCCCGAGAGAGCCTGCAACCCATTGTATGAGAAGGCCACAGATTTAACACCCTTGTTGTGTCCATGCATCTGTTTTAACTGCTTCCCAAGGGCCACATCCCAGATTCGCACTGTCTCGTCATCTGAACCAGAGATGGCATGCAACCCATCTGGAGAGATGGCCACTGACCACACCTTGTCCTCGTGTCCATCCAGCTGTTTCAATTGCTTCCCAGTGGCCACATCCCAGATTCGCACGGTCTTGTCATCTGACCCCGAGATGGCATACAACCCATCTGGAGAGAAAGCCGCAGAGTTAACATCGCCCTCATGTCCATCCAGCTGTTTCAACTGCTTCCCAGTGGCTACATCCCAGATTCGCACTGTGTTGTCACCTGAACCCGAGATCACATACAACCCATCAAGAGAGAAATCCGCTGAGTACACTGGGTCTTCATGGTGTAGCTGTAGTAATGGACCTGTTACATTCAGGAGCGCAACAACCAGAGGAATCCTTGGAAATCTTTCATGCCATGACTTCATCAAGTTTGAGTGTTGAGGTGACGCAGCAAGTGCAGAGAGATAGAGATGTGGGGTGGACTCTGCCATGCTGTTACTTCCAAATAAGGTTGCCAGGTTCTCTGCTGCAACGAGGTTCATCACCAGTTCTGCCGTAACATCCTGTGGGTGGGAAGTAAGTACCTGAATTGTTCATCATACTAGGACATACCCTTCCGATCCAGCGATGTGCTGTCAACAGTGATTTATAACACTCATTCATTGGCTTGAGGAGGTTCATTGCTTCAAACCAGAAGAGCAACCGCTCATTGAGCCATCTCTTCACCAGCGTAACAATACCCTCCCGCTTTGTCTGGTCCTCAGTCTGGATTTTCGAAAGGTGTGCTGCCCAATGGCGACAAGCATACCGCAGTGTGGATGAGATGCTTTGTTTAATGCGGCTGGATAGATCTGGTATCTCGGAATCATTTAGGAAGGATGATGGCAGCTCACAAATGTTGAACCGGAGGCCATCCATCAGGCGGAAACAAGTTTTGGCCAGGTGGACTTGTACCTCAGGAGACAGACATCTGATTGCAGCATGCTCCTGATTGACAAATCGGGAGGGGTCACCCATGAAGTCAACAAAGGACTTGTGGTATGGGTATATATGCCCGGAGGGGGATAGATAAAGGACAGAGTGCAGGGCCCGCCTGAGAGCTAGGACCTCCTCCTTTGATGTGGCCTTGAAGGACAGTTGCGGAATGTCTGAAACCAGCAGGGGTTCCTCGGCACAAAGAATGGTGTGTAGGATGGATAGCGGCTCCTCGCGATCACACTCTGCTTTCTTCGAAAGATAGGTATCCAGAATCTCTTCATAAAGATGATCTACCAGGAGACCTTCAGGACCACGTGCTGCTTTGCTGGGCCATGCAGTGGCGAGACGCTTCAATCGCTCCATCTGGCGACGGTGAGAGGGGCCTTCGATATCTTCTGATTCAGGAATGATGTAGCGGACAGCCGTGGCTGCATAGATAAATAGCCTATCAGCCTGCTCAGCAAGTTGATGGAGCTCAGGAGCGGATTGGAGTCCAGGAAGGGAACTCTGGAGGTAGGAGTATATGTCCATGTTGGCGATTTCACGAGGCACCTTCTGCAGGTCACAGGCAGGGAGAGGAGAGTCTGAATTTGCCCCTTCTACTACGTCTACGATCCGAGGATCTTGACGACTAGTGATCAGAAACTTGAGACCATGGAACTGGTCTTGATGGGTTCGAGTCTTCTCGAGGAGATCCTTCAGGAAGGAAGCTCCGCCTTTCCCCTCCAGCTCATCTAATGCATCCACAACCACCACAAGGGGGGGAAGGCGTTGATGGTCACGGATAGATGCCACCCAAGGTTTAATGAGTAGCATTTCCAGATATTTCTCCAGCGAGGGGAGATTGGCATCGACTTCAGAATCAAGAAGTGCTTCCCGGAAGCGCGGAAGTTTCAGTGCTAATTCATGAGCAATGCTGGGAATTATGTTTTCCTGCTGATGGTGAGCTGCAATCTGCCGCCAACAGAAGAATGAGGCACCAAGGCGGGAAGCTTCACCGTCATCCTCCAGCTGCTTGCAGATTGTGTAGGCAATTGTTGATTTCCCTGTTCCAGCCATCCCACTGAGCCAGTAGACAGGTCGCTCCGGGGATGTATCTTTGCACCAGGAGATGATGTCTTCAATGACTGCCTTGCGCGTCTCTCCAACACAAGGCTTGAGCGGGGGGTCACGTCGGAGTCCCTCATGCCTGGCCTCCTGAATTAGTTTCAGCCGGCCATCCGAAAGTCGCGTAATCTGTAGGATACTATGTGTTACACTGGCATCCTAGATTCGGAATTCTTACCTCAGTATCCTTCTTGATGCTGTTGGTCTGTCTGAAGTTGGCCAAGTGCAACTCAAGCTGTGAGTTATTCAGGTACATCACCCATCGTGGTGGTGGACATTGCGTACCAGAAAGTTTTTCGTGGCTTCATCAACCTGGCGAAAAATATCTGCGATGTCCTTGGGATGCTCGGCGGAATTCAATGCACGTCGAATCAGCCCTTGATTATGTATCTCATCAAGCTGCTCCTCAGCTCTTTTCAGAGTCCTACACAACGTGAAATTCACCAAAAAATGAATTAAGTTACGGTCGAATACCTACTCGGTAAATCGTTTCAGAGTGGGGTCGATATCGCGGGGCCGCTGGTTACGTGACAACTCTTCGCCCATAATCTGCAGACGCTGTCCAACGGGTAACAGGAGCTTGGCCATTGACTCCTTGTTGTCGATCACGGCCTGAGAAAATCCCAATGAGAAACAGGGGGGAAAGGGTGAATATATACTTACTTCTGCAGTTTCAATTATTTTGTTGAGTACAGCAATGGGAATCTTGAAGGGGGTGCCCTCGAGGAATGGTTCCACATTCTTAGCAACGAGCTTGAAGCCGTTCCACGCGGTCTTGGCATTTCTCTTAACCGTGGTAGATGGATCTTGGACATAACGTTCGGGAGGTGGATTAATGGGTAGTGGTAGGAGTACGGACCTTGAGCTTGAGGACCGGTCGAATCTTCGTCTAGAGGAGGATTTCAACACCGTACACACGGATACCAGAGATATAACTATAACCGACTTGGATTGACTACATTGGACATGGAACTGTCTGGTAGCGCAGTCGTAATTGGACGTCCGGGATCTGCACAAGGAGTAAGAATCACTGCCGGTTCTAGATTGGTTAAACATCGAGATCCCATGCTTACCTTGAACGGAAACAGCAGGTGGGAGGGATCCAGCGGCATGACGAGGGGCAGCTTCTACAGTCGGGCTCGGGCTCGGAATGAGGGGACTTGATACTGGGAATCCGGGACCCAACGAGTTGGGGCTCGTTGCCTCCCCTAAATGCGCGGGCACATTCAGGAGCATAACACATATCTGATTGATCGCGCTTACCGTCGATCGGGATGTCGTTCACCGATGCCGGGCGTAAACCTGGACTTGTATGAGAATATCGGAGTTCATGGAATGAAACCGTCCACACCATGCTGTCCTGCTGCGATCTGGTCGTCCTGTTGGAGCCCGGTAAGTGTCGGCGTTGAGGCACTGGCCTTTTGCGATGTCGACTTGAGGCGGGCCGGGAGGAGTCTTTTAAAACGATCTGTCCATCGTGCCTTTTGGGAAGGCTTGGGTTCGGTGCTCGGGGGAGACGGTACTGTGGGGGGCATGGTAGTGGTCGATAGCAAAGAGTGACACGAGGCATATCAAGGAAGGCATCGGAAATGAAGGGACGCCATCGGTGCCTGCGGAGCGCCGATAAGCATCCGACACGGCACATTGTCTTCCATCTCAGCTGTCAGTCAGGTCATGAACCCCACAGTCCCGGGTCCGATCTGCCCCGATGCGCCCGCAGAACGTCAGATGTGTATCGATTCGGCCGGGAAATAAATAAAGGAAATAAATCTCTTGAACTCAGTCAGCATACCGGCTTACCTACTCCTGTCCCCGGTTAGAGCAATGGACGGCAGAAGCTCGCCCTACCCGGAAGACACCTCCACACCAATAATAACAAGTGCAGTTCTCATGTCCAGATATTAATAAGTTAAATGACTCACGTCACATGGACATCCTTATCTTTGAGCTCGCTCTCGTAACGAGGAGCAGCCGTCGGTATGTGCGCCTTCGGCACTTCGTGTCAGTACGAAATCCCGAAAGATTGATCTAAACACATCCACCGCTGGGTTGAGCGAATATAGTGGTCGCCACGCGAGTCGGATTCGGCACCAGATCAGATCAGGATCAGATCTTTGAAACAACAGAGCTAGATGGAGCGGGGCGAGATTTAGTAGCTTGGAACGACATTGTGGAACAACACGCTTAAATAGGGTCACCTCCAGGTTCAGAACGTCCCAATGACGCACCTGCGCTTCGTGGGTTCAATCCACTTCGTCACCGCGGGGGACCGCCCGGTCGAATTCGAATGAGCTTTCTGCGCTCAGGACATGTGCTGGGAACCCAACTTCTTTTCAGATTAATTGACTCAAATTCGACTCCGTGTGGGCGCTGAAAGTGCTGAAGGATGAAGGACATCGGTTGCGGCACCAGAATTAATGTGTTAACCAGTTCCAAGCCGATTCCAACGCCTCTGGTAATATCCGGAGTTGACGTAAATGGGGCTCACTTTTTTGTTTCTACCTTCTTTGATTCACATCCACGCTCAGCGCAGGCTTTGTGAATTTCTTTGGCGAGCGCTCTTGACGTGTCTCGAGTAGTCGCAAGGGTAGCCCAACGTCCCTGGTAAATCATGGATTATATGGATAGGTCCCAAAATCGGCTGCATCCGAGAGAATCGCGCACAGGAAGTCGGAGCGCGAGGGTTAAATGGAAGAGGAGTGAATGGGGCGGGGGGGGGGGTTCAATTGGCGTGTACACTGAGGGGCGGAGTTGGCTCGCGGATGGTTGCGTGAGAATGAGTCGGACTCGGTGCGTCTATACGGAGTTATGACCGGCAGTACGCAAAGCGACAAAGGAGTGATAGGAAGGACCAGTGCCAGGAGGAGATATGGAGGCGCCGCTCGGCCAGCGGTGCGTGCAGCGGCGCGCCGAAAGTTGTAGTAGACGAGATTATAATGAGGGAGCTTTGTTGAGCAGCGCTTGAAATGCTCCATCGGATTCTTGGTACGCGCGCGAGAGAATCGCGTACCGGAAATCGGAGCCCGAGGGTTAAATGGAAGAGGCGTGAATGGGGGGGGGGGCGGCCAATTGGCGCATATACTGAGAGGCAGATTTGGCTCGCGGTTGGGACGGGGATGGTTGCGTGAGAAGGAGTTGAACTCGGGGCGTCTATACGGAGTTGTGACCCGCAGTACGTTTCTCACACGCGACAAAGGAGTGATAGGAAGGATCAGCGCGAGGAGGAGATACGGAGCAGCAGCTCGGTCAGCGGTGCGTGCAGCGGCACTCCGAAAGCTGCAGTAGACGAGATTATAATGAGGGAGCTTTGTCGAGCAGTGCTTGAACGCTGGAATAACCTACTCAGGCCAGCCGCCAGATATGAGGGCTGAAAGAGAGGAACTTGAAGAAGGGGAGGACCGAAAGTGTGCCACTGACAGCATAAATCGTTCGACGGATGGGCCACTGGGTCGCCTTGCATTGGGCCGTGTTTGAATTATAGAGAGTTTAATTAGACGGCGTCGGACGCCAGATGCGTCGTATCCACACCAGTGTTGGCCTTTAAGGTCTAAGGGTCCGCGTTGGGGATCCTTAAGGCTTATTAAGGGTTAAGGCTTAACCTTAAGGGCACGGTTAAGGCCTTAAATCCATTTTGGGAAATTGTCAGAGATTCACAGATACAGGCCCTGCGGTCGCGCCCCTCGTGCTGGAAGTATCTAGGGTAGAACTACGGTTGATATTCATCCTCGGAAGGGATCTCCATCGCACCATCATCCAGTCGAGCATCCTCCTGGGCATCTGCCTCCGCCTCAACCTGTGCCAGCGCATGCATCAGTCGCGCCTCCGCCATAAACTCCTTCGCAGGGATCCGAGTAGTGAGTTTTACTTTCGCATCGGGACCGCCAAATAAAACTGCCAACGAAGTTTTCACCCATTTGGACTTTTTAGCGGGAATCTTGGGGTGAGCATCTTCGTCATCAGCGTCCGAATCGACTTCAGAATTTTCTGCATCCATCAGATCGGCCTCGCGAACGGACGCAATCCACTTCGCCATCTCAATTCTCCACTTGGCAGAACTCGACACCAGGGGGCGGCCGCGGTCGCTCTCATCCTCGGCATCCTGATCTTCGAGGAGGTCTCGATAGCGAGGGACGGCAAGGAGCTTTTCGACGGAATCGTGGTTCTTGCGCTTTCCGCGCGTCGGAGCCGGGCCTTCACGGAGGTGGTCTTCCCTGATGCCGCCATTTATCTATATTTAATTCAAGTTAGTTGGATCAATATTGAGCGCAAAGACCGACCTTAGACATCTTTTCCAATGTTTCCAACGCTGTACGAGCGCGATGCGGGGACTCGTTGTTTTTGACCTCTGAGAAAACCCGTTCACATGCCGCTTGATTTACGACGATCGCAAAGACCAAACCAGCAAACTTTGCAAGCTCTGCGGCTGGTGCGGACCCTTCGAGGGCCTTCCAAACCGCAACGGGATCTTTGCCCTGGAAAATAGGAATGTGAAACCAATATCTGTGACGAAATGTCGAAATATACCATTGTGGCTTCAAACTCGTCCCGATACTCAACGAAACCTTGAAAACCTTTTGTCGATGAGAGGTATTCGAACATTGTTTGAGTTACATTTCGTTCTTTCTCCCGGCGTACCTCCGCAGCGTCTTTGTTCTCGGGGTGGTCCATGACACGCCGATAGAGCTACGGCAGGAAATGAATAACCACAATTAAAATGGAATAGCAGGCTTACATTCACGACCAGCGAAGTAGCTTTAAAATGATCGAAATTAGCCTTTGGCCCGAAGCACGCCAGACCCTCGAATGGGTTTAGGATCAGCGCGACGAGGTATAAGGGTTGATCACAATCCGCCCAACGGTTCTCGATGCGCTGCACCAATGAGGACGACACCGCAGTCTCCGGATGATCGATAAAATGGAGGTACAGGCCCGCTAACGTCAAGAGAACTTGGTCAGCGCGCGTCGAGTCTGTTTGATTAATATTGGTCCCATAGCAGATCGGTTCCAGATCCTCGACGACACTTGTGAGGCCGGACCAGAAGCTATGAGAGCCGATGAGATCGCAGTAAGCTATTGCTTCTTCCTCGAGTCGTTGCTTCTCTGTGGATTTGGCGGCCCCGACTTGGGCAGCAATAATCGCACCTCGGCTCTGCATCACAGCAAACTGTAAATACTCGCGTAAAACGAGGAGCCGCATGAAGGCGACAAAGTGTGTTGTCCACCGTGTCAAATTGGCGACTAGATAGGCGAGGATGATGATCTTGTTCGTGCGCTCTTGGCTGAGCTGCGCCTGAACCTGGTCGAATATCTTGCGGACCTTTCCGTGGTTATTGATCCAAGCTATGAGTCCGGTCGCAGACTCCGCTATTTCCCTCCCGTAAGCGTATACTTTGAAGTAGTCGCCGAGGATCAACTGGAACTATAGAACTTGTTAGCGCCTTTCCGGATGAAGCGATTTATACCAAACCTGATGTGCCCAATATGACGGAACAAACAAGTATGGCCGTTTTTTCCCGAGAAGAATGCGGCCCTTCTTGCTCCCACCATCGGCGTCGGTAACAAAAAAGATCACGAAGCACTTGTACTTCGGTTGGATGCGCTCTATGATTTCCTCGAACTGCGCGCAAAGTGCGGGACCGTCTTTGTTGAATGCCGTCGCGTCGAAGAGTTCAAGGACATAAGTCTGACGTGATTTAGCTTTACGTAGCAACAAGTACAAGCTGCGAACCTTGTGGCCGAGACTGGCGCAGACAGCATTCACGGAGGCCTTCCGGAGAGACTTCCATCCATCGGAACTGATTCAGATATCCGTCAGCTTCGCTTCTCTGATAGACGGCACACGTACGATAGACCAATAATTTCCCCGCATAATCTTTCTCTTACTCTATCCTAAATCTCCTCTGCCGCCTCATTGAGCAAACGATTGGCGATGACCTTCCGCGATGGGAGGACACTTGGGGCTGCCGTTCTCATCATCCGAAACAGCTTTTTCACCTCGCGGTTCTCCCAGAATCGAAACGCGACACCGGTCGAAATAGTGGCCCGCAGAGTTTGAGCCTGAATTGCCTGGATCTGCGCCGTAGTAAATGGCATATCGTGGCCGTTGAAAGCCTGAATGGTCGATTGCCGCATCCGTTTCGAAGGCGCTTCTTCAGTGGCGTGTGAGCCGGAACTCGACTCGGATCGCCCGTGCTTGGCAGATCCGGATGGCGGATCACTGGCAGCAGCTATCGAAACCTTCTGCTTTGCGATGACCCGGACGTCCCGCTGGGAAGTAGCCTCTGCCTTAGCCTGTGCCGATGCATGTGGACACGGCATTTTCCCCCTTCCACTGCCGAGGATGTGCGGGATCCAGGCCGCTTTATCCCCACGAACGGAGCCGGCAGCGGCACAAGCTATATGTGTACTCTAAGCTTCAATATACCCACGTTCACCAAGACTCACCATCTCGAAATGATTGACCTTTCGCCCGGAAATCCATGTCGTCGTAGGTGCCGTTGTCGCGCAGGATCTGTTGCTGGTTTGCGATACAACCTTTGCAGTAGGTGAGCCATTGACTGGTGTTCTGTTTTTCACCACGGTGGAAATACGCCCAGAGTGCGTTGGTCGCCATAGTCGGCGGCGAGCGCGAGGAGTGTTACGCAGCAGAGATTTTCCTGATATCCCCGAGAAGCAGCGGATGCCGGGCCGGAAGGCGGCCCGGAGCTTAACCCTTAACGAAGGCTTAAGCCGCTGGATGAGCAGGTTCCTACCCAGCCACGGTTTCGAGGATAACAATCTCAGTAGTGTAGTTTTTAAGCGGATACAGAGGAAATGGACTGACCGGAAATTTCGGACCGAGTTATGCGTGATGTTACTTGTGACTTCAAGTTGGGGGTTATCCTCTCCACGGCCGAGGATAACCCCCAACTTGAAGTCACATATAACACCACGTGAGTTCAGTCACACGTCCAAAATAACCCCATTTCTCTGTATTTAATTGTAATACCGCTACTGAGATTGTTATCCTCGAAACCGTGGCTGGGAAGGAACCTGCTGGATGAGAATCTTTAAGCCTTCGCTTAAGGCCTTACTAAGCCTTAAAGCGTTTAAGGCCTTAACCTTAAAGCCAACACTGATCCACACTGCCTTGATGAAACGAAGGGAGTGGAAGAAGCCGGCTCAGCCGCGTGACATTACGATGCCGGGCCTTGCCGGCCGATCATTATTCGGTCAAGTCGCTTCTTGTCCGCTCCACCTCGCTTTTTGCCCTCCTTCGGTTCCCTCTTTGTCTTCTCACACAAGATACCGTTCGAATTCTGCTCCGTCATCTCGTTCGTCGCCAACGAAACTTCCCAACGTGATGCCATCATTATTCGTTCCCAAACTCTCCCACTTCGCGCTCATATTACGCACTTCGTGCCCGCCGCATCCAGCCGCACACGGTGAGCTCGCCCGCCGCGTTGGTCCGGTGCCCGGGCACTTGACCGACTTTGCTCTCTTTACACGGACTTTGTGCCCATGTCCCGCCGCTTAGTGAAGCCATTTTCGGCAATTCGTGGAGTCCGTCGGTCCGGTTCCCGCCTCCTTGGCGCCGCGTCATACAACTTCGCTCTCGATGACGCTCAGCACGTTCTTCAGCCCACCGCGCCGGCAACCTACTTCGCAGTGCCGCCACCGACGTTCGACGACGCCGACGCGACGCGTTTGTCTGGCGCTGTATCGCGGCCTTCGCGCGGATCATCCTGGCCGTAGACACAGGCTCATGTGTTGTCATGTTTGACGACCTCGGCGGCTCTGTGAAGGGCATGGCCTGGTCGTCTGATGCGACCATGCTCGCAATCGCAAGCACGAATATTGTGCGCGTGTACGAGGCCATGACACGCCATCTCAGATGTTTGCTCGAGGGTCACACACAGCTCATCTGGAGCGTCGCTTTCTCACCAAACGGTCAATTGCTTGCCTCTGCGTCTAACGATAAAACTGTACAAGTCTGGAGCATAGCTAAGCGGACATGCATCACCGTTCTCACTGGGCCCACTGACGATGTCAACGACGTCGAATTCTCCCCGGATGGGCGGTTCATCACTGGTGCGGCTGACGACGGCGTGTGGATCTGGGATGTTAATTCATGTTCTGTCCACCGCCCAACTAATGCTTCGAAGACCATGGTTCGGAAAGAAACAAAAGATCAAATAGAAAATCCCATGGCGGAGGTGGTAGTGGATGCTGCCAAGTAATGGACGGAGTGCAAATGGGGCCCGGGAGAGCCATGGTAGAATTGACATCTGTGGCCCAGTGTTTTCAGGCACATTTTTTTTCTTTGTATGCGTGGTAGATCTTGCATATTCTTTTGGGACTCGTGAGCGTCCGGCCCGCCCGTAGTTCCGCATTGCCCCAGTGCTGCGCCGTCGCTTGGCCACCCTGCCTCTTCGGTGCGCCACGTTGCCCCATCGCTTCCCGCTTTACGCTACCCCCGGCCCAGTGCCGATGTATCCGCGTTCCTTGCGCGTGCGTTCATCCGGTGTTGCCGCCGGATCACGCCTCCCCATCACCTCGCTCTCACCAACGCCCGCTCGCACCTCCACTTCCTCCCGCTCCCCTGCGTCCCGCTACACGCTACCTCCCCCGCGCTGCGCCATCTGCACACGACCCCTCTCATTCTCAACTCGCCCTCCACCACCCTACTCCGCTCGGTCGACGCCGCGGTCTCCCCTTCTCCCATCCCCTCTTCCTCCTACATTCCTCAAGCCCCATCGTTGAGCCATCTCTCGTTTTCCCGTCCCACTTTCTGCGTCTACTTCATCTACACTATGGCCGCCCCGCCAATCCTTCTCCGAAGCCCTCAAACCCGCCAGCTCCTTGGTCCCCTCCGCGCGGAATCGTTCCCCTTCGCGAAACCCCGCAGTGCTGAGTTACAATGGCCATGGTACGATGGGAGATTGTTTGATAGCAGATCGTGCGGACCGGTTGGGGGTGGCGACTTCATCCCAGGTGCTTGCTGGGTTCTTGTTGTATCTGCCAGCACTAACGCGTACTCTCATCCCTCCCCATCTCGAAGCCACCGTGGTCGCGATCTCAGTGGCTGCCTCTCTGTGTACGCCCCCGCAAGTCGCTCCTGCCGCCTCCTAGAATATCTACCCGCCGCTTCAAGGATCCGAGTCCGGGCGGTGGATTTGGATGGAGCTACGTTCCACGTCGGCCAGCGCTGCTCGCTACCTCGTCCTCCATCTCCCCGGCCTTCATGCCGCACTCGGCGTACAGCGCACGGCTCTTCTTTGACGGACGCGGTCTCGTTCCTCAGGCGCTCCCAGTCCTGCACCGCGGCAGTCAGCGATGTACTTCAGCTCGTCACTTGAAGAGCTGCTGCGTCGCTGACTTCCAACGTAGTGCACGTCCATGCTCTTCATACCCGACATGTATGCCCACGTTGCGCGCGCTCAGCCTGTATCCCAAGTCTTGTTCATTCCGACCGGCGAGTAGCAGCTCATGATGATCCTCGACACGTCCCCGCTGACCAGGGAAGTCGTTTTCTTCATCGCACCCTCCCAGCTACTGAATATACATATCTTCAGGGAATCCGGGAAGATCATTCAGCTCACGCGCACTCATATTCATCAACATAAGGCAGTTAACGTCCACAATTGGCTCATGATGCCCGAAACGTACCTCCTCACCCAGTAATTTCTTCTTTCAATCGCTCGCCTGCATCTCCCTTATATCCCCAGGGAATTCCAGAGATATTTCCGCGCCACGCCTCGGTGTTTCTCAAGCCGGCGTCCAGTGACGCTAGCGCACAGCGTCAGAAATTGCTCACTCGCTGCGTCCTATCTAGCTTATCCGAGAGCCTTGGCCCAGGTTCTAGGATAAGACAGACAGGGCCTGAAGATTTGAGAAGATGGTGGGTGGAAGCAAGGAGATAACGCCCACGTGACTGACGCGTCGCTGCGATCTGGACCAATAGCTACAAACTTCCTGTCATCTCGGAGCTCAAAAAAACGCAGCTCGTATTCTATGACAACAGGATCATGAAATCCCGACTCTGAGACAGGGTACGTGGTGTATAATTTATTCTTTGCCTAGGAGCCTAAGGGCATCTGTGGACGATCATTTTTGCTCTCTTTGCCTCTCATTAACTTCCCTCCCGCCATCAAGCACCGAGTTGAGAAAGAGCTTGACACAGTGTGCCGAGGGCGATCTTTGCAATTGATCATATATCCGCCTCACCTCTGAACTTCCTCTTCTGTAAACCAATACATTCGTCTCAAACGGACACTACATAATTTGTCTCAAAAGCCAATGCCTCCGCCCTTCGAACTCCTACGCTGAAATGGGTCTTGTCGCAGTCGCCTTCCCGCTCTTTCCCGGGAGTTGGAAAGTGAGGTCAAGTCGGCCTCGGCGCCGACCTATGAGCGCCCTCGGCGCCCGCCTCAATTGGATTTCAATCGCGTCGGTCGTGGCGGGCTCGAGTCGGCGTTTTCCAGAGCCGGATTTCAGTCTGAAGCTGGCGGGGGCGTCAATCAGATACATAAGGAACAGTAACCTTTGTATGCGCACAATTTACCCCTGATCCACGGACTGAAGACCACAGCGTTCTGTCCCGCATTCGTCACCTTCAGTGTCTGCGTAGCGCTCGACGCGTCGGAATCGAAATCAAACTCGAGGCGCGCCTTGTCAAATACAATCCGGGCCCGCACGTATCCGCCCATGCGCCGCTTCGCCGCAACATCTGCCTCGCGCTGTCGTTTCTGGTGAGGCCCGGAGGAGACGTGGGCGACCCATCCGGGGACGAAGGTATCGCAGACGGCGCAGTGCGTTGGGTACAGTGCGCGAAGCTCGACTTGTGGCGTCGGCTTTTGTGCGTCTTTGGGTGGCCGTGGTGCTTTGGCGCGCTCCTTTCGCTGAGGAGGAGACCTGCCGTCGGAAGGTTTGGCTGGTCTCTTGCGCTTCCTACGCCATGGCGCTGGCGTCTTCTTCAACGGCGATAGGGTTGCTGGTGATTGAGAGTCGGGCGCTGTCCTGGGGTGCTTTCTGCGGACGTGTCTCCGCAGAGACTCCTCAGAAAGGCACCAACCGCCACACACGCTACAAAGGAGGTTCGCATGGACGCTCGCAGAGTGCTTCTTGCGCAGGCTCTTCGACGGGAACGTTTCCTGGCAGTATGCGCAGCGGTGAACTCCGAAGGCTGTTTGAGGGAGGGGGTTAGCGAACATCGGAAAACCGTCATTCACTGGAGAAATAGTGGTTACCCTGTGATCTGGCGTACATTGTCTCAGACTCCATGAGGAGAGGCTCGCAAAGTGGCGGAGAGACAGAGGGTCGAGGAGGACACGTGGTTCACACATGTTGCTTACCTATTTTTGAAGATTTCTGGGACGTTCCATTTCCATCCATTTCGAATCACTGGCAGCATCCAGCACTGAAATCTCGGGGACGTAGGTCAACCAAAGTCTATAAGTGGTTTGCTTCCCGACGTCATCTGAAGCACAATCAAATGGATATTGACGATAAATAATGGCCACGGATCTTGGAACGGGCATATGTGTAGCCCAGCATGCCACCATACTTTACTACACTTCGGAGGAGTATCAGCCAAATATCGACAGCACGTGTACGTACGCCGAATGAAAATCAAGCGATGCGCAGAATGGTCGCTTCGACGGTTCGCGACGAGATCCGCTCTCCGTGCTCGAACCTCTGGAAATAGTGTTCGCCGTATTGGACGCGCAGCGTGCCGTCTATTTCTTCACCATCTGCATCAGTATCCGCAGCTGCATCCGGATCCGCGCCCTCCGCACGCGTCCAGTGGACGCAGTACCACGGCTAGTCGACGACCCAGCGGCGCCACGACGTGGGGTCATACCCGCCGGGGAACGCCGCGACGATCTCGCGCGCAGACTCGCAGAGCTCCGCGTGCGATGTCCCCAAGAGCTGCGCCCCCAGGTGCAGCGACGCGAGGCGCATCCCCGGTGGGAGGGCCACGCGCGCGCGGAGCGCCGTGGGCAGCACCTGCCGCTCGACGGAGCCCGGGTGGAACGCGTCGAGGTGCGCGTTGATGGCGAGGTGCGCGAGCGCAGGGAGGGCGGCGTGGATGCTCTCGAGGAGGGCGGCGGGGACGGTAGTAACGCCGAGCTCGAGGGAATCGACTGTAGCGCCGATCTGACGGCGTACTGGGGGGAGGAGCGAGGGGGTGCAGACAGCGGCGACGCTGTGAGTAGACCAGAGGCGCACGGTGCGGAGGGAACGGCCGTGGGCGAAGGTGGGGGCGAGGCCGAGGGGCCCGTGGTAGCTGGTGAGACAGGGGATAGTAGTTTGGGGCAGCGGAGGGAGGGCGTTGGGGATGCCGGAACCGTCTATGAGGGAGGAGCGCAGACGGATGGAAGTGAGGTTCGGGCACGCTGCGAGGGCAGCGGCAAAATCCGGAGACGCGGCGAAGCGCAGAGATAGGTCGAGGGTTTGAAGCGAGGGGAAGCCCGAGGGATGGGCGAGTAAAGCGTGGGTGATTGTGTCAGTTCCGGCGGGGCCGACTACCAGGCGCTCAAGGGAGTCTGAGAACATGAACCGAAGGGAGAGTGCGCGCGGAGGGAAGAGTTGGGTCGGACTGGTGCTGCGATCGAAGAAGAACTCCTTCTGCGCTGGGATCGGGATCTCGCCTTGCGCGGTGGGGAGCCCTTCGAGTTCGAAGCTTTCCAGTTGCAAGGACGCTAACGATGAAACCAGTGTGTCGTTCCACATGGGAAAGTGTAGCACCAGCTTCGAGAGGGCGGAGAACCGTGGGAGGGCAGCCAGCAGATGCTGCATGACGTTCTCCACTGGTCTGTGCTCCACCTTGTGGCGTCGATTATACCCCGGAGGATAAGGCGAGACGAATAACTCCCTCACTGCGGTGGAAATTTGGTTGGAAGATAGGAAGTCGAGCCTCTTTAGTGAACGTTCCTGGTATCCGGACAGTTCAAGGCTCATGCTGAGTCGACGGAATGTGAAAGTCTCCAAAAAGGGGAAGACCTGTTGCGAGCGGAAGAAGAGAGGGAGTACAATCTGTCGCAGACGCTTGCATACGCGGTATACTAGCTCCAGAGCATGTCCAGGAGATCCGGCTAAGATTTCCAGCCACAGTTCAGGGGGAAGGACGATGTCAGATTCCAGAATATTTCCAGGGACGGGTGAGCGCGGTTTCTATCCAGCAGAATGAGGTCAAGTTTGTTGGGTTGGAATGGATTTTGTTACCTTTTTCCAGAAGGTAAGGAATCCGGACGGTTTCCGCCCAAGGGTAGGCGCTGACGCAGTATCGTCGGGCGGCATGGTACACGGTGAGAAGCAAGCACAGCCTGTCCTAATTGGGTTCACCGTCACATGATACAGATCACGACAGATCTCGTGATCGGCATGCCGCTTGCCAGCAATGCCGACCACGACATCCGAGGCTGGCTCGTTCAGCCTAGAATGATGACCTACGGCGGAGAAACGAAACTCGACAGCGACATCGCGATTCGCCAATGATTCGCAGGGATCAATTGGAGAGGCCTTCCGTCGTCTGGTGAACAAACTATGTTGTGGCCTAAAGCGGGCAACCGCGCTGGAACCCAGAAGAAGCGGCAGAGACTGCGCGACCTCGACTGGCAGCAGACACGGGCCGCTACAAGAGGACTAAGTAAACTAAGGGAAGGAAAATATGTAAGGGATGGTGGGAGGGGGAAAAGAAAGCAGCTGCATGGACTGCAAGCATGCTATGAGATGGATGTAGAAGGAAGAGAGACAAAAATCAAAGCGCGCGCGGCACGTAAATAAGCGAATCACGTGTGGGCTCCTCCTCTTGCATAGACCGCGGCTAAATGTGATTTAACCGGTCCAACTATAAAAAAACTGGTAATTTTTGCCGTCGGCGACTCGTACCACTGACCCATCTATTCATACAGCGGTCTGTCTATTCTTACCTTTGGATCAATTTTAGCCTCAGCAAGGGCGCCCCGGGGATTAACCGAGTTTATAAACGGTGCGAATAGAGTACATATACTACTAATATCATATAGTATGGGGTTGGGCCTCTTCCAATTGAGCCGCGTGACTATTTGCACCTGTTTATTCTCAAATAACGTTGATTTCACGCGACACACGACTTCCTCGTACTCCTGCGAGTTCAATTCATAAGTAGTCGGGCTAAATTTTTGGATTATGACTCTTGATACATCAATGAATCGTCTGCCCCGTTCCTAAATATTTTTCTATATCACCACCTGCCTAGGGTCAGCTTTACCATTTGCGGCGTGAAACCGGGATTCGGAACGGGAATTTCGAGTGCTCCGGGAGATGCAGGTCCCGAGATTGTCCCAGAACATGGTTAAAGTGTCTCCGAGTTGTTCTAAGTACTTCCGTAATTTTCCTAGCCCCGTATTTATGGTTGTTCAAATTATGGTTCAAGTACATTGTAAAATGTACAAACAGTAAAGGTAAGAGGTTACTCATCATCATCGTCCTCTTCGGCGTCATCCAGGTAGCGTCCGACAGCTAAAAGGAGATGCTCTAAGCGTTGGGTGTTATTCTTGAGGTTTGACTTTGCTGGAATTTGTTTAGGCACTGTGTCGAGCAATCGGTGAGCGGCAAGTTGATCTTCGAGCTGAACTTTGCTGTAGCCCTTCAGTTTAGCTTTGTCGGTGACAATCACGACTTCTGCCGCATGGCTGGCGATTGCGTCGCGCTTGTCGACACGGGCCTTCTTTTTCTTTCGCCGAGTGGTGACGGTCTTGGTAATGTGTTCTCGCGAGGCAGTTTTCTTCTTCTTGACAATCCCACTTGCGTCAAATCGACGGTGCTCATCCAAAATGAACTTGTGGTGCTCGGTGCTGAAGTTCGCGTCCATGAATGCCTGTGTGTTGTTCCGGCTGAACATCGCACGAGCGTTAAATGCGTGCGTCGTTGAGTTTACTTTGCTCCGCTTGTCACCACGCATCTGGCCCAAAATACCCTCGTTCGCGTCGTTCGTTGTGGGCATGAACGCGTTCGCCTTCTCCTCTTCCGACATTCCCGCGATGAGACCGTCCTCGTCAAATTCCTCTGTGAAACGCTCCCAAGCCGGGAGGCTGCTCTCGAAGAATGCGACAGTGACCTCTCGGAGATGAGGAAGGCTCGATGCCAGCTTGCGGACGGCTTCAAGAGCATCGGGGCGGCGCCACGGCTGACGATCGAGTGTTCCGAGTTCAAAGGAAGCGTTTTCGGCGAGGATGAGGTCGGGATTTCCGATTATAGCGGATACATGTGCCTTTACTTCTTGATGAAACGGCCCGAGATCGAGGAGGTTGACGGCTTCCGTCCCAGGGCCGCGAACACGAACAGCGTAAGGATACGAAATAGCCAGGGCATATAAAATCATTGCGCACAACTCCGTCAGTGTTGGGATATCATGAAGAGCCTTGTAGATGTTTTCCTCGAGGTGATTGAAAGCCATTTTTTCCTTCTTGTCCCGGACTTCCTCCAAAAGGCGAATGTAATGCTTCAGATAGGTGATGAGTTCGGCTGCGGCATCGAGATTTGAGCCGTATCGGGTGGTACTTGTCCCTGGGAATCGGTTGGAGTGACCAGGCTTGATTGCCTCGAAGTAGGTAACATGCGTGTCTTGAAGGCCTTTTTTGTCGTTGGCGTGGTTGAATAATGCCCCGGCAAGTAATGTAGTCTTCACGCCGCCGGATTCGCTCGCTGCGAGTGCACGTCGCTGAGACGGGTTCGTTTCCGCGGCGATCGTGGATGCATCGGCTAGCGTCGCGGCGTTGTCCTTGTTCGCAAGTAAGACCGGGCCTTGGAGGTGAGGGTTTGCCTTCCACCACGCCTTCATCCCATCTGCCCCTCCCTTCGTTGCATTCAAGTCCTTATGCATGCAACATCCGCCCCAGAGCATCAATTCGAACCGCCTTGTCTCCTCCTCCGACAGAGCATTGTAGACGTCTTGGCCGAATGCAAGCTGCAAATCCTTCATCGTCTGTAGGTCATGCTCTTCCTTCTCCTCGCGCGACAGCAAGTCCCATTCCTCCATGCCTCCGGCGCCCTCGATCTTGCCTTCGTTTGCCTTGTCAATAATCAACTTGAGTTCATCCGGAGACGTGGCGAGGAGTTGACGGGTTCCGAAGTCGAGCAGCCCGAACTCGGTCTTGAGCTCGGTCATCAAGCGGAAGGTCTTCTTTCCATCGGCGGCGTGATCGCCGTTCATCCCCATGAGCTTGGCGAAGAAATCGGTGAGGCGGAAGTAGAGTCGTTCTTGCTCCAAAGGAGGGCAGCGATTGTAGATGGAGGAGTATGCTGTGATGGTATCAACCCAGCCGCGGACTTGAGTTTCGCTCGAGTGGTCGGTATCGGAATCGATGAGGAGGAGGCGTACACGGGGGACTGTGGGGGAATCATCGAGGTAATTGGGGGCCGGGACAGCCATATGGCGGCCGATGTATTCGTTGTTTCGATGAGACGTGCAGTCACTGCTCGCAGTGAAGCCTACCGCAGGGATAAGCAGTCATTCTCGAGTTAAATCATACTTGGAACGCACCCGAGGAATGTGCCATTTCGTGCACAATCTGAATCTTGGCAGCAACAGCTCCTTCACCGATACAGCGGGCCACTGTGCGTCGTGAGATTCGCCGCTTCACGGTAACTCCAACAGTTTTGCAGACATCTTCGATAACAGAACCAATGAACTCCTGGGAGCAACCGTGCTTGTGAAGCTTTCGCGCAAGCGCTCGGACCTGCGGCGAGTACGTTCCACCATTGGTTAGTTTGAAAACCATAGCCTTCGATTTCGCTCGAGCGACGGCGTTGGACTTCACAGTGGGGATACGAAGGACGCGCATCTGAAGTTTTTTGATTTTCTGGCGCAACTGTTGACACTGGGCGTGCAAGTCGAAGATTTTCTGTTTTTCGTTGATATTCGTTGATTCTAGAGCGGATAGAGCCTGCTCCAACGCGGAATTAGCAGATTCTAGACGTTCCGTTTGGTTCTTAGCCTTCCGCAGGTCCAGCTGCTGAAGATGTTGTAGGGCTTGAGAAGCTTTAGCTGTCGTAGTGCCGCGAGATGTTTTGCGACGTTCATTGCGAAGTAGGGCGTAGTTAGATTTAACTTGAGTTTCGGCGCGATCTAAAGATGCAGAAAGTTGAGCATTTCTGCGTTGCGCGAAGGACAGCTCCTTTCGGAGTGTATGAATTTCTTGTTCCTGATGCACGACTTCGTTGGCCAGATCGCGGATTTCGTGGTTGGTGTT
Source organism: Mycena vulgaris (assembly GCA_029204335.1). NCBI lineage: Eukaryota > Fungi > Basidiomycota > Agaricomycetes > Agaricales > Mycenaceae > Mycena > Mycena vulgaris. The sequence continues at coordinate 3,306 of JARGYA010000759.1, read as the reverse complement.
TTTGATTAGACTGTTGAATTTAGTGGTCAAATCTGCGCGGATCCTCTCTAGTTCCGATGTTTGGTACTCTTGCAAATGCAGTTCATTTTCTAGGTCGTCAACTTCATGAGTTTTGTCCGCGAGCTCGTCAAGTGTCCTGTCGAGTAGCTGTGTCGCTTCATTTAGGAGGGATTGGAGTGCTGAATTATCTACTGGGTGATTGCGAGTTGAAAAAGAGGGACCGAGGGCTTTGGATTTCGACGAGGCGTTGGATAGCGGAGTGAATGGGTCGAAAGGTTTATGTACGTGATTAGAGGCGAAATTTTGAAATTGAGCGGCGCTACGCTTATTATGGGGCCGTTTTTTGACTGATCTAGCTTTAGGCATGAGACAGGAAAAAGATTATACAGCTGAGGTGGAGTAGGGGCGAGAGCAAGTGACAGAGGTGGTGCAAGTCGACAAGCACAGAATAGAGTGGTGCCGGAGTAGGCCAGAGAGTATTGATAGAAATTAGGGGATATCTGGGAGGCCATTTATTAGTTGAATCCCGCCACAGATTCAAGAAAAGCACAGAAACACACTTCCGGTCGCGGAAGAGTGTCTTTCTGCTCGTTCCCGCCGGCCAGAGTATGTGTAGTCTAACGTGCACACGGTGAGCTATTTCGGGCCAAAGAAGCACACAGACCCTCGAGCTCACCTAGGGAAATGCTTCAGCGGCCACCTGTAGCATCCAATACCACCAGGGAACCGTGCAGACGACGCGTCGCGCAGATCTGATAAGCGCGCGTGACAAGTCACTCAGTGACTGATGGTGTTCAGCGCGGTTCCGCTCGACGTTGCACCACAATTGAACTGCGTGTTCTGGCACCTAGTAAAAAGTTCTGTGAGCAATATCAATCAGAAGCTCCATTATTCTCAAAAAACCGCAGCTAAATTGAGGAATATCATTTTTTTCTCCTTTGGTGTTGGCCTACTCCCGGGTGTTTCGTGCGCAAAAATGGACTTGAGGACAATCTGTTACAACAAAACACAGATGCAATTACTTTGAATTTAACTGTCTATTCAGTTTTTCAACAGCTCAATAGAACCCCGCACAATATCGAAAATGCTGATCCGCTGCCGAAACAAGCGGGCAGAATAGAAGTTTCCGCCGGTGCGAGTTGAAAACGGGCTCAATTCAAAAATCCTTACAACAAAACACAGATCAGGTAAACTAATTGAGTTCTGTCTGCTAGATTTTACTCTACCTGGCCTGCACGAGACATACTAATGAAAATACCATTCTCACGTGTAACAACACAGAGGTATTTCGATTGAACACCGATCTGAACGAAAAGATAAGGGAAGAAGAAGAAAATTCGTAAGAACACATCTACGACCACTATAGTTAAAACGGCTGCCTAGGATTTGTAGAATATATGTTTGCCCCGCCGTAGTTGGAAAAACGGTGTGTGTGCCGTCCTGATTCGGGCCCAATTGAGACCAAACAAGGACAAGCATCACGCGGCTCAATCGGAAGGGGCCCAACCCCATATAGTAATAGTAACATAGGCATCCCGTTGATGCCTATTTTGATCTCTGATGCCTACTTTGATGGGACGTGCCGTATTAGAGATTATTCGGCAGGGCTTTCCACTGGGGGGAACGGTGTTCCCCCAGGCCCCCCTCCTTTGGCCTGACGGCGTGTCTGAGACTGGGGTGGCACAGTGGATATGGTTTCTTTCATGCATGATTGTTTTCCGCATTTTATTATCATGTTTCTGGGGCCTAGTCTGTATTTCGGGGATCTCTTTCGGGCACCGGCCCGGACGGCTGTGGTTTCCACCCCGGACCCCGACCGCTGGCGCGGGGCCTGACGCTCGCCGTTGGGCCCACTGCGCGGAGCTTTTCGCTCGCCGCGGGGCCCACTGCGTGGTGTCAAACTCAGCGGGGCTTAAACATATTTAATGCAATGATGGCCGAGCATCGCGACGCGTTCGAAATCGTGCAAAAGTAGGCATCAAGCCATCAAATAAATGCGTATGTTACTAAAGTTGTCGTCCCTCGTGCGAATAAGATCCGCCACTGCGCTGTTCTAATTTAGGTGCATGGAACGCTCAGCTATACGGGATTTCGGCACCGAATTTGACCCGACAGGTGGAGCGTCCACTGCACTGCTCAGTCCCATGTTTCCTAACGTACATCCGACAAATATCCTGGGAGCATCTCGCGTTTTATTGTTTTCCCTTTACTCTCGTTGAGCCACGAGATCTGCAGTAAACAGAAATTGGTACGGTATAAAAGTCCCCTGTGGCTGCTAGGCGTTTCACCAGTCTCAGCTCTTTGTTCTGCGCCGCTCCCGTCCTTGTGCGCTCTCACACTTGCTCTTGTGCTCGAGGCTTCTCACCATCCTTCTAGGCATCTCAAAGCGCTCGCCGCCAAGCGTTTTCAATAGCATCGACTTGACTGCCATAACTCGTATGCTCCGAAGTATCCATCTGCGGTACAACCCCGCTGACCTGCCCAATAGTCCAAATGTTCCGAACTTCTGCTCTCGTCGCTTTGTGCCAGTTGGCCGTCGTGTACGGCCAGCAGGTGGGCACGCAGATGGCGGAGAGCCACCCTGCGCTGACGTCACAGCAATGCACCGCGAGCGGGTGCACGACCCTCCAAAACGTCGGTCGTACTCGACAGCAACTGGCGTTGACTGCACCAGACCTCGAGCACGACCAATTGCTACACTGGCAACACGTGGGATACCTCGCTCTGCGCCGACCCTACGACGTGCGCGGCGAACTGCGCGTTGGACGGTGCCGACTATGCGTGCACGTACATCACGTCGTCTGGGTCCGCACTCACGCTCAAATTCGTCACAGGCGCGAACATCGGGTCGCGCGTCTACCTCATGGCGGATGCATCGCACTATCAGATGTTCACCTTCCTCAACCAAGAGTTCACGTTCACCGTCGACATGTCGCATCTGGGGTGTAGGCTCAACGGTGCGCTGTATCCATCGGAGATGGACGCTGATGGCGGGATGGCGCGCTTCCCCACCAACAAGGCGGGCGCGAAGTACGGACCGGGATGTTGTGACTCGCAATACCCGCACGACTTGAAGTTTATCAACGCCGCGGTACGTTATCTCCCGCTACTGAATATTTCCGTATATTAATAAAGCCCAGGCCAATATTCTTAACTGGACGGCGTCTGCGACCGACTCGAACTCTGGTACCGGAATGTACGGGACGTGCTGCAACGAAATGGATATTGGGAGCGTAGATATCTCGGTTCAACCTACGGCCTACATCTCTGAACTCGCCGTATTTTAGCCAACATGAATGCCGCCGC